>CM021100.1:581099689-581448613 GCA_007115665.2 Sequoiadendron giganteum | reverse complement strand
CTCCCTCTCCCTCCCTCTCTCCCTCTTTATTTCCCACTCCCTCTCCCTCCCTCTCTCCCTATTTCCTCCCACTCTCTCTCTCCCCCTCCTCCCTCTCACTCCCTCTCTCCCTCTTCTCTCCTCCATCCTCTCTCCCTGTTCTCTCCCCTCTCTCTTTCTCCTCCTCTCCTCCCTCTCTCTCTTTCTCTCCTCCCTCCTCCCTCCCTCTCTCCGTGTTTCTCTCCTCTCTCCTCTCCTCTTAGGTCCTCTCCTCTTTTCTCTCCATTCCTCTCCTCCCTCTCTCTCCATTTTTTCACTCTCTCTTTCTCCCACTCTCCCCCTCTCTCCCTCCCTATCTATCTCCATCTCTCCCACTATCTCTTTCTAACCCTCTACCTCTCCCTACCTCCCTCTCTCCGCTCTCCCTCCCTCTCCCTCCCTTCCTCCCTCCCTCTCCCTATTTCTCTCCCACTCTCCTTCTACCTCTCTCTCTCTCTCTCACACACACACACACTCACCTCTATCTCCTCTACTATAAGGGTGCAGGGGACAGATATAGAATTAGGATAGAGGGTATAGACAAAGAGGGAGAAACTAAATATATTAAGAAGACCATATTTCACATAATGCACTCACGTTATAACGTGAGCGCGTGTTTTACTCCACTAAAAACGGTAAAAAATTATATATACCCGTGATTTCAAGGCCCACAGTCTGCATATTCCCCTGGTTCTGCGCGTGCCCCGACAAAAAGTTGCTTTTTGATGATGTTGTGAAGTGTGCAAGCATGTTTTTCACATTCCATCACCTTTTCCATGATCTTTCTACCACCTTTGCATGAAATAGCAGAGTTTCCACATTGAAATGCATATAATATCAATTGAAGTTTGAATTCCATTGAAAAATGATATACAATTGAAGTTTGGAGGGGAATAACCTTTTGAACAAGTCAAATTGTTGTGGAGTTTGAAGAAAGAAGAAGCTAAGGCTACATAATTGGGTTGAACTCCTCCATTTGAAAGTCTGGTTTTTTAGGTATGTGAATTCTTTACACATTTTCTTTCATTCTATTATGGCTTGCTTTCATTTTTGTTTGCATTATAACCTTACGTTGTCATTGTAACTATATTTCCCTTCACAACACATTTGATTCATATACTCAAATTAGCATTAAGAGTTCCCAATTACTTAAGGACCTTCAAAACACCTTGAAAATCTTGAAAGTAACTAATTACAATCAACTAGATTCCTCAAAACATCAACCAATGATTATGTCATTCACAACTTGTCTTAAATCTTCCATAATGACACCATTGTTTACAAACACAAACTATAATTCTTAAAACACAGCCAAACCATTATTTGCTTAAGAAATCTTTGTTTGAGTTAGTACAAAAAAAATGAAACCTTTCAAAAGTCTGCCCTTACACACAAACTTAGTTCCTTTGTTCATTGTCCACATTACTAGTAGCCAAGCATCTGCAAACTATCACATGTATCTCCCAAACCATGCACACACTTCAGACTGTGATACTCATTTTTTATGCAGAGTTAGAGGAACCAAAACCATTCAAGATGTAAACTTGCCTTCAAGAGGCATCTAACAAGATTAAAAAGGCCTAATGGACCAATCCCAACACTCCAAGTTGGACAACAAACAGAAACACTATTTCCCACTTTTCACCCTTGGAATCTAGTAGTAGTGCAAAACCAGTTTTGGGCCCTTAACTTCAAAACTTTCCAAATCACCAAGAAAATAAAAGAATGATTCTAACACGCATTTTAGAGTTGCAATACATACCTTAACCCATCACATGACTCCTTTGGGACAACTTTAAGAAAACTGACATTTTCACTATTTTAGGCCTCCAAGTATACCAATTTTACAAAGGAACTACCCTTAGATCCTCACACCAGACTTCCAAACCCAAAAATAGTCTTTAATTAGGTCTCAAAATAATATATTTTCTAGGTCTTAGGACCTTACTTGCTCAACTAGGATTCCAATACAAAAACCCCCATTTTTCAATGCAAAGAGGGAGGGTTTATAGAAACTCCTATACCCGGGCCTTCCCAGACCATTCAAAAGAATCAAACATCTTCAAAATACCATGCACAAGGTCAAAATTTCATTACATAGACCACTCCTTCAACACTTTTTCAAAATCACTCCTTGGTTCCTCAAATTCTCATGGAAAAGTGTTTTTTTCAACCTAAGAACCCCATCCTATTGTCGTTAGTTTCATTCCAAGGCATGTTAAACAATAAAATACCCTAATCTAACAATGTACATTCCATCCCACTGAGAAACAAGTCATAACAGTAGGTGGGATGGTCATTTCATAATTAAATCCTACTCAAACCCTTGACTGGCTTGAAATGAGCAGTTTCAGAGAATTGTTAATTGATCCCTTCAAACGAACTATTAAGCTCTCAGAACTGATGCATTAGAGATTTAAGAAATCTACCTACAATATTATATTATTTTTGTATCAAGGGGAGGCTGTATAGATCTGTACAAGTGCATGAATGTGCAAAAAAACCAGTGAATTTCTGGAAAACAACATTTTTTTATCATAAAAATGGATTTCAAAATGAACAATACTCCTCCCTTCGAGCCAATGGAGGTTGTTTAAACCTTTTGAAATGAAAACCAACTCCCCCCAATGCCTATAACTAAATAACAACCACCTTTAAAATCATATAAAAACTTTTTCTATGCTTTCATAGTTTGTACACATTTGTCTATACTAGGTTAACTTTTGTACATGATGATTGTAAGTATTATTTAAATGAATCCTTCAATGAAATATATTTTTCAATTAACTTGAATGGATACATTTTTTAGGAACTAATATTTGTCTCATTACCATGGTACAGATAAAATTATCCGCCATGCCGAAGAAAAAGACAAAGAGGAAACTAACAAACGAAGAGAACGAAACCTTCAAAGAAAATGAGAGATTTCGGGTGGCGTCATATCATGAAAAGAATAAATTGGAAATGATTGATGAAAACAAGCCGATTGTAGAGGAACCTCAACCATAAAAAAGAGAATGGGAATTGGCAGCACAATAGGCACGAATGCGAAAGCATTGTCGTAAGACGGATTCAGATATTGTAGTTGGAGACACACCCTCAACGACAAGTGAATATGAAGGGACACCATTAAGCACAAGCGAATATGGGGGGACACCATCTAGCACAAGTGAATATGGACAGACACCATCTACTGCAAGTGAATATGGAGGGACACCATGTACTGCAAGTGAATATTATTGGACACCATCCAACACATCTCAAGTTGAGAGTACATCATCACTCGAAATTGACGAAGAAGGTATGCCATCATCCCCATGTGAACCTCAAGGTATGTATTCTTCTCCACCCTCGATCGAAGGTATGCAATCTAGCCCACCTCAATTAAATATTGATGAAATTCCTAATGTTGAGATGTATGTACCTAGGAGAACACCACCTAGAATTTTGCGTAGAAAGCCAAAGTATTTGATTAATATTGATGATAACATTTTGCAGCACATGGAAGGTAATATTTCAACACGCACTTGTAGAAGATATGCTGATAAGATTTGGGAACGATTATTTGAAAGGCTAAATGAGACCGCAAGATGTCAACTATTTGTTGAAATGATGCAGGGTGTAAAGTATAGGAACATCATGAAGACTCTTGGGTTGAGAACATCGAATGCATCGAGTGAAGACACTGTTGTGAAGAATCTAATGGATGCTTATGAGAGTGTGGGTAAGACCTCACGCTAAAAGGATAGTAATGTCACCCGATGTGTCATTACATTGACTTTGGTAAGTTGTCAAACAAAGAGAGCTCATCTAATTAAAAAGACTAGTGAACAAATGGGAATTAGTAGAAAAACTTTATCAAGAGCCATTCAAAGGCGGCAAAGAATTGAGGGAAATGATTCAAATGAATAATGGGAATTCTCGGGGAGACTATCACGAAAAAGATAAAGAAGTTGTCAAAGCCTTGAGAACACTAATTGAATAGTATTGGAAGAATAACACAAGGCCATCTCCGAATCAAAGGGATGTGGTAAGAAGGAGAATCGATAGTCGGAATCGTGAGCCACATCCAAAGCATTTTTTGGATATGACTCAAACCCAATTTTTTTGAAAATTTGAAAATAATTATCCCCAAATTAGTATTTCTCAAAGATTTTTAGAAATTCTTAAACCTTTTTATGTCAAGATAAATCACACACGCACTACTTGTTGTTGTAGACTACATATTGAATTTTCTAACCATTATGATGTTTATCGTTCTATATGTTTAGATTTGCATACTAACGATGTTTTGCAGGATTGTGGCATACAAGCCCCACCAAAATATTCAAGAGAGTTCTTATCAAAAAAATTATGTGAAATAGAGGATGGCCAGATATTCTATAGGACAACATGCTTGGATGGTTCATGCGAACGTTGCGGTGGCTTCCAGTGTATGCCATTATGTCAACATATGGAAAGCACAGATGAGGTGGGACAAAAACTAGTAGAGTTCAGGAAGTATAAAATAGTGGCATATGCTACAAAAGATGGGTCTCAAGCAAAAAGGTGTGAGTTGGTTATTGAGAAGATTCCAGTGTACCAATTTATGACCACATTTCATGACAATAAATTGTCTAAGTATGCAATGCATACCCATAGAGCGCAATGGTTGGACATGCAATTCAAGCTATGCAAGGATACCTTTCCAGTTGGAAGCATAGTATCCATGGTTGAATTTGCAGAGAACTACACTCTACAGCCACAACATGAGGTGCAGTCACTGTATTACAACTCCACACAAGTTTTGATATTTGTGCACATAGAATTCATTCATGCATCTGATAGTACAGATGAGAAAAGGAAGGTATTGAGGGAGTACCACTTTAACATTAATGATGATCCCACGCATTCTCCAGAGTTCCTACAAGGTTGCTTCTAGATGTTCTATAGTGGTTTGGCTCATAGGGGCATAGAATACGATCGACATATAATATGGTCTGATAACTATGCAGCACAGTTCAAGAACTCCCACATGTTCTATTGGTTGTGCAAGATGCATGTCATTACAGGTGTTCAACATATGTGGAACGTTTGTGAGGGTGGACATGGAAAGGGGGAGCATCATGGTGCAGGAGCACGCGTGAAAAGAGCATTAGCACGAGAAGAGTTAAAGTATAAAGACAATGCAAAGTTGACAGATGCAAAATCAATCGTCGAGTGGTGTAATGCTTTGATGGGTCCAGGTAATGAAGGTACGTCTTCAGTTCGTAGATTTTTTTGGTTGATGGATGATACTAACATTGCACCATATGAAGACTATTGTACACTAACAAGATTGAGTGAGGTACACTCTTTCCTTAGCTCAAATTCAGGTTCATGGAGTATCGATACACGAAAGATGGCATGCTTTTTTTCTTCATGTACAATACAAGCCTAGAATGATTGTGAGTCTGAGGAGTGGGTTGACAAATGGTTCACAAGTTATCTTATCCCACTTCACACGTATCACCCTCCGACGGCATTGGAACTGAAACAGATGGAAGCATCGGTCGACTTTGACCACGTATCAGATCTAGTTCAACCAAGTGATATATCTACTTGCTTAGTTGTTGAAATTCCATATCATTATCTTACTTTGTAATGTATTCATAATGTTGACAAATTTCAAGAGATTTTATGCACATATCAATGCAGGGCATGTTTATGTAGTTATTGCAGATGAAGACAATGAAGAGGGAACAAACTATTACTTGTGTCGTTGTGTTGAGGCCAAAATAAATTGGAGGCCCCAGTTATAGATGGAGAAAACATCAAATACCCTACAAGCTCAGTTGTGGTTACTGGAACATGGCTTAGAAGGTACCCACATTCAAGTGTTAAACATTGGCTATTTCAGTACTTTGACATGCATCGTAAGATTCTTCATTAATCGAACCTTGTCATGGAATCCAATGTTCATTTGACCAAATATGGGGGTAGACCTTTGAACAAGACCTTGTGGAAGGTCTGTGAGTCTGACCATGAAGCTATACTTGACACAATAAAGAGTAGAGCAGACCCGAATGGTTTGTTGGATTAATTTGTAAGTATATGCACATTGGTTCTTATTAGTTTATACTTTTATGCACATTAATTTGTTTGATGCAAATGCTATCATCTTCTTTTACAGTGATTGGTGTCCCCTTGCAAAAAATTCAGATATATGAGCCATCCAAGAGAATGTTAGCCAGAAAAGCAATGCAACATCCTTATTTTGATGATCTTGACAAATCTCAATCAAGATTTTAAGCCATTAGAAAATTGTGTGCAAATTTTGGTGAGGGAATTTCAAGTTATTCATTTGAAGTTAACCTTATCATGAGCAGCTATGATGTAGACATTATAAGAGAATTTGAAATTTCAACTTCTCTATTCATGAGAGGTGTTGTGTACAATAGGTATGTTGGAATTCCCAGTGAAGATGTATCACCAGGAGTGACTAAGTTATGAAACCTGCATGCCTATCTGTAAGTGCCTTCCATCTATTTTTATTTCATTTCCATTTTGGATGCTCTTTCTTTTTCTCTTTTACTTTGCGTATTTGTAAATAAACTACTAAAAATTGATTGATTTCTCATTGCAGAAAATGCTGATTTAAGAGCCATCAAAGAGAATCTCAGCCAAAAAAGAAATGCAACATCCTTATTTTGATGATCTTGAAAAATATCAATTTTGATTTCAAACCATTATAAAAGAGTGTGTGAAGCTTAGCGAGCGAATGTTAAGTTACTCAATTGAAGGTAACCTCATAATGAGCACCTATGATGTAGACATTTAAAGAGAATCTCGAATATATGAGTGACATTGTAAAAGATCTGTGAGAATGAAGTGCCTAAAGCATTGTAATAATATTTAGTTACATAATGACAAACTCTCAGATCCACAATTGTAATAAGATTTACTTACATAATGACAAACTCTGAGGCATTGTAATAAGATTTTCTTACATAATACATTGTTGGGGCAGAAATTATCATGTATCCAAACCCTCAAATCCACAATTTGTCTCATGAAAAACTCACTCCACCATGCCAAACCAAAACCCTTATTTTATGCAATATTTTATCAAACCCTAGGGTGAAACCTCATTTTTCATGCCATTTTCCATCAAAATCTAGAGGGGCAGCAACATAAACCCCATAAAACTTATTCCATTTCACTTAGAAATTTCTTGTCTAATCCTACAATATCGTGTTGGGCCCCTCTAGAAAAATCTCTCTCGGTTTTGCTTATCTTGGAGTGGTTTTCCCATGGCGGCGGATTTTCACTTGATGGAAAAAGTGTCAAAATCAAGTTGTGCAAAGTTGCAAAGTGGTGCAACTTTCATTATCCAACTTGTGTGACCAAGCGGACTGTTCCAACACGTCCGAATAGGTATTTTTATGCTAGGTATGGTCCTCTTTTGCACCGAAACACATGAAATCGCTTCAAGCTATGTTCCACTAGATCGATCCCTTAAGGGTCCAAAGTGCAAAATGGCTGAAAACTTTAGCATGCTATTACTTGGATACTGTGACACTTAGAAACTTCTCGTCTGATCCTACAGGATCGTATTGAGCCCCTCTAGAAAATCCTCTCTCGGTTTTGGCTATCTCGGAGTGTTTTTCCTGTGGCGGCAGATTTTCGCTTGATGGAAAAAGTGTCAAATTCAAGTTGTGCAAAGATGCAAAGTGGTGCAACTTTCACTCTGCAACTCGTGTGACCAAAATAACTACTCCAACATGTCCGAATAGGTATTTTTATGCTAGGCATGGTCTTGTTTCACACTGAAACACGTGAAATTGCTCTGAGCTACGTTCCACCGGATCAATCCCTTAAGGGTCCAAAGTGCAAAATGGCTGCAAACTTCATCATGCTATTACTCAGATACAGTGATTCTTAGAAACTTCTCATCTAATCCTACAGGATTGCATTGGGCCCCTCTACAAAAACCTCTCCCGAAAACCTCTCCCGGTTTTTGCTATCTTAGAGTGGTTTTCCCATGGCAGCAGATTTTCACTTGATGGAAAAAGCTAGGCATGGTCCTCTTTTGCACCGAAACACGTGGAATCGCTCTGAGCTATGTTCCACCGAATCGATCCCTTAAGGGTCCAAAGTGCAAAATGGCTGCAAACTTCAGCATGCTATTACTCAGATACTGTGATGCTTAGAAACTTCTCATCTAATCCTACACAATCGCATTGGGCACCTCTACAAAAACCTCTCCTAGTTTTTTCTATCTCGAAGTTTTTTTCCCGTGGCGGCGAATTTTCACTTGATGGAAAAAGCATCAAATGCAAGCAATGCAAAGTTGCAAAGTAGTGCAAATTTTTTTCTACTACTTGTGTGACCAAGCGGACTATTCCAACATGTTCGAATAGGTATTTTTACGCTAGGCATGGTCCTCTTTCACACCAAAGCACGTGGAATCACTTTGAGCTATGTTCCACCGGATCGATCCCTTAAGGGTCCAAAGTGCAAAATGGCTGCAAAATTCAACATGCTATTACTCCAATATCATGATGCTTAGAAATGTCTCATCTAATCCTATAGGATTGCGTTGGGCCCCTCTACAAAAAGCTCTCCCGGTTTTTTCTATCTCGGAGTGTTTTTCACATGGCGGCAGATTTTCACTTGATGGAAAAAGCATCAAATGCAAGCAGTTGAAAGTTGCAAAGTGGTGCAACTTTCGTTCTGCAACTTGTGTGACCAAATAGATTGTTCCAAAATGTATGAATAGGTATTTTTACACTAGGCATGGTCCTCTTTTGCACTGAAACATGTGGAATCGTTCTGAGCTATGTTCCATCGGATCGATCCCTTAAGGGTTCAAAGTACAAAATGGCTGCAAACTGCAGCATGCTATTACTTGGATACCGCAACACTTAGAAACTTCTCATCCAATCCTACAAGATTGTGTCGGGCCCCTCTAGATAAACCTCTCTTGGTTTTGGCTATCTCGAAGTGGTTTTCCTGTAGCGGCGGATTTTCACTTGATGGAAAAAGTGTCAAATTCAAGTTGTGCAAAGTTGCAAAGTGGTGCAACTTTCGTTCTGCCACTGGTGTGACCAAACTAACTGCTCCAATGTGTCCGAATAGGTATTTTTATACTATACATGGTCTTGTTTCGCACCGAAACATGCAGAATCACTCTGAGCTACGTTCCACCGGATCGATCCCTTAAGGGTCCAAAGTGCAAAATGGCTGCAAAATTCAGCATGCTATTACTTGGATACCGTGACACTTAAAAAATTCTCATCTAATCCTATAGGATCGCATTGGGCCCCTCTACAAAAACCTCTCTCGGTTTTGGCTATCTCGGAGAGGTTTTCTCGTGGTGGCGGATTTTCACTTGATAGAAAAAGCATCAAATGCAAGCAGTGCAAAGTTGCAAAGTGGTGCAACTTTCGTTCTGCAACTTGTGTGACCAAGCGGACTATTCCAAGACATCTGAATAGGTATGTTTACGCTAGGCATGGTCCTCTTTTACACTAAAACATGTGGAATCACTCTGAGCTATGCTCCACTGGATCGATTCCTTAGGTTGGAGGAGTCTAAAGTTACAAATTTGTAAGTTGCTTAAAGCAACAAATTTGAAATGCAACGGTTACTTGTTTTGAAAGTTAGTTTTTAGTTAGTTGAGGGCGTGGATTAGTTAGAGAAGGGTGTAAAACACTATGTAAATCCTTGAGAGGCTCGAATGGAGGTTGTTGATGAACTTTTTGAGAAGATCTAATAAGAATTATTCACACTATTCTCTATTTTTTAGATTTTTTATACAAACTTTTTGATCTCGTACTTGGTATGACCTCCAGATTCTTGTACGGTCCCAAGGATGACATGGATTGAAAGAGGGATGATTTCACAAGAACCCATATCTCATGATAATGAATGGCTCACTTAGCACTCATTGCATCTAGGTGATGCTCACAGAGGTGAGGCACTAGGCCTTCCCAGGAGGTCACCCATCCCAGTACTACTCTAGCTCAAGCGCTTAACCACAAATTTTTTTCCCCAAGTTTAAGCCGACTTAGCTTGCAACCCCATTTGCAAAACCTTCAGCAAGTGTTGTGCCTTATGAAACATTCATTATAGAGCCCCTTTAGCTCATCAATTGATAAGTAGGAGGTATTTTCTACAATGTGTCAAATTGTGATATTACTATCAAGATTCAATTGTGTAGTTTTCGAGTATAAAAGAGAATAAGAAGGGAAGATCAAGGTAATCAATTTGCAGACTTATTTTTATTATTGAATTACCTAGTGTGGGACTGGTCTATATGAGCAAAAATTTATAATATGGGAGTATACGTTTCAAGCATATAATACAGAAAGGACTCAAAGTAGGATGCATGAGTACAAAGTATCGATCAGGAAAGGCATCCCAATTCTCAAGGCCTATACATCAATGACAGGCGGATTCATATTCAAAGCTAGCACATGATTTTAATTGATTAATTAGAAACAACTATTATATTTATTTATCAAATTTCCATTATCAAATTAATATTTGAATTAGACTTCATATTCAGAATTTATTTCATTTATAATTTGGGGACTCCATTATCTATCTTAATAATATTGGATGACAACCTTTGTCAATCCAATAAGAAATAAATCAAAAATCTATTGATCCAGAGCTCAAGTCATTACAGTGGTATTAGACCAAATGAACCTGCCAACCTTTGGGTATTGCAACAAATTGACTTTCCATTGGAAGCATGGCAACCGATGATAGTGGTTGGCAAGATTACTTTATGAATCAGGTAGTAAGCTTAGTAGTTTATCTTAAAGGAATGTTATTATGGTCACATTGAAAAGAATAGAAGAATGTTTAGGCTTTATTGAGCAGTCATTTGTAGTATTAGATATAGCTCTAGCTTTTACAGTATTGCACATGATTACAGATAGTTTCAAAGATCTAGATGACATCAATAGCTCACATTACTCAAGAAGGATGAACATCTTAAAGACATTTGCGAAAATCGGGACAAGTAACCTTCTTGTGGAATTAGGGTTGCAAGATTTGATCTACAACATGTTCCACCATTTCTTTAGTAGGATCAAGAACACACATAATGAAGGTGTGTTTGCAGCCATGAAATATTATGGTTCAAACTATCCAGAAGAGTGATGTTTTATCTTGACCAACGATATCTATATTATGGTTTGTTTAGAAACAAGGATGGGTTCTCTCTTCATCGAAATATACATTATTCCTCGATGTGTTCACACCAGTGTTACAAGACTTGGACTCGCCTCAGACTTGACAAGCCAATTTTTGGCTTGGACTCGGGCTCGGAGCCCAAACTCAACAAATATAAAAACCTAAGAAATTCGAAGATTTTTAAGGATTTAAAACTTGTTTCATGCACCCTTTAATAAATAAAACTTAAAGACAATAGAATTATCAAATAGAAATTACTATGATCCCATACACAAACATACATCAATCACATAAGTATAAGTGCAAATTTTAGCTGAAGGAAATAACACATTTGGATATATAAATATTGTGATATTGCTATCAAGATTCAATCGTGTAGTTTTACAAGTCAAACTCATTGACCCATGATTCATGAGTAGTGGTTCACAAGAACCCATCTCTCATGATAATGAATGGTTCATAAGGAGGAAGATAAATCTTCATACATTTCTTCTATCACAAATAAGATAAGTGCTTGGTTTCATGAAGGTCATGAGGCAACCATTAATGGGGAGTGGATACATGAAGAACCAATGGAGAATGATAATGGCTTCAGACCTGCTATAAAGGATAACTTTTTTCGTTTCAACGATGCAAGAGGTTTTTGGTTTGACTACTGAAACGAGCCTATGAAGAATTCATGTGAAGATCCTTTGGACCTTGAGAGTTTTCTTACTCCATCTCAAGGATCATGCATTGAGGATGACATAGATCAATGCTAGGGCTAACCAATTAATAATTATACACATGAATAAATCAAGCATGTACATTTCAATAAGGGAAGTACAAGTACTCAAAAACATGTAAGCCTCAAAAAGTATACACATGAATACATAGTATACTCAAATTAAAACAAAGTATATGCACAAATACAAGGTATACGCATGAAAACACGTAAGCCGCAAAGTATACATTCGAACGCACATAAGTCACAAAGTATACACGTAAGTTGTAAAGTATACACTTGAATACACGTAACTCATATCTATTGAACCATCAATTTAGAATGCAAATATGGATAGGCATCGATAAAAGATATTTGTATTAACCAAATAGTCGTGTAGGCATACATCAATATATGTCGATATAAGTATCAAATATATGTACAAAATAGTCATATAGGCTTACGAGAATTCCATATAGGCATACAATGTCAAATATGTCCAATAAAAAATATGTACAAAACTGCCATGTAGGCATACAACAAAGGGCTTTGGAATCAAAATTCATTGCTCTCCATGCCTTGGAAATAAAATCTTTCCCTTTCCTTTTCGATCAGATGGTGATAGGTCTATCACTCATTTTTGCTGCACTCGAGGAGTGCTCCTGCTCCTCCTCCTAGGGTTTAGTTCATTGTGAACTTTTAACTGTTACAATAAGAAGTAAAGACATGAATATATAGAAATTACATTATAAAAAATGATATATTTGACAAAATAATCACTTACTGCCATCTCACGATCTCTCTCCATGAGAGAAATATTCTCACGCCCATGCTCAGGCATGCTCAAGCCTTGTATAAACCATACAAATAGAAATTAAACTACGTGAATCAATAATGGTTTGACTTTTCACTAACATCTATAACAAAAATGTAAATTGAAATTTACTAATTTGCCTCATACCTCTCCTGTCAGAGCCATCGAGGATTGTATAGCAAATGTCACACCAATATCCATTTCCCTCATCACATTTGGAGGTGTATCGTCTTGCAACAACTGAAAATAAAACAACAAATTATTCAACATAATCAATGATGTGCATATAAACTACACAAATCTATTAAGTACTTGATTCATTAGTTAAACTCTTTATTCTATTACCTATATGTAGGTTTGAGTAAATCCACTACCACTGGGAAGTGTTCCATCAAAACCTTCAATATTAGTTTGTTCAACATCCAAAATCGCATATTAAATTACCATTCGTAAAACAATGCTATTAACATGCAATAAATTTATAATTGTTTACTAGTTACATACCCTAGCGATAGGTGTACTGCAGAAATAAGTTGGTGGGGGGCCGGTGTATCCAGTCTCAACACTGTGACCCTATAATTTTATTAAAATCATAAAACATTTTTAGTTAATCTTGCATTTCAAAATCAAAATTTAATATATTAAATTCAATGAACATGCACTAACTTTTACCTGACTATCAATGCCATATGCCTGATGCAAAATGTCAGCTGCCCTCTCCATCTCCATAGCTGCAAAAGGATCCTATGTACCAGTCTCCTGAGTGTTGGTGGGGTCATATGAACAAGTAGCCCCGCAAGATTGAAACACATGTGTTCGAAGGCCACCACTCGAAGCCTCCCCTGGATGACATTGTAGAATAGGGCTAGTATGATGGATGACACTTTGGGTCAAAGTGTTGATTGCCTGCAATGTCTCTACGTCAGCACTTTCCTTCGCGACGGAAGGCATAACAACGTGCTCACGAGGTGGCCTAGTGAGAGCTCGTCTACCTTGCCACGTAGGATCCGGCTGTGCACCAGGTCTATCCTGAGCTGACCCCCCACCTCTCACCTAGAAATCCCTCATATCAAAATAATTTGGGATCTTGTTCAATATGAACTCACTGTATAGTTTCCTAAGGAAATATTGCGGGACCTCACAATTTTGCACGGTGGGTAATCGAAGACCATGTACCACCTATCATAAAATTGGTCCCTAATTTGTTGGTGGTGGCAATAATGGATAGGAAACCTCTTCGCCTTGAGGGTAAGATTTTGATTTGTGCGTGGATCAGTGAATAATGAGCACAAATCACCTTTTGTAATTTTTAAATCCTTTACATCCTTTTATGATAATTTATTTGAATAATAATCCCTAGCTGCATGCCTCCTATCTTGCCATCCAGTTAATTGTTTGCTAATTGAATCTACATTTTTTAACATATCTTTCAATGAATTTTCTAGGGTCATTCTTTCTGCGGTTGAACCATTTGGATCACTCAACCTACTAATCAAATCCTCAATTTTCTTTTTTTTTGTTCTCAATTTCACTCATTAAATTTTGTTGAGTGTAAGAAGGGGGTTGAGTGATTGGTGGAGGAGGTTGATGTTGTGATTGATTTTGATCTTGAGGATTTGGTTAGTCTTCCTGTTGAGGATTTTGAGGTTTTGCAGGTTGATTTGCTTCTCCTAAAAATTCAAACAAATATAAATCAAATTCAACCTAAAAATAACAAATTCAACCTAAAACTAACTAATTCAAAACAAAAACAATAGAATCTTTACCTCTCACAGCTCCTCCTCGTCGTGGTGCCATCGTTGCGAAGAAATATGAATTTTTGGTGAATAAATTTGTTGAATTGCTCCTCCTAGAATGTGAGCGCAAAATTGTGGGGGTTTTGGCCGCAGCTGCACAAAAAAAATAGTCGAAATGCTAATGACAGATTTGCATTTCTTTTTTTGCTTTTAACAGTCAATAACGTGAGCGCATTATAATGCGCTCGCATTATCGATTTGTAGTTGTCGAGCCTCAGGCTCGACATAACAAGCCATAACGCGAGCGCGTTATGGATTTTCTAAAAAAAAATTGGAGGGTGTCCACGAAATTGCTACCCATTTCCATGCACCCGCCCAACTAAGTGATTATCTAATCATAGAGGAATATGCTAAGAATAATTATTTTTATGAATTAAATGATTATTTAATTTAACATTCAAAATTTGGGGATTAAATTAAATAAATAAAGATTTATTTAATTCACTGTCAAAAAGATTATAGAATAATTAAATAATTTGAAATGAATATTTAATTATATTTAGAAATGTGATGAGGGTAAATTAAATAATAATTTGTTTAACTTTTAGAAAAGGGATTAATTAATTAGTGACTTAATTAAATAAATAACATTTATTTAATTAATCAAGATTGAATAGAGGTAATAATGATTTAATTAAATAATTAAAGTTATTTAATTAATGGAGAATAGGCGACCTTAGAAAATAATTAAATAATTAAAGTTATTTAATTAATGAAGAATAGGCGACCTTAGAAAATAATTAAATAATTAACATTATTTAATCATGACAATGAAGATGAGAATTAATTAATTAATTAATTAAAGTTATTTAATTAATAAAGGCATGTAGAAGATCTAGATAACTGACTGATTAAGATAGAAAGTTTGTTTGTTAGAAACAATCAGATATTAAATCACTGGATAACTGAATGTTTAAATTAGATATAGAGATAAGTGCTAAATAACTAATTAGATAACTAAGCGATTATCTAATTATAGAAGAATGTGATATAGATAATTATTTTTTATGAATTAAATAATTATTTAATTCAACATTCATGATTTTGGAATTAAATTAAATAAATAAAGATTTATTTAATTAAATGAAGAAAAGGCTAAAGAATAATTAAAAAAAAATAGATGATTATTTAATTATAGTTAAAAATGTCACATAAATTTATTAAATAATTTAAATGATTATTTAATAGAAAATAGATTTAATTAGCAACTTAATTAAATACATAATATTTATTTAATTAATCAAGAAATAATAAAGGTAAGAATAAATTAATTAAATAATTAAAGTTATTTAATTAATAGAGGACAAATGACTTTAGAAAATAATTAAATAATTAATATTATTTAATTAATAGAAATGAAGATGAACAAATTATGAAGAAGTTAAGGGTCGCAGGCCTAGGACAATTTTTAGTGTCTACAATTACTATGATAGCAATGACAACCATAGAGACTACTTAGTCAAATTCCTAATGAAACTATACTTGAAAAATGCAATGAATTAGTTTTAATGTTTCATTCTCAAAACATTGAAAAATTATGTTCATAGTTGGTTCAATACCTAAAACATAGATTACACCTTAGTTTGTTCATTAGTAACAACCTATATTAAATTATATTCCCCAAACACTAATAACTTTGATAATATGATATGAGTTTTTTCATAATCTCATGTTGTCAAATAATTTCTCAAGCTATCTAATGGACAATATCATGACATGTTTAAAACCCTTCCAACATTTTCCCCCATCCATAACACTCACCCATATTTATTCCTATATCAGTAGTACCATACCTCATCTCATCATTCAAGAAGTTGTTTGGAATGTCACCCCAATTATTATCCAAGGGGCCATTATGTCCTAAAATGATTATTATGTGGTACTTGACATACTTTTAACACTCAAAACTAAAAAATGTTACAAAATTACAACTCTTAATCCTGAAACTAACCATAATTATAAACTTAATTCTAACCCTTATTTTAACCTTTACCCTAGCACTAACCTTAATCATAAGCCCAACCTAACCCTAACCCTAATTTAACCCAATTCCTAACCCTAACCCTAACTGGAACACTAACCCTAAACCTAATTACAATCCTCTTTCTAACCTTGATTTTAACCCTAATCCTAATCCTAACCCTAACCATAACCCTAACCCTAATCCTAACCTCAACCCTATTTATAACTTTAACCCTAATCCTAACCTCAACCCTATTTATAACTTTAACCCTAATCCTAAACCCAACACAAGCCCTAATTTTAACCCTAATCCTAGGCCTAGTTCTAACACTAGTTGTAACCCTAATTCTAAATCTAAGCCTAATTATAACCCTAATTATTATTGTAACCATAACTCCACCAACATGTTGGTGTGGGTGGGTGAATGGTAGGGTAGGCCCCATCTTGTTCCCTAAGTGTCCTGATCCATTTGGGTTGCACACCTTTGGAAAAGTCTCTTAAGAGACCTAAGAGAAAAAATCCAAACTATGAAGATTAGATCTTAGACTTCATATGGTCTACAAATATTTCATCTAAACCAACAAATTTATGTGGGGCACCTCTAAAATAACCTCTCTAAGTTTTTTTATCAAATAAAAATTGTTTGACAATACCAATAATGCATGTGTTCTTGTAAAATGTTTCATTTATGTTCAACCTAGTGTTACAAATAGAATTTATTTTCCTTTCCACCTCATGGGTCTGATATGACCTCAAAAATTTTGAGGTGGGTGGGTGAATATTAGGTGAGGCATCATTTCATTCCCTAGGTCTCCAATCTATCTGAGTGACACACTTTTGGAAAAATCTTTTAAGAGACCGAAACGAAATTTTTTTCCAAAATATTACAAAGAAATCTTGAACTTCATTGGGTCTATGAATTTTATTTCTATACCTACAAATATATGTGGTCCCTCTACGATAACCTTTCTCCTTTTTCATCAACTCAACATTTTATGACTATGCCAACGATGAATTCATTTTTGCAAAATGTATCATTTATGTTCAACCTGACGTTGCCAATCAGAATTTTTATTTTTATTTTTCACTTAATGATGCTAAATTTATTGTGTCGATGCATTAGGGTGGGTGCGTGAATGGTAGAGGACGCACTATTTCATTCTCCAGGTGTCTTGATCCATTTGGGTTGCATGCTTTCGCTAAAGTCTCTTAAGATACCTAAGAGTATAAAAATGTCAAACTATGACAAATTAATTATTGGAATTTGTTGGTCTTGTGAATTTTATTTATATACCTATTAGATTTTATCAACTTAAAACTGTTTGATCTTTCCAAAAATGAATACATTCTTGCAAAATACATTATTTTTGGTCAACCTAATGTTGCCAATAGACACATTTTTTGTCTACGCAACATGGGGTTAAAATAAATGTGAAAAATGTTAGGGTGTGTAGGTAAATGGTAGGGGAAGTTCCATTTCATTCCATAGGTGTGTTGATCTATTTGTTTTGTACACTTTTGACAAGGTCTCTTAAGAGACATAAGAACAAAAAATTGCCAAACTATGATGAATTAGTTCCTAGATTTTGTGCAACTTGTACAAGTTTTCTATAGACCTATAGATATATGCAAGGTCACTATAAAATAACCCCTTCCAAAATTTTCAACTCAAAATAATTTGATCATTCCAACAATGAATACATTTTTATAAAATATGGCATTTGTATTTAGCCTAATGTTGCCAATAGATATATTTTTTATTCTACACCTCATGAGGATGAAATAACTATGCAAAATAATTAGGGTGGGTATTTTAATTATTGGGTAGGCCCCATTTCATTCCACGTCTCCCAATATATTCATGTTTCATGCTTTTGACAAAAAAGATCTTAAGAAACCTAAGAGCAAAAAACTTTCAAACTATGACAGATCAATTCTCGAACTTCATGGGGCTCACAATTTTTTTATTAGAACTAAAATATTATTTGGGACCCCTCTTGAATAACCTCTCTCATATTCTTGTAAGATCAAACCATTTGGTTGTACCAACAATGAATGCATTCTTTCAAAATTTGTCATTTATGTTCAACCTAACATTGTTGATAGGCATATTTTTTTATCTACACCTCATGGGTCAAAACTAAAAATACCAACACATAAAAGTGTGTGGGTTAATGGTAGGGGATGAAATTTTTTATTCCCAATTCTCTTGATCCATCCAAGATAAAAGCTTACGGAAATGTCACTTGAGAAACCTAATAGTAGAAAAATACCAAACTATGACAAAACAATTCTCAAAACATCATGAGGCCTATGAATGTTCTATCTAGACCTATAATTGGATTTTGGATCCCTATATAATAACGTCTCTTAGTTTTTTTCAATGCATAATTGTTTGACCGTGCCAATAATGAATACATTCTTGCAAAATGCATCATTTATGTCATGCCTAATGTTGCCAATAGGCTTATTTTTTCTTCTACACCTCGCGGGGCCAAATAAATTATGCTAATATGTCATGGGGGGTGGATACATGGTAGGGGACATCCCATTTTCACTTAGTTATCTCAATCCATGGGGTTTGTATGCTTTTAATAAATATCTTAAGAGACTAAAGAAAAGAAAATACCAAACTGTGACAAATAAATTCTTAGACTTTGTGGGGCCTACGAATGTTCTTTATAGACCTAAAAATAGATGTGTGGTGCATTTATGATAACCTCTCATAATTGTTTGATAATTTTAAACAATGAATGTATTCTTGCAAAATACATCATTTGTATTTAGCTTAATTTTGTCAATAGGCATATTTTTTCTTTTGTACCTCATAAGGCAAACATATTGTTACAATGTATCAATAATGGAAGGTGAATGGTAAGGGAGGCCTCATTTTTTCTCTGGGTGTCTATATCCATCCATGATACATGCTTCTAACAAAGTCTTTTAAGATACCTAAGAGAAAAAAACTACCAAATTATGATGCATCGGCTATTGGAATTTGTGGAGCCTATGAATGTTTCACCTAGAAAGAATGTGAAGTTCCTCTATAATTATCTCTCTCAATTTTATTAATTCATAGTCATTTGACCATGCTAAAAATGATTGAATTCTTGCAAACTTAATGATTTATGTTTAGCCTAATTTTTCCAATAGGCATATTTTTTCTTTTACATCTCATGGGGTCAAGCTAAACATGCCCACATTGAGGTAGGTGGGTGAATGGTAGGAGAGACCCAATATTTTTGCATGTCTCTCGATCCATTCAATTTTCATACTTCCAATATATTATCTTAAGAGACCTAAGAGAAAAAATATCAAATTATAATGAAATAGTTCTTAGACTTCATGGGGCCTATGAATGTTCAACTAGAGTGGTTGTGGAGGCTAGAATATACAAGGTCAAAGAACATGCTAAAGGAATCAATGAATTGAGAAAAAGTAGGAACATAACATAGGTGGTAAGACACCTTGCAAGAAAGAAACATGAGCATAAATTTAAGTTCTAACCATAGTAGAAGAAGGTAGCTAGAGAGCTACACCAAAAAATAGCTAAATGAGAGTAGCACTAGTAAGAAATTTTGATGTTTGGTTATGTCATTAGAGGAAAAATTCCTTGTGTAGGGTTTAAAAATGAAATTTTGGATAAAGGTCCAGTAAAGATATCAAGAAGGGTGAAAAAGGAGTGTGTGGGGGTAGACCACACTAGTGTTAAGAATGAGACTAATGGGAGTCTTGAGGAGGAGCATGCAAGTGAGGATAATGTGACAGTAGAAGAGGAATGCATAAAATAATGACATGATGGGGAATATAAACACACAAAATAAGAGGATCCTATGGAGAGAGGATATAAGGAAGAATATAGTATAATGGAAGTGCATATCTTGGAGGAGGGTCAACCCACAATACTATGTCCCACTTTTTAGCCAAAGTAGGACATTGCAACCAACATTTTTCACCAAATTTTCACTTTATGAAACCTATAATGTAACTAAATCATTAATGATGTGAACTAGTGATTTGTGAGGATTTGTGTGTAAATTCTAAATATATATTTTATTTTATTTTTAAAATGAACTTTGATTTTTTTACATAACTTTTAATAACTTTTTTATAGTAAACAACATTTTTTAAAAGTGACATTTATGTTGTAACACAACTTATTTTATTGAAAGGATAAAATTATAATTTTGAAAATATAGATTTGTAACATCAATATCTAGTGCATGGATATTTTTTCACAATTTTTCTTACATATTTTTTTAAAATAATTTTTGAAGCCAGAGCAATTATAACTTGGACATAGGTATATATTGTAATGCATAACTTGTTTTGTATGTATTGAAATTATTCTTATTATTTTTGCTAAAACAAGGACATAAATACCTAGTGCACACATATTTTTTAGATTTTTTCTCTATTTTTCTATTTTTCTACATGCGTGAAATAAATATCTTGATGTTTGGTGAAAAATCTACATTCACAAGAAATAAAATATAAATATAATAATAAAATTAAAAATATTCAAAGTTATACTTTTGGAAAGCTCATAATAATGGCTACATACTTACAAAACATAATGTATAAATTACTTTATTTGATCCCTGAAAAGGTAAATAAAAAGTAGTTTTTGTCAACATTTTGATAGGTGCAAAGGAGACTCCATTGTGGGTATGATTTAAGACTAGAGGGGTTATATCTAAGGGGGTTTGATCTAAAAGAGCTATAGCTAACCCTCTTTAATTAAAAGAATTTAGATGGAACCCATCAAGGCTTAAATCATTAATTTTTAAAAAATATGTGATTTGAGGAAAAAATTAGGATGTCCCAAGTTTGGGACCCATTATTATGGGATGACCTAGGAGTGGGAGATTAGGTGAATATGGGTTGAAACCCATGAAAGGAATAAAATGGATGAAAATCATAGGGAAGGATAAATAAGTGGAAACCATTCTATATGTGATTTGAGGTTGAGTAGAAGAGACAAAACATAATGAAAGAGGATGGTGTATGACCTAAGAAATGTTAAAGAAATAATAATAGAAAAAAGGTAGAAATGTTAGAAAGTGAACATTAAGTATGAGAGACAACTGTGACTATTTCACTAGATAGTCTCAAGGAAGGTACTACCACTCATTTCTATTTGTGATTAGGGGCTCACACGCTTTCCTACACTGGTCATTTGATGGAAGAGTATCTTAGATCAACTCAATATTCAATATGAAAATTAGAGCACTTGTTTATAGATCCTTAGGGTTAAGGAACTAAGAATAAGTGCACAAAGGATTCATGACATAGAGGAATAAGGATGGACACAAGGTATAGAGTTGGTCATGTGTCATAATCATGAAGGAGAAAAGGAGAAGAAATTATGTAATTGTGGCACATAAATGTGTAAAAATTACACATTGGAATGATAACACATAGAATTTACTAAGGAATAAAACAAACACAAATACTTTTACTATTAAGAGCAAGGGTGAACAAGACTAAGAAAATATTAGCCTTAATTATTAATAGATCTAGCTAGAGAACTATAAAGAGCCAAAACTAGGTCAATACATAATTGGGTGTCAACATTTAAGCTCATTGTAATTCAATGAAATATATTCAATTGAAACCTTGAAATAAATTCGGTAGAACTCAATGGCATATATGTCATTAGAACCTTCATGTAAAAGTCATACAATCATCATTTATAAGAGTTAATGTCACTCAAATATGATGCATGATGAAACCTTCAAATAAAAAACATACAACTCAATAATATAATCATCATTAGACCCTTCATTAAAAATACACACAATCATCATTCATAAGAGTCAATTTCACTCAATAATAATGTATCAAGCACACTAGGAATGCCATAAGAGTTTGAATCAACCTTAAACAAAAACCTATTCAAAAAATTGGCATATATGCCATTAAAAACTTTTTAAAAAATACATATAACACAATGAAACATAATACATTATTCCCATCATATAAAATTCATGACCATGCACAAGAAAAAATGCCAATAACATTATGCATGAATAAGATGACCATACATTTGGTAATAGGATTTTGATGCACACTAGGCATGATACATGTTGCACACAAAATCCATGACACTTGTATGATATTATGAAATATATACCATTAAACCCTTATGAGCACCATATAAATATGAGAGAGATAGTGATAGAGAGAGGGAGATACAATGTCATAATAATTTCATCATTGCAAATAATAATCCTATCAATCAATCATTAAAAAGGGTAATACCATGATAATTTCATGAATATAATGAATATATAAAAAAATCCATATAGGCATACAATATTATATATTGGTAAAATAAAATTATATATATAACAAAGCCATATAGGAATATAATATTATACATCTATAAAAAAATATGTACAATAGAGTCATATAGAAATACTGTGTTATTTTTAGTGTAAATAGAGTCATTATATAACTAGTTAGTTGTCATCACTTTCTAGGTTGACCTATTCACATTTTCTTAAGTTTTCTTAGGTATTTTAGAATTTTGTCTCATCTCATATGGTTGAAACACATGTATTAACTTTGTGAGACACCTCTTTCATGCACACTTTCCACTCACTAGAACACTTGTCAAGTGAGCTAACAAGTGTTCCATATTTGGAGGGGTAGTCAGTCATTGTGTTTGACTTCCCTACCTTCACTACCTTGCATATATATGCAAGGATTTTATGCATGTTCTAATAAAATATTTGATAACATCAATTAGACTTACTTATGTTCTTGTAGCTTGTGGAAGTTCATATTGGTTTTTTCTTTCTAATCCTAGTCAATCCCAATATGGTATCAAATCTAGTTTTGGTTGAAGGTGTTGGTTTGATGTTTGTGTAAATATTGTTTGACTTTCTTGGCTTCTCACATACCAATTCTCTATCAAAGTTTGCACATCACTTTCCCACATCTAATAGATTACATCACTTATCTCTATCATTGGAGTGTCATAGATTCAAACCATCAACATCATTGTGAAGGTTAAAGAAATAGGACAAGGAAATAAAAGATGATAAGAAATCCAATAATAAAATTGATACTTTTTCAAATCAAGGGAAAACTAGGACAAAAACGTGAAGTGTACTTTTTGCAAGTAATTTGGATATAATGAAGATAAATGCATGAAGAAAATTATCACCATCTTACACATCTACATGAGAAACAAGGAGCTCCTACATCCATCATAGAGACTTTATCAAGTTTAATATTGTAAGGCAAAAAATATACCTAATGGAAAAGAAATTATGGCAACTATATTTTCAAAGATTGATAGATGGGTTATTGACTCAAGAGCTTCCCATCACATGTGTCTCCTTATCTTGAATTTTTCATGTCATTATATCCTTGTGATACATCCAAAATATTGATAACAAACAACTCTTACATGTGTGTTTGTGGACAAGGATCTATTGAGATATGTAATCAATATATCCATAATGTATTGTTTGTTCTTAAAATAGCCAACAATAATTTATATGTACATCAACTCACAAATTCAGGGAAGATAATTGAGTTCAAACACACTTCAAAAAATATTCAAGATTCATAGAGCAAAGAGGTTATTGCAGTTGGAGAGATAGATCATTTCTCTCATGTTTACACATTCTTTCACTTTGCTCTATATGGTTCATTCTCACAAGTTCATTCTCCTGCATCCAATATAGATAGTTTATCTCCTCCACCATCACTTGTTGCATCAGAGAGACATTTATTGTGATACATTTTTATTGTCTTCTTTTTTTTTAGAGGAGTTTTGTTCCCACTAGGTTTTCTCCTTTTTCTCTGATTTATGATAAATTGCATTATGGGTGATCCCACATAAGTGGGTTACAATTGCATTCATGAAGAAAAAATTCTTGGAAACTAAAAAAAAAAAGGGGTTTTAATGGGTTTGCTCAAAGGGGGTGTTCGAGAAAACCCGAAAATGGGTTCGCTCAAAGACCCCCTTCGAGCAAACCTATTTTTCAATGCATGTTCGAGTGAACCCAATTAGGTGGGATTTTCTTAATGAAATAAAGGGGAGAAGGGCAAAAAAGGGGGTTTGAGTGAACCCCCCTTCTAGAAAACCCCCCTTTGCTCGAAGGGGTCTAGGAGGGTTCGCTAGAAAGAGGATTCACTCGAACCCCCCTTTGCTCGAAGGGGTCCAGGGGGTTCGCTAGAAGCGAACCCCCCTTTTTTGCCCTTCTCCCCCTCCATCTACAATTTTCTGCAAAATTTTGCCTTTCGAAGCTCAGGTTGAAGATGAAAATGGAATCAAATTCACAAATACAACTAGAGGATTATAGTCCTCAAAATGAGCTATCCATAAAATATAATTTTAATATATTCTAGTTTTATTATGTTTTTTTTTTAGTTTAATTAAACATAGGTTTTTCACTAAAAATCAAGCTCTATGTTCTACACGTGGAAAAATAGTAGATTATCAAAAATAGTTGAAAAATATGTATGTGCTAGGTATTTATGTCCTTTATCCAACAAAAAAAATGAATTTTGATACATACAAAAAAAAGTTGTGTTATACGGTCCACCTATGTCTAAATTGCAATTGGTTTGACTTAAAAACTTAATTAAGAAAAAACATTCAATAAAACACTATGAAACCAAATAAACGTGCTATATATCATAGTTACAAGTCTGAATTCAAAAAAACAGAATTTTATCCTTCATAGAAAAAAGGTTATGTTGTATACGGTGAACATCGCTCTTTTAAAATGGTGTTTAGTATTAAAAACTAGTTTTTGAAGGAGATGGAAAAAGAAATACAATCTAATTCCATTTTTTAAAATATATATATATTTAGAATCTATAGACAAAATTTCACAAATCACTAGTTTTCATCATCTTCAAATTCCTCATGGTTTAGTAGCTATAGGTGCTCGAAAGTGGAGATTTAGATTAAAAAAATTAGTTCAATGTCAAGTTTGGACAAAAAGTGTAACCCACTATTGTGGGATCACCCTTGTACATGGTTACTTAATATGGCTAGTATCTAGGGGCCATCATCATCTTGTATACATTATTCCCTAAGTTTCACTTAAGAGGGGTGTTAGTGTAAATAGAGTCATTATATAGCTAGTTAGTTGTCATCACTTTCTAGGTCAACCTATTCACATTTTCTTAAGTTTACTTAGGTATTTTAGAATTTTTCTCACTTCATGTGGTTGAGACACATGCCTTAAATTTGTGAGACACCTCTTTTTTGCACACTTTCTACTCACTAGAACACTTTTCAAAATGAGCTAACAAGTGTTCCATGTTTGGAGGGGTAGTCAATCATTGTGTCTAACTTTCCTATCTTCACTAAGTTGGTTATATATGCAATTATTTGATGTGCATTCTAATCAAATCTTTGATAATATCAATTAGGACTATTTATGCGCTTGTGGCTTGTGGAAGTTCATCTTGGATTTTTCTTTCTAATCTTGACCAATCCCAATAGTTATATGTTGGTATAACGAAAATGTATATACAAAATAACTATATAGGCATACAAAAAAATTCCATAACATAGATAGGCCTATGGATTGTCATGGAAGATTTGATGACTCTTTTTCTATTGGGAAGATGGAGAAGAAATCAATGTTTTTTTATTTACAACCCACTAGTTGGACCTCCTCTCTAATTTTTTTGGATGTTCACCTATTAAAACAATCAAACAGTGCATACATTAATATAGAAAAAATAAAATATACAATGACAAAAGTGAATGGTAACTTATTAGAAGCTAATAATATTCCTCAATCATTTATTATTTGTCTTCAACTATTTGAGGGACAAGTGAATGAATTGAAATTTTGGCCTACTATGACAAGAATGAACAAAATTAGACTAAATATGAATCATTTAAATTTACACCAAATGATTTGGGATAAAACAAGAGATACACTGTAAACTTTACATTACTATATCATACCTTTGTTAAAGAATTTGAAGACCAAATTATTGCAACAATGCTCACCTCCACTATGTCATGAATACCAAGAGGAGTTTGGACTAATCTCATCAATTAAAAAATAGAACAATGTTATTTGCCTAAAATATACCTAACCTTATTTAGATATTGTATACATCTAAAAATGGTCACATTAAATCAAGTCTAATAATTAATTAAATGTGAATTATTTAATTAATTTTCTAAAGTCATCTATATAAATAAATTTAATTATTTATTTATATTGTTCATTTTCTAATTCTTCTATTTTAATTAAATAAATAAGTTTATTTAATTATTATCACTAATCCATTTCTTCTTAATTAATTAAATGAATTTTACAATTTATTTAATTTAATTATCACATCGCTTTATTTCAAATAAAGTAAATATTCTTCTATTTTAATTAAATAAATAAGTTTATTTAATTATTATCACTTTTTCATTTATTCTTAATTAATTAAATAAGTTTCACAATTTATTTAATTTAATTATCAGATTGCTTTAATTTGACTTTTTAATTCAAATAAAGTAAATATTCTTCTTTTTCCAAAATCTTAAATGATTCTAAATATTCTTCTTTTTCCAAATCATAAATCATCTTTAAATCTTCTAAAAAGCCATCTCACATTTAATTAAATATTTTAATATTTAATTAGAAACTTCTTATCCAGATTCCATGCATAATTAAATATTTTTTAATATTTAATTAGAAACTTCTAAATTTATTGTCACATATAATTAAATAACTTAATTATTTAATTATGGATTTATCCTCAACTACCAACTAATTCCTCATAACTAAAACACACAAATGGCAACTTTCCATCATTTTTGAAAGGAAAAGTTTGTGTAGGAGGAAACATTTCCCATCTTTTTCTCTAGCTTCCATATTTTTCTCAACTTCCAAATCTCTCACCATTCATCTTGACAGGTTTGATTTCAACCGTTGATATTTGCCAACTAGGTTTTTTCCTCCAAAAGCTCTATAAATACAACCTCTTTGTGCTTTGAAAAGGATTTGAGATCTAGCGAATATAGCATGAGCATTATACTTACATTTTATCCAACATTTAGCAATCTTATTTTCTTAAGCATAACATCTTATCTTTCATAGCATCTTAGTTTCATATCTTAGCTTAATCATCTCATATCATTTAGAAATAGAAATCCATGTTTCATAATCTCATTCTCTAAGTTGTCATTTAGCCAAAGCTACTGCTTACACCAACTGAGAGTCAGTAACTTACATTGAATCCTTAGAGATAGATGACAATGGGACGTCTTTGAAGAAGCTATTGTGTTGAGAGTTTGTTTATCTTTTAACTTTAATTTTTTTAATATAATGTCGCATTGGTGTGTTTGTTTATCCTTTTAATTAGTACACATATTCACACACACGTTTTTGATGCCCACCATGGGGCCCTTGCCCCATTTTAAATTTTTTTATTGCAGGTTTTCTGGCAGGTTACAGACTGAACTCGTGGTTTAGCGCATACGAGACATGTTTTAGCACATCCCTGGATTATTTTAGCGCATATGAGGCTTATTTCAGTGCATTGTCGCTCTATTTTAGTGTATATATGTGTTCTAGCACATTTATGCTCTGTTCTAGTGCATCCCTAAATTTCTTTTAGCGCATTTATGCTCTGTTTTAGTGTATTTATGTGTTCTTTTAGCACATCCAGGGGACTGCAAAATTTAATCTTGAATCCAACGTGTCCATGGACAAAGATTAATACTTTTTGCATAAGGTTAAAATGAAGCGATCCTAGGGTAGACATTTAAATCTGAAATGAACCAATCCTAGGGTAGTCACCAAACAATTGATTTATCTCAATTAAAATAAATCCCATGTCTTTTGTGAAGCAACATCTTCACTTAGTTTAGTAAATTTTCATTTGGGATTTAAATTAAACAAAATTGTTTGTTGTGATTGTCAAGTGATAGGCCTATGCTCTCCCCTTAACTGGGTGATCAAAACACAAGACTCGTCTTTTTATTTCATGTATTTCATGCTTTATTACAACCTTTAACAGTCCCGCTCTTGTGGGAAAAAGTACTCACCCAAGAGGAACGACCTAAGTGGGAACACCTAAAGCTAAGAATTCCAACCCACTATAAACAAAAGCGAGTTGTTGATGAAAATCCACTCGACAGTAGTGTGCAAGATAACCATCCCCAAATCCTTTGTTCTAAAGGTTGGGAGGTATCCTGAGGGAGTATATCATTTGTCACACTAAATGGAAACGCTTACTATGAAACTTAGTGTAGAATCCAACCATGTCAGTAACCAAACATTGTAATACTCATAGTGCAAGAGGAGGGAAGAATCTACCCTCAAGACACTCACCATATAATTGCCAAGGACTGTTTGCTCAAGGGATCAAGAAATCTAACTTTGAACATGCACTTGGAAAAGACAAAAACACGGGCACCCTCTAGGGGGTGACATGGATGTGTGAGTCGACGCAATTCTAAGATGTGGGTTGTGGTTATTATGATGACCTTTTGACAATTAAGAGTGAGTCTGCCTGAAGTGTCTATTTTTTTCAATACCCATGGAAATCTCAAAGAACATACACTCATTGTTAGATTTTAGGACTTTAAAAATAATTGTTTTCTATTGTATGTCGTGTTTTTAAAACATTAAATCAGATAAGGTCATCCAATCTAGAAAACTATCAAAACATGTTTGTCTCAACGCATTGACTAGATATTTTAGCGCATCTCTACTCTATTCTTGTGCATCCCTGCTCTGTTCTAGCACATCCCTGCCCTGTTTCAATGCATTTATGCTCTGTTATAGCACATCTATGTTTTGTTTTAGCGCATCCATGCAACAATCCAGCGCATTGATTGAAAATTTTAGCGCATCCATTGAACAAAGTAGCGCATCTATTTCTTGATTCAAAGAGTTTTCTAATGCAATCTACCATTAAGACTGGTCTTTTTCTATGCTCAGGGTCTGTAAATTTGTAACCTTTGTTAAGAAATCCCTTGAGAAAAGGATCAAGAAGCCAAAAAGGTCCCTTAGTTACAAGAATTTGTTAAAAAGGAGATGATTTTTATACCAAAGTCGGAAAGTTTTTCTTGAGCATCAAACTTTCATTCATCGATATCATGACTTTGCTTTAGAGCCATTATCTTCAAAAACTTTCTTTCAACGAAGATCTCTTTTGTAGAGGCACAATCATAGTCAGCCTATTCATCCTTCTTTTATCCCGCAACCTG
Source organism: Sequoiadendron giganteum (assembly GCA_007115665.2). Lineage (NCBI taxonomy): Eukaryota > Viridiplantae > Streptophyta > Pinopsida > Cupressales > Cupressaceae > Sequoiadendron > Sequoiadendron giganteum. The sequence goes on along the minus strand of CM021100.1, from coordinate 581,418,953 downwards.
CAATTCAATATTCCAATCGTCTTGATCAAGTGTTGAAATAAAGAACTTGGAAGCGTTAGGATTTCACAAATTCCTTATTTTCTCAAACTAAAATCAAAACATCGTAAAGTGCATCATCACATCTTTTTCTTGATTTCTAGTTTAATTCCCATAGTAGGATCATCATCCTTCCAACTAGGGAATCACGAACTAAAAATTAGAAATTTCTCTATCACATCAATAGAATCCTCATTCTATTCTGACTAAGATATCCAACAAATTGCACTCTCTCATTTGTGATCAAATTTAGTAAAAAAATTGGTATAAGCTTATGCCTATTGTCACAAGATCTCGAAAGCACATAGAAGAAGATGAAAGGGAAAATCCACTTTTCAACATGGGTGATAGGGAATAAAATCCTTTTCACAAGCTTCCCATCGGGAATAATTCAAATAATGATGAAGTAACAGAGGAAATACTTCAAGAAGCAAAACAGGATCCGCAATTTCATACTCTCTTGGACAAGATTTTAGAGAGGAATAAAGAAAGATACTTTCTTTTTCTAGCAAACCAAGGAGCTAAACTACCCTCTGATTTTGATACTGAGAAAATTGGAGAAGATCCTGAAGCCCCTTTAAATGATTTTAGTGCTCTTACTCAACAAATAAGAGCACTGCAAGGACAAATTAAAGAAATACAAGGGGGAACAACCAAGAAATATGTTTTGGAAGATATATTCCCATATCCATTTGACAGGAATCTCAACATGATTCCTTTTCCAAAGCATTTGAAATCTTGAAATTTGGCAGATACAATGGAAAAACAGATCCCATTGATCATGTGAGAGACTTTAAAAATATGAGCTTAGAGTTTTCTCATGAAGATACATACCTGATGTGATTGTTTCCACGGAGTCTAGGTGGACAATCCATGGAGTGGCTTTCCAAAATCACTCCCCCCATCAAAAATTTTGAGGAGTTAATCAATAAATTCATATTTCAATACTCCTACAATATACAACATCAGATAACCATGCTTGATTTGCGCAGAGTGCAGCAAAAGACTAGGGAACCCTTCATCACATTTTTGCAAAGATGGAGAAGGTTAATTGCAAGATATTCCCGTCCTATTCCTAAAAAGGAAAAGATGGAAATATTTATTGACAATCTAAATCAAGAAATGAGTTATAGACTCAACCTTCATTGCCCTCAATCATTTGAGAAATTGATTGAAAACGTGATCACTATCAAAGGGGCCTTGGTCAAGAGAGGAGTCTTAAAGCTTGACAAATATGGTCCAAATTTGTATAACCACAACAACAACAACAATAACAACGATAAATAAAGATTCTAGACTAGAAATAAGAATGTTGTGAATGATGGGGTAGTGGATGCCAACAACGTGAATGCAAAGCCAACCATTCTCAATATATCAAGTATTCAACGCAACAACAACAATCCTGTAAATTCCACTAACCAATGCAATAATAATTCCAATCAAGGAACCAATGCCAACCCAAGGAAATATGGCCAATAATTGTGGCAATAATCTCAGCAACAATCAAAATTCAAATCCGCCCAGATCACAGTTCTTCTCAAATCGATGGATTTTCACTCCCTTGGACCGGTCTCTTGAATCAATTCTCAAGGAAATTTTGAATCAAAACATCATCACGTTGCCACCACAGAGATATTATGAGCCATGAGTCAAACCACCATCGAGGAATGACTCGTACTATTGCAATTATCATAGATGCAAAGGTCATACGATGAATAATTTGGCCCAGGATTTGATCGACAATCGCACCATAACTGTTGAGGGACATAATGCCAATGAAGATCATTAGGCATTCAAGGATCCTCTCCCCAATTATCAAAAAGGGGAGTCTTCAGGTGACAGAAAAAATTTAAATCATGTCTATGACACCACCATCAATCATATCTACACTGATGACCAAAAATTCAACATCATCAAAGTCAAAGGAAAGCGAGAGTATCGAGAGGTCAATGCAACAACAAGGGGATGGGCCAAAATTGTAGTAAAATGAAGTTCATCCAAATCACCTATGCCCCCTCCAAGGCAATACAATTTAGTCGATCAATTACAGAAGACACCGGTTCAAATTTCTATCTTGGAGCTTCTTAAAATATCGCCGACACATAAGAATATTCTGGAGAAGGCTCTCGTGGACACAACTGTATCTCCTTTTTTGGATATCAAAAAATTTCAAGCCATGGTGGGACCCTTGTCCTCACCCACATGCCTATCCTTTTCCTAGAAGGATGATGCCTCTATAATTCATCCCCATAATTCATCACTTTATCTAGAGGTCTTGGTTCATAAAACCCGAATCAGACGTGTCTTAATAGATGGGGGATCCAGTCTAAATATTTTTACTTTAAAATTGGTTCTTGCCTTAGGGTATTCTGAAGATTCTATTGATCCGAGGAGAAAAATAACAAACAAAGCTTATGATGATGAGGAACGAGCTTCTAAGGGCCTCATCATGTTACCTATCAAAGTGGGACTTGTTGTAAAGAACACTTTTTGTCAGGTTCTAGATCGAGACTTATCTTATAACATACTTTTGCGTCACCCATGAATCCATGAGATGCAAGTAGTTTCATCGACTTATCATCAATGTTTAAAATTTCCATATGAAGGACAACAATAACCATACCAACAAATCATAACAGCAGTTAGATTTGTTCTAACCTTAGAGCAACACAAGACACTTTTTTCCCGCATAATAGAGAATCTCTTGTTGTTTCTGCTTCAAAACACAGTGATCAAACAAGGGAATTGATAAAAATCTTTGGCACAAAGTTGCAATTAAAAGATAAAGGGGTGGGAGAATATTCATTGTACCTCCCTAATCTACCTGTCTCTCCAAGGTCACATGGTCAGCCTACAATATCAACACAACAAGGTGCAATAGCTTCCACGTCAGGACACAAGCTTCAGTTCCCATCACCAAGTTTGATGGAAGATTCATCCAGGCAAACACTCAAGAAAATGAAGTTGAAGATAGAGCTATTCTCGATTGGATTTATAAAGATGAGGATGAATCTGTTCAGCATATCAAATTGCTCACTGAACAATATGGAAAAGGCTATACCATAATGCAAAGAATGGGTTATGAAGGAATTGGCCCCATAGGCAAGAGAAAAGAAGGAATTGTGGAACCTATCCAACCGAAAATAATGCATCCAAAATATAAGATAGGACTTGGGTATGGTGAAGATGCAAAAGAAATAGCTTTGAAGAAAATCCAGGAAGAAGAAGCTTTAAAGAAATCCTATGAAGAATTAACTGAAAAAACTTTGAGCTTGTAGGAGAATTCTGACACCAATTCCAATGAGTATGAATGGGATACCATTTATAATGATGAATTCTAGAGAGAAAAATAGGTGGATGTTATACAAAAATATACACCCATGCTCACACAAGGGGAAATCTCAAGGCCTCCACTTGACTATGTACTTCAAAGCGATCATGACTCGAGTGATGACGATTTGATTCAAAGCAAGACGAATAATCAACAGGAGGATACCATCATAGATCTTCCCCATATCAATAATTATAACCGTGTCATGACCTTAATAGCCAGTGACCTTACCCAGCCAGATGATCCCTTGCCCTTGGTCCATCCCGAGCTCATTGAATAGGAACAAACTGAACCAAATGATATCCCAATTTTCCCCCATGATGAAACCATTGTAAATTTTCTTTGTTCCTCCAGCTCGAAAATAGGTTCCACTAGTGAATCACATGATCAAAATATCAGTCAGGAGAGTGCCAAGTTTTTCAGCTACAAAATTAACAATATAAAAGATAGATCTAATGGTGAAAACCTAAAAATGGCAATATTAGATCATGAAAAGAGAAAAATGAAGAGCGTATATGAAGGTGAAAACCTTTCAAAGGTACTGGAAGATGGGAAACTTGACACTCTCCCTGAGAACTATCAAGAAAGATCTTCTATTTTGATAGAACCTACAGAAGCAATCAATATAGGCACTGCAGAATAGTTGAAGATCCTGCAACTTGTTGCATCACTGACAAAGGAAGAAGTCCCAAAATTCACAGAATTTCTAAAGAATAATAAAATCAACTTCACATACACATATATGCCTAGATTGGACCCAAATCTTATCATGCACCATTTTTCCATCATGCCAGGGGCAAAAACCTATAAAACAAAAGCTCAGAAAGATGCACCCACATGTTGCATTTCTAGTCAAAGATGAATTAAAGAAGTTGCTAGATGTAGGATTCATTCGGTCTATCGACTATGTAGAATGGATCTCCAACATTGTACCTGTGTCAAAGCCAGATAGACAAATCATAATCTGTACAGATTTTAGGGATCTAAATAAAGTGTGTCCAAAAGATGATTTCCCTTTGTCGAACATTGACACGATTGTGGATTTGATAGCTGGGCATGCTATGTATTCATTAATGGATGGATTTTTCAGGCATAATCAGATAAAAATTGCACCTGAAGATCAAGATAAGACCGCATTCACATGTCCCTGGGGTACATACTGTTGGAATGTAATGTCATTCTGCCTCAAAAATGTAGAAGCTACATATCAACGAGCAATGACTACAATTTTTCATGACATGATGCACACATTCATGGAGGATTATGTAGATGATCTCTTAGCAAAATCAAACACAAGGGAGGGACATCTAGATATCTTATCTAAGATTTTTGAAAACTCCTAGGCTATATTGTATCAGAAAAAAGGAATCAAAGTGGATCCAGCGAAGGTCCAAGCCATCCTAGAGATTCTGCCACCAAGGAACATCAGTCAACTATGATCATTACAAGGACAATTACAATCCATTAGGAGATTCATCGCATAGCTGGCAAACATGAGTTTTTCGTTCACACATCTCTTACATTAAAATGTCCCGTTCAAATGCGAAGACAAGTGGGAAATAACATTTGACCAGATCAAGCATTATCTAATGATCCCACCCATATTGATCCCACCAATACAAGGAGAACCACTCATACTATACATTTTTGCCACATAAGTATCTCTGGGGGCATTATTGGAACAAGAGGATAGAACGGGAAAAGAGCGAGCAATATATTACATCAGCAGGACATTGACAAGTCATGAGCTAAATTACACTTTCATTGAAAAAGATTGTTTGGCAGTAGTGTTCGCTTCCCAAAATTTGTGGCACTATATGTTAGCTCATACAGTCAAACTTGTGGCTAAAATCGATCCCTTAAAGTATCTTCTGAGCAAAGCAACCTTAACAGGCAGACTGGCTAAATGGGTAATGATCCTAAGTGAGTTTGACATTCACTATGTAGATCGAAACACAATTAAAGGGCAGGTCATAGCGGATCAGTTGGTGGAGGAACCTCTACAAACAAACCATCCAATGCACATCAAATTTCTAGATGTAGATGTGTTCATAGCAACTAAGCAATCATGGACACTTTATTTTGATGGGTCCTACACACAACATGGCTCGGGGGCAGGAATTCTTTTTTTCACACCTCAGGGACATCTCATTCTAAAGTCTTATCAATTGATGTTTCCTTGTACAAATAACATAGCCGAGTATGAAGCACTTCTCATTGGAATGAGAATAGCATTGGACTGGAGGATCACTGAGCTACAAGTTTTTGGTGACTCACAACTTGTCATTAATCAAATAAATGATGACTATCAGACTAAATATGAAAAGTTAATGCCTTACAAAAACATGGTACATGACTTCAAGAAGTATTTTGTTGAGATCAAGTTCAGAAAAAATTTGCAAATCGACAACAAAGTTGTGGATGCCATGGCTACAATTGCATCACTATTTCAATTATTAGAGAACCAATCTCGATACAAATTCCTGGTGGAACAATTGTTTTCCCCTACCTATGAAAATTCTGAAACCCAAGTTATTTGTCACCTGACTAGTTATGATTCCCCCTTATACGGAAAAATCTATGCCTATCTAAAAGATATTATCTTACCTCCAGATTTGTCCCAGAATTAGAAAAGAAATTTCATACACCAATCTTCTCGCTATACCCTAATCGTTGATACCTTATACCAACGTGGTCTTCATGGTACCCTCCTTAGATGTCTCGAACGCGATGAATCCGAAAAGGCTTTACAAGAGGTTCATGGTGGTATTTGTGGGACTCATTCAAGTGGACTGACCTTGGCTAAGAAACTTGTTAGAATGGGTTATTATTGGCCAACCATGGAAAAGGAATCATTCATCTTTGTTAAGATATGTTTGAAATGTCAGATTCATGGAAATCTCATCCATGCTCCTACTCAAGAACTACAACCCTTCACTACAACATGGCCTTTCGCTCAGTGGTGACTAGATCTGGTTGGCAAAATTCACCCATCTTCATCAAATGGACATAAGTTCATAATCACAGCCACCGAGTATTTCACCAAATGGATCGAAGTTGTTCCCTTAACAACAATTACCGACAAATAAATATCATCTTTCATTTTGAACTATATCATATGTCGGTATGGCATTCCCAGCTCCATTATCACGAATAATGGGCGACCTTTTAAAAATCAAGATGTTGATGAACTTTGTGAAAGATTTCACATCCAACACAGGTTCTCTACACCTTATTATCCACATGGTAATGGCCAAGTAGAAGCTTCAAACAAGACAATTTTGAAGATCCTAAAGAAGATGGTGAATGATGCCAATCATGATTGGCATGTCTAGTTAAATCCAGTTTTGTGGGCATACAGAACCAGCATTCGCACGTCGACAAGTGCCACCCCATATGCCTTGGTCTATGGAGCAAAATCAATCTTGCCACTAGAAGTTGAGATTCCCTCGCTTTGAGTCTCACTGAAGGGACTCATAACTGATGAGGACTACAGAGTTTCGAGACTGCAATAATTAGAGTTACTTGATGAGAGACGAAAAAATACAGCCAATCATTTGAAGGGTTATCAACAAATTATGTCCCATAGCTACAATCATAGAGTCATACCATGCACATTTCAAGTGGGTGACTTGGTCCTCAAAGAAAACCCATGCAACCAACAAGATTGAAGGGAAAAGAACACGGATCTACTGACCCAACAGTGCGGAATACATTCCCTTAACACCTTTACAATAGGGGAGAGAAGCAAAAATGAAAAACTAACAGTTTCAAAAACTTATAGAGATGCATACAACCATGGCAATGAGAAACCAGAAAGATAAGCAAACAAAGATGACACAGTATTTACGTGGGAAAACCCTTTCAGGTAAAAAACCCACCACACAAAGTCAAATCTATTGTATTACAGTAATGAAACGATTACATACAATATTCAGACTTCTTTGTTCTGCTCACAATCACCTAGAGATTTTTTGATCAACTGTTACAATGTTTTCACAACATACAGTTCAAAATATATTCAAGAACTCACGTCCTTCTTGTTCTTCAACCCGCAACTTCAAACTTTCTCTGTAACCATGACTTCAACCCAACTCATGAGAAATAGCATATCTCTCACCCATATGTAGCTGACTCAGAAGAGCCCTACATAATCAATGAAGTCCATCCTCAAATCACGCATCTGGTCGGATCTGACAGATTTCCTTGCAACAAGCTGACTTTGCATTCAAAGCCATTACTCAAAATGGTTGAGCTCGCCACCCTTCATTGACAAATGCAACTGCCACAATAACTATCTTGCGATCCGTCCAATCACTATTCAACCAGGTGCCACGCATCCAAGACCCATCAGCAATCGCAGCTGACAGAGCAACCAAAACGGTCAAACAGACATCGGGCGCGACCAAGACTTCAAGTCATTTCTAACACTGTCGGAGCTAGAGTCGGAACAGGAGTCGAAATAGGACTCCACTGAAAATACATACTGCCAGAGCCGGAGTAGGAAATGGAGTCGAAACATGACTCCACTGAAATTATAGGTTCAGGAACCATTTCGGTTTCGCGTCCGCTCATGGCAAAGAGGAACTCATCGAAAACAGTTCTGACCGGGGTAAGTCAACCCGAGGTCAAACCAATATGGGAACACAAAAGATCGGAGTCAGAGTCAGAGTCAGAGTCGGAACAGGAAACAAGACTTCACCAAAAGTCCAAGATCAAGAACCAATCCGGTTCCAGTTCCGCCTCTGCCAACTGCAAGAAACAACAATCCAGAACCAGGACAAAGAGGAGGAAAACACCCCAAGGAGAATCCAAACATCCAAAAGAACCAGATCATAAAAGCAAGAGTCGGACTCGGAGTCGAAACAGAAACAGAAATAGGAACTTGGCAAACGGACATTGCCAACTTCCAAAATTGGTTCCGCCTCCGCCAAAACCTGCGAAGTGAAGCGAGAAGAAAACAGACAGTAGGAAGCGAAGTCTGAGTCGGAACAAGAACAGAAACCCAGAACTTCAGGCAAACAGAACAATGCCAAGTTCCATCCTGGTTTTGCCTCTGCCAGAACTTTGCGAACAACACAAAATCACCAAGGCATGAAAATAAGTACTTCAAGCTGGAAGTTGAGACATAATTTCTCAACAAAGATAGGGAAAAGAAAGGAAAGTTTGAACCCAATTGGCTTGGTCCATTTGTCACCATTGCAGCATATGGTTTGAGGGCATATCATCTATCTACGCTAGAAGGGGACCTACTTGAAGATCCAACCAACAACATCCATATGAAGAAGTTTTATGTTTGAAAAATCCATAAAAATCAGAAAATGTCCTGAAAAAATCATCATCAGGGTGAAAACCTGGCAAATTGGCACCGTTTTGACATACAAAAAAATCAAAAAGATCCAAAATACAAAAAAAAATTAAAAAAAGAGAAAATACAAAAAAATCAAAAAATCATTGCCTTGATGAAAACCTGGCAAACAGACGTCTTGGTAACAACAAAAAAATCTAAAAATCTAAAAAAGTGCAATAAAAATAAATGGTGAAAACCTGGCAAACAGGCGTTGTTTGTGAGTTAGTTGGCTCTCCCATCTATTAGGTTACAGCCTGTATCGTTCATTCATAGCTATTTTTATCAGCCCGAAAGTCATCTCTTGCTATCAAATATGTATCATGCGCACAACATTTCCTTGAAATGACAAGGATTTCATCATGGCTTGATAACCATTATTTATTCCTAGCATTAGGTCAGTGTCTTATCTAGAGTCAAAGTGAAAACTCGCTCGAGGAAATAAACTTTTGAATTTTTTGGTAGACAAATAGCAACATGTGTCAAGCATCAAAATATCATATCAACAATCAAATATCCAATCAAGCCTAGTCAAAGAAACTATCTGACATGTCACACATAAACTGACACAAACTAGATGATCTTAATTTGAATAAATTAATGAAACACTTAAAGCATAAGTTGAACTGTTGTTTTGAAATTTGATGACATCATATCTCTAGAGTGATTCAATGATGTACCAAACTAGAGTCATGAGGAAAGAAGATGAATTTTTTTATTGTTGTCTATAAGTTAATCATTTCGACTATGCAAATTTGTCGCGAGACATGATTTCCAAAAGTATCATTGATGACATTTCGGGATTTGCAAAGGAAAAATATTAACCTCTGTTTATTTACACAAGAAATACTTAGGTCATCTCGGTTCAATTATACCTCGATGCTTGTATTAACTTGCTATATCAAACATCATGAAAGTTGTACTCAGATCATCATCGGTGTAAATATCCCCTTTGATGCTTGTACTAACTTCCAACATATCAAAAGGCTCAATGATAATAATTAAGAATGAAATTGGTTCACAAAATGACAATAGTGAATAGTTCATTTTCAATTATTAGGATTGCATGGTTAATATAGATTGCATTCATTTTGCGGTTGTATAATAGATTTTTGGAGGTTGGAAAAGATACATATCTCTTTTGGAAACAAAGATTGAGTACACTTGGACATTAGCAAAAATCATTTTTCATCTTCATATCATTATCATTAGTAGTTGCATATCACTTTTCATATCATCTTTTTGCATTTCATTTTTACATCCTTTTCACTTCATATCATTTTCAGGTCTTTTTTTATCAATCATTCATTTCATTATCATTTGATTTATCATTTTCATTATTAGTTTCATATCATTTTTCATTCCATTCTTGCATTATCATTTTTCATTACCATCTTTGCATTATCATTTGCATATTATCATTTTTCCATGTCATATCATAACATTATCAGTATTAGTCTCATATTAGTTTCACATCTTTGCATATCAGGTCATTATCATGTTTTTCCCAATAGATTCATATCATTTTTCACATATTTTCATATCATTATATCATATATCATTCATTCATCATCCATTTTTCCATATTCATATCATGTTCATTATCATTATCATTATTCATTCTCATATTGTCGCATCATTTTATTGCATCTTTCATATTACTCTTATCATTTCATTATCATATTAGCATATCATATCATAAATTTTGACATTCATCTCGCTACATTATAATTATCATTTGCATATTATCATTTTTCATAATCATTTCATTATCATATTATCTCATCATTTCATATCATTTTCACATCATCATTTGCATATCATTTTCATATCAATTTTGCATATCATTTTTTTCATCTCATCATTTCATTATCATTTAGCCTATCATAGCATCCATATTATATTTTCACATCATTTTATCATTCATTATCATTAACATGGAATTTTCATTATCATTTGGCATTTAACACGTCCATATCATTACATCATTTTCATATACATATATCGAAAAGAATAAAATGCATCCATGGCATCCATTTCATCATTTTTCATCCATAATCAATGCATTTTCCATACATCATACAACATCATAAAATCATTCACATTTCATTTTCATCATCTCATCATAACAAGTTTTGCATGTTCATCAATCATAAAGCATATACAATTCATAAACAACATCATCATCATCATATCATATGCATAGGTAACATCATCACAATCATCACATCATAAGATAGATAACATCATGAAAAGATCATCCTCCATACAAATGCATCATCATAACCATATAGAAGTAAAAATGCATGCATAAACATCCATCATAGCATAATAAAAGATACATGCATATCGAAACTATCACTGCATATCATATAAATCTCATCAAAATAAATGTCCAAGGGTACAATGATATCAAATTTCCAAGAGAGATAAATTAAATTTGACAAAAATGGTGTATACAGAATCATCACTAAGGAGCATCTGTGTGGGGGCCATGACTGTTGTTTTGCTAGAGGTGGTAGTTCTCGCTAGATCTCTACTGTTGGTGCCCCCATCTCTCGTCTGACTGGTTGACCAACACTCCTGGTGTGACTGTGTGAGTGGGTGTGGGACCTGGTGCCTAACTAGGTATAAGCTACCCTCTACTCAGGAGGCACTACCTCATAATATCTCTAATGGTAGAATTCACACTCTCTGGTAGTCTCCAATCCCTCTACGACAACCTCTTTGATAGAGGTACCCTACACTGATCTCAACAACCTCTCTACTATCCCCTCTGCCTGTAAACACCGTTGTATGAAGCTATCCCTCTCAACCATCAGTTGGGCTATTTGTGGGTCTAGGGGTGGTGGTTGTGCCATCTGTACCTACAACTATGCAATGGTGGCCTAAGCATGTGCTAGCTGGCTCTGAAGAGCATGTACCTGTGTCTGTAGGGTATCAATCTATCCCTATTGCTCTCATGATGGCACCCTGATGGTAATATGTGAAGGGCCTACAGCTAGTTGCTCCACTACTCTTACTGTCTTGGCTTGGGTCCTGAATGGAACATCAAAAATGGGTCTCCTCTCACCAACCCCATCATCCCCATCATCGTCATCATCATCATCACTATCATCCTCCCCCTCATCATCAATGTCCATAGCCACACCCCCACCCACATCCTCTCCTACTCCTCCGGTGGGCTGCTCTACCTGTGCCCCTATCTATGCCCTTGCTTGTGCCTATGGTTGTCACCATGCCCGCTATAATGTTGGTCCATCTAATAATGGGGCAGGGTCATTTGGACTAGTCAACCTCGGAAATGGATGAGTGTGGAAGTATGTTGCATACTCCTTAGTCATTCGTGCATTTGTAACCTCTGGATGATAATCCCAAAACTCTGGTTGTAAACCCAAGTACTCTGCCTGAGCTACCTCATAGGGGATAAATGGACCCCACTCTACCACATCCTCACGTCGTCGGGCATAATGGGAGACGCCCTGTGGAATCACCTAGACCCGACCAAACTGTCTTAGTAACCTCATGACCAAAAGCCACTCAATGATAAAAGGGGTCCGCCCAATCAAATATCTAGATATGTCGCAATACGGTAGCTCCATGTCATCCTCATCCTAGGCCTCACAGTCAACATACAGCCTCCAGATCACTATATCCATATCATCGAGTACCCACCGCCAGTATTCCAACTTGCCCAGCTTAGGTTGGATAAGTAGACCTATGTAAGCATAAACGTAAGGATGGTCGAGGGGACAATCTCTCCTTGCAAAGGGGTGGGTGATGGCGATATTCTCCTACACCCAAATCTGAAGCAACGTGACCCCGGAAGATATACTCTTCCCATCTGTATATACCACCTAATGAAGATCGTGGTATAGATGGTCCAACATACAAGAACCCCAAGAATATATAGTTTGATGAAGGATCATGTCCTCCAAAACTCGACCCCAACTGACCGAGAGTCCCTTTGACCTATGGTTGGTACATAGGAAACCACCAATGAAACCAACCAAAACTAAAGGAAGTGGGGCATACCCCTGAACCATCTCCCTCCAAGGGATCTCATATCTGCAAATGTGTGGATTCTGAAATACTCTTTGTAAGGCATTTGTACCCCCAATCTCCTTGTGGTCATAGACCACAATCTCACCGACTACTAGGATCCCTAATATCCTGTAGACATCCTCATGTGTAATGGTGATCTCTCCAATGGGCAAGTGAAAATTATTATGCTCACTATGTCATCGCTCAGCTAAAGCAGTCAACAATGCCCTATTGACCCTATATTGTGGGATACTCAGAAGCAAACCCAAACCACATATGGAAATAACCCCAACCTTCAGCTGGGACAATCTGGGAATCATCTCCCATGTGCAAGGAAACCTCTCTTTGATCTAGAGGATTTTAAAATCCTCCTATAACATCATATCCATATCAATCAATCAGGAAATCAATCAAAAAATCAAATAATCACGTCAAATCATATCAGGCAAGCGAATCATATCATCATTACTATTTGTTTTTCACCAAACATGAAAGCAAATTTATCGGAATCATCAAAATCAAATCATCATCAGCAACATATCAGACTATCATTACTATTTGTTCTTCAAGCAGGAAGACAAATTTAACAGCCAATCAGCTCACATCAGCAACTTTACTATGTTTTTTAATTTCGGAAAGCAAATTTATCAGAATCAACATCATTTTTACTATTTGTTTTCAAACACGAGAACAAATTTATCAAATCAATATCAAAATCACGTCAATCTATCCTTGATGCTACTCAAATTCATCAAATCAGTTGTCTAATATAGCAACAAACATCAAGCAAATTGTTCTTCAAACATTCAAAATCAACTAAAATTCTTGGATGCACTAAAATAGACTATCTATGCGCTAAATCAGCAAATGCGCTAGTTTGTCTATGAATGTGCTAAAACAGAGGCTAAAAGCACTAAACTATCATATGCGCTACTTTATCCAGTGGATGTGCTAAACGATCAAACCTATCCATTAATCTAAAAAATGCGCTAAAGCCCTCAATCTATGCGCTAATTGAGCATCCTATGCGCGAGCTTCTAACCTATGCACTAATCTATCATACCTATGCACTAATTTGGTCGATGCGCTAATCTTGCAATTAAATGTGCTAGTTTGTGGCTTGGATACGCTAACTTAGATGAACTAATCTACCTATCATATGCACTAGAAGACAGCTTGCATGCGCTAAAACATGTTTCTATGCGCTAAAACAAATTTTCAAATTTCAAAAAAAAAAAAAAATTCATGCGAAATTCATCAAAAATTCATAAAGAAGGGTTGTATGATCTTACCGAAGGTCCATATGTTGTTGGTCGCTGATGAAATTGAACCCACTTGAATTTGTGGCACTCATAATGGATCGGCATCTCGATTTCTTCTCTTGTAGAGCTCTGTTTTCACCAAATGCAACTGTTCAAATGACAATGACTTTTACCTTTTTCACCTTTTAAGGGGGTAAATAAGGTAGGGTTATTTTATTTTTCACCACGCAACGTGCTATTTCGGGAGATAAATCGGTGAAGCAACTCCAAAACTCTCAAAATCTTTGAATCAAAATCAAAATCTTCAAACTCGCGATTTATCTCCCGAGGGGGCATATAGCATCATCAGTCAATTTTTCAAAGTCAAGGGCAAAATTTTCATTATCTAAATTTTTCTTTGAAGCAATGTGTAAAACACATCACTTCAAAGAGGGGAAAAATGTATACATCTAAAAATGGTCACATTAAATCAAGCCTGATAATTAATTAAATATTAATTATTTAATTAATTTTTTTAAGTCATCTACATATAAATAAATTTAATTATTTATTTATATTGTTCATTTTCTAATTCTTCAATTTTAATTAAATAAATAAGTTTATTTAATTATTATCACTTTTCCATTTCTTCTAAATTAATTAAATGAATTTTACAATTTATTAAATTTAATTATCGCATTGCTTTATTTCAAATAAAGTAAATATTCTTCTATTTTAATTAAATAAATAAGTTTATTTAATTATTATCACTTTTTCATTTATTCTTAATTAATTAAATAAGTTTCACAATTTATTTAATTTAACTATCACATTGCTTAAATTTGACTTTTTAATTCAAATAAAGTAAATATTCTTCTTTTTCCAAAATCTTAAATGATTCTAAATATTCTTCTTTTTCCAAATCATAAATCATCTTTAAATTGTCTAAAAAGCCATCTCACATTTAATTAAATATTTTAATATTTAATTAGAAACTTCTTATCCATATTCCACACATAATTAAATATTTTTTAATATTTAATTAGAAACTTCTAAATTCATTGTCACATATAATTAAATAACTTAATTATTTAATTATGGATTTATCCTCAACTACCAACTAATTCCTCATAACTAAAACACACAAATGACAATTTTCCATCATTTTTGAATGGAAAAGGTTATGTAGGAGGAAACATTTCCCATCTTTTTCTCTAGCTTCCATCTTTTTCTCAACTTCCAAATCTCTTACCATTCATCTTGATAGGTTTGATTTCAACCATTGATCTTTTCCAACTAGGTTTTTGCCTCCAAAAACTCTATAAATATAGCCTCTTTGTGCTTTGAAAAGGATCTGAGATCTAGTGAATATAGCATGAGCATTATAGCTACATTTTATCCAGCATTTAGCAATCTTATTTTCTTAAGCATAGCATCTTATCTTTCATCGCATCTTAGTTTCATATCTTAGCTTAATCATCTCATATCATTTAGCAATAGAAATACATGTTACATAATCTTGTTCTCTAAGTTGTCATTCAGCCAAAGCTACTGCTTACACCAACTGAGAGCCAGTAACTTACATCAAAACCTTAGAGATAGAGGACAATGGGACGTCTTTGAAGAAGTTGTTGTGTTGAGAGTTTGTTTATCTTTTAACTTTAATTTCTTCAATATAATTTCACATTGGTGTGTTTTTTAATCCTTTTAATTAGTACACATATTCACACACAGATACAAAATGATTAAAAATAGTAACTTTCTTTTGTGAAAGTTGACATATGACCACTACCACTAATAGGTGTTGATGTTGAAGGTCCAACATCAATTTTTTCATCATAAAATACAAATTTTAAGATTGTCATTATATAAGGAAATAAATTATATGTAGTATATTTACTACTTTTTATAAATTACATACCTATTGACTTGACATGGTTGCATAATTAAGAGTTGAAGGACCAACCAACATAGGATGAACATTCTAACTCTAGAATTTCATTACGTACAATTATTTACTTTAATTTTCATTCATGATAAATTAATATAGTTAATATTAGATTTCAAAAGAAAATATAATAAATTGCATAACCTTATTTAAAATTACCTTTCAATCAATACCAAATGTGTTATCTAGCAACTCATTTATGAACACCATATTATCTAATATAGATGTATTATGGTCTTGTCCTTATGTGTCATACTCCTAAAATTATGGATAATCCTCTCTCATGTGTGCATCTTGAGAATCCTCATATATATAATCACATAAAAATCCATAGCTATGATAAATGTTAAGTGATCATCAGCATTTGTGAGCCTCACCCCATTACCTTGTACAAAGGGCATACTATGCTACAGTAAGCTTTGTGTGAGGTAACTAATATATTGTAAAGTCTCCACCTTAACACTCTCTTTCACAATAGAAGGGATCATCGCATGCTAAATTTATGCCATGACTAAGGGTCTTGATGTTTGGTCTTGGGTGTGGCATGCCCCCTCTCTATCTTATGCAGAGCCTTTACCTCTACTTTGAAAATTGCATATATCAAAATAATTTATAATCTCATTGACGTTGAATTCATAATAGAGTTTCCTTAATAATTATTATGGAATATCATTATTATTGCACAAGGGATGGTAAAAAATGTCCACCACCTTTCCCAAAAACTTATCACTTATTCCTTGTTCTTGAAACTAATGAATATGGAATATCTTGCAACTTCCATGCAAGGGTGCATTGTTTCTTGGATCAATAAACAATACACACAAATTATGTTTCAAAATTTTATTCTCTTTCACTTGTTTGTATGATATTTTTTTTAAATAAAACTATTTTCCATTCTCCCTAGGATTGGACCATGTGTTTATTTGGCCACTAACATAATCTATTTGAGAAATAATAGACTCCAAAGATGTGGTGAGGGATCTACGATATGAACTACTTGCATTTTGATTTTTTAATGTAGCAACCAATATTTGGAGTTCTATTTTGTTGGTTTTAATTTGACCTAATAAGTTTTCTTATATTCCATGAGGATGATAAGGACCAAAGGGAGGATTTGAAGAGTTTTTAGCTATGATTAATCTGGATTTTAAGATTTTTTAGCTAGGATTAATCTTCAATAGGATTTTCCTCATGCGTATAGTTTGTTGAATTAGGGTTTTAGATTGTTGAAATATTTTCACTTCTCAAAAATTTAAAATATTGAATAAAAATAATTGAAAAAAATATTTCATTTAATTTAGATATATAAAAACTTAAAAGCCTTCCCTCCTTGACTTTATAGACATCATGGTGGCATCCATTTGGCTTGAATCGACTCAAAAGATTTGCAAAAGAGGTTGTCCTTTTCCTCACTTACATTTGAGCATTGAAAGAAATGGGGTCAGGATCAAATAAGCTTTGCCTATATTTTTTTTAAATTTTGATCAAATGTATAACATTAGCACATTATAATGTGCTTGTGTTTTACCTTTGATGAACCAAAAATTGGTGGTGGCCACTTTTTTCCCCTCATCTTTGTATGTACACCATTTTACCAGGAAACTTTTTTTCAGGGCATTTAGGCCCCTAACATTCCATGAGGTGATATTGCTTACTCTCTGGGAAGGGAAAATTCCTTCCCAAATCTCAACATCATGTTTGTCTTCATTTTACCTTCAACCTCCCCTTACCTAACTAATAATTCATTTTTTTATATTTTCTTCCTTTGTTTCTTTGTTTCCCACAATCAGGATTGTCAATATTTTATATTGATTGACTAATTTCCCTATCATCTGAGGAATTGATGTTCTAAATTACCATCTCTTACTATTCCTATAGTATTTCTTCTTTTTAAAAATTTGAGTGATGTTATTCTTTGTATCTTCTTATTCTTGGGTTTTTGATATATATCCTATGTTTTTCCCCAATAGGAACATAATTTCTTATCTCATTAGTTATGCTAAATAGATCTAGCACTATTTCAAAAGTATTAATTTTCACAAGAGTCGTGTATCACCCTCCTTAGAATAGATTCCCACATTGTTATCTTCTCATATTTCTACCTCTATTTGATTTTCTTCATTCTCATTTTCCCTAGTGTTAGATTCTTCATTAGGGAGAATAGTTTTTATTTTTTATTTTCTCTTTCTTTTTGTTGATCTATCATGTGCTCTTTTATCTTCCTGGTAGGATTTTTTATTGTTTTCTCTTCCAAAAAAAAAAATTAATCCCATAAATATTTTTTACTAGATTTGACTGATGATGGAAGACTTTCTGCTAGATTTGGGTACACACAAAGATGTGATTTTATGCCAAATTATTTACCTTTTGAATTCTACCAATTTTTAGTATGAATTCTATAAATTAATATTTTAATTCATGATTTTTTGTCAAATTAAAATATATGACATGTATACATGAGTATATTACACTATATTGACAAAAAAGTGTTTGAAACAACATCACACCCTAAATTATAGGTAGTAAACTTTCCTATACCAAGAAATATTCATTTTGAAAAAAACGCATTCAAAATACACTCTTTAGCATAATCACACATTATCTTACATAAAATAATCAACAATCAATAATAAATCTTAGTAACATTCATTTCCACCCTTATATTTATTTTATCATTATTGTTGATTTAGTTGAGGGGTTTGACTAAGGCTTGAGGAATTATTTAACTTCAAACCTAGCACAACAAGGTCCATGATGCTTTGTAGTGTTGTTAAAACAAGGTAAAATACAATCAATTTTATCCCTTGAAAAATATTTGCAACTATGAATTTTATTAATGCAACATTGGATTAGTCATTAAGTGACTATATGTAAGAAAATAGAAATAAAAAAACCATGATAAATAAACATGGCATTGGATATACATGGAGGAACCCTTCTAAGAAAAATTACACCATCAAGGAGAGGAAAAATCATGTAATAATCTTTAAACACAAAAATACATATGCTAAAAACTTTCTCCTTTCAATTTAATAGCATTTTGGTAGCCCCTTTGCACTTGTTAAATATTTAAATCTCACTACTCCAACCCATCATACATGTGTGAAGAGGAACATAAAAAAGACGGTTTTATCCATTGACACAAAAACCATGGTCCAAGAAAAATAATACAAAAAGTTCCCAAAAAATAAAAGTAAAAACATTTTTCTTGTATGGGGGGTGCTCAAGATCCCCCAAGCCTACTCCCTTGACAAAACCTTCAACTCCAATTGGATAGGATGAGAGGGTGGGACCCCATTTAGAACAACTTATCACGTCCATAAAATTTCAACTATTACACAATCCTAACATGTAGCAATACCCATGTCTTCCTTGCATTATATATTAGTAGAAAAGAACTTATTGTAGGTACCAAAGACACACTTTTACATAATCTAGGGACACATTTTGGATAGGATCATAGATTTAAAAGGAAATCTATCTAGAAACTTAGATTCCCAAGATTCATTCATCCTAATCTATAGATATACAATTCATTCCTAGTTCTATTCAATAACTAAAATATTATATTTACATATCATAATTTATTTTTAATCTGTCTTTAGTGCACTCTTTCATGACACGCATAAATTCTAATTTCAATTTTATGCATATATTTTATAAGTGATATATAATAATTTTAGTGGCTCAGTTTCTTTATCTTAAAAAATGACATCATTGTAATCATAATGTACATTTTTTTATTATTTTACTTTGATACATATGCTCATGTATTTTTGTACACATACCAAAGTGAGAAAATGCAGAGCAAAAAATTACATACCCTAACACTTTTCCACTCTAGTTTTATGTCTTTTTGGGTTCATTTATTGGATGCATGATTCTAATACATGGTTTGACCAATTTAATACACTATCAATTCTTCTTAAAAAAATCATCAACCAAGATCCATCACACTTGGCCACAAAAGGAATGTGAAGCATAATGATAACTAGGCCTAGTAGGAAAACACATCTTTTATAAGGGATATTTCCCCATTGTACTTATATATAGAAGAAACTATTCAATAGAAGTCAATAGGTAGTATGTAAGGAAAAAATAAGAAAGGAATACAAGAAGATAAACATACATTATATTTGTTATTATATATAGTGGTAAAAATATATAAATGAATTTTATGGTTGTGATACTTGTAGTGAATGTTTAAATTATGTATAATGTATTCTCAACTTTGTTAAAGTTTTGCATACTAATATTCCAAACCACAAACTGTATTATTATTATCTTAGTGTAGTCACATGATATAAACAAAACATGCAAGACTTATGGGCTCAAAATTTTGGTCTATGATCCCACTTTTCTTGCCAACATTTGGTTTCATTGTTGGGACCTTGGTAAAATAGTAAAGAATATATCAAAGTACTAAGTAAGAATTGAGGAGTAAATAAATTTATTAATAAGGATATTATAATAAATAAAAAATAATTATGAATTGTAGTATATTCTCATAGGTCTTAGCCTCGTGAGAGGGGGTTAGTCACCTAAGGGATGACAAATGGAAAGGTGGGATCTTGGATCTCAAGATCCCAAACAAGATGTGATCACTTAAAGTAGGACAACCTTGAACACCATGGGATGCATAAAAGGACCAATGAAATTCCAAATATTTAAATAGAAGATAGAAAATCCCCTCATATTGGTATTTCCATACTCGAATATTTCATTCCATGTATATGTAGATGCCTTTGGAACAACACTTGGAGGAGTATTGGTATAGCCAAGGGTAGTCAAGGATCACCCCATTACTTTCACCAACCACAAAATCTCTCAAGCATAAAAAAATTATACCACTATAGAGAGGGAATATTTAGAAATGGTATGTGCTCGACATAAATTTAGATATTATCTATTATCCATACCCATTTGTATTTTACACACATCGTGAACCCCTAAAATATATGCTAAACATACCTATCACATAAGGGAGAATATGTAGATGGATTTTACTATTCAAATATCATAATGAAGGTAAAAATCAACCAAGTCCTTGATTATCCATCAATAATAGAAACATGGGAAGCTCTAAATAATTTAGAAGAAGATTTACCTAGTGCAAACATGTTTAGGTTCACTATGGTATAATAAAAAATTAATGAGGTAGAAATCCTATTATCTATAAGACAATTTCTACAAAATAGCTCACCACATGATATACATGCACTCTTTTTTAAATCATTACCTTGCACATTGATTGAAGGAGAACTACACATAATTACAAGAGACAACCTTATCTAGAGAGTAGTATTTGAACATGAAAGAAAGATATCCTCAAAGAAGCACATGAGGGTATCTTTGAAGGTCATAACAAGGGAAGCCATTGCAAAGAAAGTTATTTTCTTTAGGTTATGGTGGAAAACACTAAATGAGGGTACCAAATGATATGCTAGGGAATGTGATATATGTTAGAGAGTAGGTAAAGTCACTGCAAGAGATGAAATTTCATTGTGGCTAGTTCTAGAACAAGTACCTTTTGAGAAGTGGGAAATAAACTTTATGGGACCTGTTGAGCCACCAAAAAAATGAATATATATATATATATATATATTATCATTGGCATAGAATATTTGACAAAATGGGCAGAAGAAGAACCAACTAAGGATTATATTGCAAATACTATTGTAAAATTTATCTATGAAAACATTAAAACTAGGTATGGTTTCCCTTTAAGAATTAGCATGGTTAAGGTAAACAATTTTTAAATAAGGTTATTGTAAATATTTTGAATTATTTCATGATTACTTATAAAAAAAGCATCCCAAACAATCCATAAGAAAATTTAGCTAGTGAATTTCTCAACAAAATTATAGGCACCACATTGATAAAAATGTGTGCCAAGAACACATCAGATTGGAACATGAATATTCCAATAGTATTGTGGGCTTATAATACAAATTATAAATGAACAAGGAAAATTTCCCCACTCCAATTAGTATATGGACTAGACACAGCTTTACCAATTAATTTTATTATACCAAGTTTATGCACCACGCTTGCTCTATAATTGGATGAAGAAGAATCATTGACACAAATATTGGAAGATTTGAAAAAATTAGATGAAAATAGGTTATTAGTAGAACACACTCAAAGTATAGAAGAGAAACACCAAAATCATGACATGACAGAAATCTAAGACAAGACATTCAATAAAGATAACCTAGTACTACTATATAATACTAAATTTAAAAAGAATAGAAGATTAAAGGTAAGATGACTAGGGTCATATTACATTATAGAAATTTTAAACTCTGGTGCAATAAGATTTAATACATTGGAAGGGAGATTACTAGCCAAATATTTCAATGGGAGCAAGGCTAAAATATTATCATCAACCTACTTTATGAAATTTCAAGTGTATCCTAGCAAGTGCATTAGCTATGGAACTTGAAAAAGGAAACATCCATAAAATGATAAGAAATTATGGACAATTAAAAATAATAAATGACTAGGACACAATTTTTGGAAGCTTTGCAACATGAGCATGAAGTATGGATGATTGTACTGGTTGTTCCTATGTTGTCATTGATGTCAACATGGTAATAACTACATGGTGATAACAGTATGAGAAGTTTGCTTGGTTTACCAGAAGTTGTTCTCTGTCGGTAATACTCCTTTGTGATGGATCAATATGTTGGTATTTGAGTCTAAAAATCATCACAAGATCTGATATGACTTTGATCTCCTAACCATGTTTTATTGACTCATTCAGACAACTATATATTGGATCTTGAGACATATTTTTCTATGAACAGAAAGTTATCTCTGACATATTTTAACTTTGTATTCTACTATTGTTTTGTGTGAGGTATACTGTATGGGAGACTTTGCATTCTACTAAGGTGAACTCTCTTATATGGAAATTTTGTTGATAGTCTCTTTACTAGTAGTATGATGGGAAATCAATGTGCTCTCAGATCTGGAAGGTATTTTCTTTTAGGATTATTTGTTGGTTTGGATAATTGTGGATTAGTCTTGGTCGACTCAGTGAATGCAATATATTATGAAGACTAATAGCCGACTTGGTATAATGCACTACATGGATTAACTGATTAAATCTTATATGGTGTTGACCGAATTGATGAATAAGATATACTTGTATAAATATGAGATAGAAGCAAGCAAAAAGAGAAAGGGTGTGAAGGTATGCAATTATGTGAATGAAGGAGAAGATTAGTGCCTAAATGCTTTATCAGTTATATGGATTTTTTGAGTGATGCAGTACTTTATATTCTGAGATTCAACGGAACTAAACCCTACACATTGAAGGTGTATTCCATCAGTTCATCATTTTGGCAGTGAGCCACCATCATTGTATCTTGGCAGTGAGCCATCTTTTGTACTCAGGTTGCGATCCTTTTTAAGGAGAGTGAGTCTTAGCAGTGAGCCCCATAATATTTTGTATTTGGATATAATATATTGTGAGTTAACCCTCACCGTGGTTTTTCCCATTCTGGGTTTTCCACGTTAAAATCTTGGTGTTCATGTGTATGATTGCTTTGTCTTGTTTCTATGTTCTCTCTTGTTGATTCAGTCAAAGTTGTAATAATGGTTAAGTGGATTTTATTATCAGTCTATGGAATATTGATTCACCCTCAAGATATTTTGAATGTTCAACAATTGGTATCAGAGCTTGGTTCCTCAAAAGAAGCCTAACATCTTGAGGAAGGTCCTTGAATTTAAACATGAGAATTTTTTTCCTCCAGAAATTGCCCTTGCCGAATTTTCAAAAGAAATGGAAGCCTTGAAGGACAAGTTGATAAAAGAAATTTATCATATTGAAAAGATACAAAGTACAATTCTGGTTGCATGTGATCTATTGGCCGAAGGAGAAGAAATCATCACTAGCCTACTAGAACAATTGGATGAGAAGAGAAGAATTGAAGAATGTCAGGAAATTGAAATTCAAAAGAAGACGGATGAATGTGCAAAGATGGAATTAGAAGCAAGAATCCTGAGATCTAATCTGGAAAGGGAAAATATTTTTGAAGACAAATTTAAGATAAGCTCGTTGATGCTTGATGAATTGATTACCTCTCAAATATCAAAAAATGGATAAGAGTGGTTTAGGGTTTGAAAAAGGTCAGAGTTCTAAAGCAAATAAATTTACTAGTAAGAAGATGTGGTACAAAGATGGACAAGTCAAGGAGAAAAGAAGCAATCCCAAAAAATCTCTTGTCAAATGACATGATGCAAAAAGGTATTTATACTTCAATGGTGTTTTTCATTCCTACAAGAGATTTGTCATAGGGCAAAGGACTGCAAAAGTAATGTGAATGATTTTAAGAGCAAGAAAAATGAATATAAAAATAGTCTATTGGATAAAAGGAAAAATGGAAAGAAGAATGTTACTTGCTATAACTGCAGAAAATTGGAATCCTGGTAGTAACAGTGGAAGGAAGAAGAATATCTATTCGGCGAAAAATAATGATCAAACCTTTGATCCGAAAAAGGCAAGAAAAGAAATGGAAAGAATTTGGAGAAAGGAATTATCAATCTTTTATGTGCTGACCTCTGGTACAGATACTCTTGTCAATCTCTAAATAAAAGAAACAACTATGGGGGAGCAATCATCAAAAAATCTAATAAACCCCCTTATTGGTACTTGTGTCATTTCATGACAAAAGTATATTCAATGTGGTAACAAGGTTAAGGTATTTTATCAGTCGCATGTGTGAAGAATGAGATCTACAGAATTTGAAAAAATGAAGGCATACAAAATTTTCAAGGCAATCTACTTGTAAGTTGGAACATTTATTGAAAAATCATTTGAAATGAAAGGAATAAATTCATATGAGATTAAAGGCATGTGTATTTTTGGAGAAGTGTGCAAAGGAAGTTTAGAAGGGAATTCAGAATTTCAAAATTTGAAGAATGTGATAGATGAATTTGAAGTGACCTCCAAAAGTAGGATATCTATACATTTCTTGTTTACATTTTCAGAGGTATTCCTGTTTACACAATCTTTTACTTTTATTGATGGATAATTCAAACATTGTGAATTGTGCAGATAAAGCTAGGTTAAAGAGATATATGAGGAATGTGTCGGAAGATTTTGTTGGTGCATTCTCTTGCATCCCTCTAAGAGTGTTTCCTATAGAGGATATATATTCATTTGTTTACAATAAGATTGAATAAATTTCATCAGTTCAGTTCAATTTACTTTGGGAAAATGAATTGAAAGAGAATCATGATGCCTACAAAGTGTTAGTTGAGAAGAAGTTGGATGTTTGAAGAAAATTTCCTTTGTTTGAATTTGAGAAGAAATATATTCGTATGGTATTGAGCAGAATTCATGATGAATCTTTGTGGATTGATGAGGCACATTTGATTAACAGAGAATCTATTAGAGATGTAACTAGTTTATGTTCCTCTGAATTGGTTCCTAAACTGAAAACAATGAATGAGAAATAAATAGTTGAGGTTGCAGGTGCAATTTCTAAAGGAAAAGAAATTGGTTTGAGATCAATTGTTGATCTGATAACAAGTTATTCTACTATGGTCATTGGTCATAAAAATTTTATCGGATAATTCCATGGATCTATAACACAAAATTTCACATATTTTTTATAAACATGCATAGCCAAAAAAAATTGAATTTTTTTTACCCTTTCAAAAAATCACGTCTTTTGCATGAAATGGTTGTCGAAACCTTTGAGTCGGATGCCCAATGTAAAATCCAACCCATTGGGTTGTTATTTTCCAATGCAACCCATTTGGTTCTAGCCAAATGTGAAGCCTAAAGTTAGCAATTAATTTTTGTGAAAGTTCTTTCTTCTCTTTCTCTACCAGGGAGACTATATACATGAAATAAACATTTACATATGGACATTTAATTTATTATACTTTAAGTTATATTTCATGTATATAGTTTCAGGATGTTTGATAGTGGTTTCAGATCTTTAGGAGTTATAATGAAAATTCTAGTTTTTGGAAGATTTTAAAAAAATTCAAACTTAGTCAAATTTTAGTAATCAGCATGTCAAATTTCAATAATCATGAGGTCAAATTTCAATAATCAGGAGGTCAAATTTCATCTTTCTCTCTCTATCTCACTTATCTTCATCTCTTATTATCTAGACCTCTCTCTCTCACTATCTCCATCCCTTTATCTGACACTCTCTCCCTTGATCTCAAGAACTACATCTCTACATGTCTATCTCTCTCTCCTTCCCTCTCTAATATCCATCTCCTTCCCTCTCTAATATCTATCTCCCTCCGTCCCTCCCTCCATCCCTCCTTCCCTCTCTACATTTCTCTATCTCCCCTCTATCTCCTTCTATCTCTCTATATATATATATATCTCTCTACTCTCTATATCACCTCTCTCTATCCCTACCTATCCCTCCCTCCCTCCCTCTCCCCTCTTTCTCTCTCACTCTCTTCTTCCCTCACTCTATCCTTCCCTCTCTACTCTCTATCTCACCATTCTCTCTCTCCTTCCCTCTATAGTTCTCTTTATCTCACCTTCCTCTCCTTCCCTCCCTCCCTCTATAATTTTATCTATCTCCCCCTCTCTCTCCTCTCTCTCTTCCTTTCACCCACCTTTTCTCTCTACTTCTCACTATCTAACACATCCCTCTATACCTATTTCTCTATCCCATCCTTTCCTCTCAATCTCTCCACCTTCCTCCCTACCTCTCTACTTCTCTCTCTCCCCTTCCCTCTCTACTCTCTCTCTATATATCTCACCTCTCTCTCCCTACCTATCCCTCCCTCCTCTCTCTTATCTCTCTCACCTCTCTCTCTTCCTCCCTACCTATTCCTCCCTCTCTCCTTCCCTCTATACTTCTCTTTATCTCCTCATCCCTCTATATACCTAGCTCTCTCTATTTTTGTCTCAACTCTCTCTATCCCTACCTCTCCCTCTATATCTTCTTTCATATCTACTTCTCTCTACCTAGTTGTCCCTCTATACCTATTTCTCTCTCCCTCCTTTCCTCCTCTCTCTCAATATCTCCACCTTCTTCCCTCTCTACTTCTCTCTCTATCACCTCTCTTTATCTCTCTCCTTCCCTCTCTACTCTCTCTATCTCCCCCTCCCTCCCCCTCTTGCTATCTCTCCTCTCTCCCTCTCCCTCTTTCTATCTCTCATCTCCCTCTCTCTACCCACCCCTCTCTCTTCTTCTATCTATATCAATCATCCATCTTTACATATCCCTCTCTCCTCTCTCTCTTACCTCCACCAAACTTCACTCTCTACATCTCTCTATCTAACTTACCCCTATATATCTCTTTCTCTCTCCCTCTCTCTTTACCTCTCTCAATCTCTCTACCTTCTTCCTTCCATCTCTCTCTCCCACCCTCTCTCTCTTCCACCATAGAGATAGAGATAGACATAGAGATAGAGATAGAGATAGAGATAGAGATAGAGACAGAGACAGAGACAAAGACAGAGATAGAGACGGAGACAGAGACAGAGAGATAAGTAGAGAGGGAAGAAGGTGGAGATATTGAGAGAGGGAAGGTAGGAGGGAGGAGAAAGAAAGATGTATAGAGGGATAGGTAGGTAGAGAGAAGTAGAGAGAAAAGGTTGGTGGAAGAGAGAGAGGGTGGGAGATAGAGATAGAGATAGAGATAGGATCTCTAGTTGAATTCATGTCACCTCCTTGCAAAATAGGAAAGAGATATGTCTAGCAAATCATGCCTTGTTGATGTTGATCTGGAAAAGGGACATGTGCATTACAACCTTAATCCTGTGTTTTCTACTCTAGCATGTACTCATCATAACTGGTGATCACTTGTTGAAGCACATCTATATCCGGCCCATCTACCCAGCTATCTTCAAACTTTATTCTCTTTAGTTCGACAGAGGCAAACTCTTTCATATATCCCAATTTAATGAGCTCCCTTCTAGCAGCCTTTATCTCTCCCTTAACATCCATAAGCCTATCCACCAAAATTTCATCGCCATCATCCCCTTTTTGCATTATCTCTTCAAATCTACCACTCCACTTTTCTTTGATTTTATCAAGGAAGAGGCCATCTTCCATAGGGATGTCTTCATTAACAAGTATGTAAATACTTGCTCCCAATTCCTCAACCTGCTCATTAAGATCTTTTCCAACCTGTTGCACCTCATTTTTGTGCCCAAAAATAAATGAAGACCGAAACCTGATGATGCTAATGGTCTTTTCAACAAATTTTTTATTGTCTTCTTTGAGGATGGACTGTTCCAATAAAGTTTTCTTAGGCATCTTATTTATGTCTTTCAACTTCCTTGCAAGCTCTGCATATTCTTCTTCTTCTTTCCCAAGAGTTTCAGCATGTGTGACCATGTCATTGATCAACTCTAATGCTCCTTTATGAGCTTTGCAACTTTCCACAAGAAAATCCTCCACTTCTTGGTTTAGTCTAGCAATCCATGTGTCCATCATTCCCACCCTATTTCTCATTTCAATAGGTCATCAACTTGTTTCTTACTTAACAAAACTGGTGTCTCTGAAGCAATAGATTGTGAAGAAATAGGAGAAGAGAGATCCTTCTAGAACTTATGCAATTGATCCAACTGGAACTTGATCTCATCTTTCCTTTGTTTGTCTTTCATCATCCTTGATTTAGTGGATGATGCTACAATGTCAATGAGGTTCATCTGTTGATTCTTCATTGGTCTTCCCAAATTTACAGTACCCAATTGGTAATCACTCAACTGCATGTCTTGTTTATCCTTATCAATCATTGGAATAGCACATTCAACAACAATCTCCCCAGCATTTGTTAACCTAGTGGAATGAAGAACTCTAGCCCTTTTCTTTGGCCTCTCTCTTTTCAATTTATTTTCTCACATCATCCTAGTTAAGGGGTTGGAGTTGTAATATATGCTTCCTTTCTAGATTAAGTTTTAACCATGTCAGAGCAGCAGGGGGATTTATCACCTGTGTTGAGGAAGATGTAGCAGGAGAGAGGGGTTTCCAAAGTGTTGTCTTGAGTTGAGAATAAACTTCTTGTTGTTTCTCCTTTTCTACCTTCTCTTTGGCCAATTTATCAGCTTCAGCTTTTATTTTTCTTTCTTGCTCTACTTCATCTAGTTGTTCTTCCAATCTCTTCTCCTCCAACATCTTATCTCTTTGTTTTTCAAACTCCTCCACCCTTTCCCATGCCTTGGCTGCTTCTTGGTCAATTTTAGCCTTCTCTTCTTCTTCCAGTCTCTTCAGCTCAAGCTCTTCTTCTTCTTTCTTCCTCTGATCCTCCTCTACTACTTTGAACTTGGCTTCAAGGGCTTCCTTCTCTCTTCTTTTTTGAGCCTTCTCTTCTTACAGCTCATGGATCTTCTGTAACATAGCTAACTTATCTCTCTCTTCCTTAGCTTTTTGCTTTGTTTCCCTTTGTTGCAGAAAAATATCTTCTTTCCCTTTTTGTTTCCTTGCCAATTCTTCAGCCTTTGCGAAAGCTTCTAATTCTTATTTTTTGGCAAATGCCTCAACTTGCACTTTAGCATCAACTTCTCTCTTTGCATCCTCAAACAACTTCCATTGGTCTTTCAGAGTTTACACAAGTTATTATTCAACATTTTTAGCAGACATAACTTTAGCAACCTCATCATCAGAATGTGTATCTTCTAAATGAATGTTTATGTCATGAATTTCAACTCCATGCTCTTTTCCTTTAGCTTGTTCATAAAGGCTTCCTGCAGGTATATCCTTAGTTGTTGAGGTTCCAACTTTATAGTAAGTCTCTCCAACTTCTATGGCAATTTCCTTCTCCTGTGCTTCTTGAATTTATAGGGCAGGCATTTCTAGATTAGCCTCTCCTTCAAAGCTAGGAGGATGATACTCCAATTGCTCCTTACGAGCTATCTTCCTTTTAGTTCTTTTGTAACCTTGGATAACTTGTGATTTCCTCTTCTTTGAACCTTTAGCTTCTGGATCCTTTATTCTCATGATTACCCATTGGATACTTCTATCCAACATTGTCCTAGAAATTTGCTTGATTTCAATGAATTCTTCCTCATCCCAATTGATGGGGGTTAAGTCCTTGGTGCCAACCTTTCTAGCTTCATACCCAGGATCTAAGGTTACACCATCATCATATAGTGTGTCAAGAATATCTTCCTTCACTCCAAATTCAATCATCCAGGGAATAGGAATTCTTTCATAATTTATCCTTCCCACATCATAATCATCTTGCAAATCCAACCAAAAATCCTCTAACAAACTATAGTGTTTCTCAAAAATGGTGGGAAGCAACTTATTCATACTACGCTTTGGGTCAAAATACTTCTGGGAGGTGTAAAATCCCAACTTTAAATAACTCAATTCATCACACATTGCTTTTGCATCCACAAGATGAGCAAATAATATTCTCCCAACTTCAAGGGAAACTTGTGACATCCTATTTTGTGCTTGTTTGCAAATTTTCTATTGATTGCCAAAGCTTGGTATACAAATTCTATGAGAAAATTTTTGTCATTGCAACACCTTGGAAGTAGGTGAGGGTGTCCATCAAATCTTGCCAACCTGAAGTAGGAGAACTTGGGGTATTGGATATACCAATGTCCTCACTCAGCAATAAAATCTATGGCATCCCTACTTAGTCTGTACCCAACATCTCCAATTAATTTATTGATGATGACATAGAGGAATGAATCATTGACCCTTCTTCAGTACAGCTCTGATGTGTGCAAGGTGAGTTGATCATTATGTTCCCAGGGCCTCTTCTTTCCAGGGGCTTCCCCCATTACTCCTTCAACATTCAATCCTAGGAAAATACCCCTTCTTGCAACAGCATAAACGACATGTGAAGTCATAAAGAAGTTCTTTGTTTGATTGACCTTTAGCATTTCGTTGTGCAAGAAGTCTATCAAGATCATCGTCCAATCAAATTGTTGTTTTCCAGCCAAAATTATCTCAATAAATGGAAACATCCATTCTTTGAAACATGCAGAATCCCTCTTTACAAACACCCTGGATAGTATCATGATGAAATTGCCTATGTTCTTTTGGAAGTTCACTCTTTTGGGTTGATCTGGCACTTTAGTTAAGGACTTATTTTCCACCTTTAACCATGTTTTGTTCATGTGAGCCTTGTTGGATTCCTTTTTCTTGTTGAACAATTGCAATGCCTCCACCTCATTTAATATATTGGGATTCTGAGGGGTAGGTGCATTGAACATGAACTTCATCATCTATGGAGACAAATCAATGATTACATTTCCTTGAAGGTCAACACAAACTTGGTTGCTTGGTTATAAGCCCATGCCATTGCAATGATAATTTTTGAGCACTGTACTGAAAGTGGGAAGATGGTGACATGTGTCAATCAAGACTGAACTATTCTCTTAGTCCGTCTAGCCACCTCCTCAATGAAGGTATCATCCAACAACTCCTCATAATTGAATGGGCCTAGATTGGTGTCCATGATATTAGCCAATTTTGAATCTAGCTTGCTTGCAGTAAGAGTGGGACTCTGATGTTTGTATCTCAAAGTGTATGGCAATTGCTCCACCTTGATCCTCTTAGGATTTACTTATTTTGAACTTTTTACAATCTAGCCTGCCATTTGTGAAACTTTTGTAGAGGCTCCTAACATTGCTCACTTCTGCAAAACAGCCTTAGATTATATCAATACAAAACATGAAAATCAATATTAGAAAATTACCTTCCATTTCACGTTGTCCTTATTCAGGTAGCCTTTTCATACTTAGTAAAATTTACAACTCATCAAAGGTGGACCCAAGAAAGGAATCATTATTGGAAAGCTTTAAGTACTGATGAGATCGAGGTCAAGATCATCATCGGAACCAAGACCGGGATCAAAATAAACATCGGATTCAAGACCGAAATCGAAACGAAAACCAAACTTGGAACATTACAAAGTTCCAAATCTTGCCTCCATTCTGGTTCCACTTTTTCCAATGTAAAGTATGTGAGACAGAGTCAAAATCCCATCAGGAGGGGGTTCAGAACCGGATCTGAACTTTCAAACAAACATTTATGGGTTGAATCTATTCCTGGATCCGCTTCCACTTGTTATCATTATGCATGGCGTAATGTTAATCAAACATCTAAAATGAGGTCATATGAGGGGATGAGAAGGCTTAAAACAAAAGCGTGAATCCATCATTAATGTGACCATGGAAAGACCAAGCCAACTAGGGCAAAATATTGCAAAGACGATACACAAACCCTAGTTTGAACAACCCATCGACTCAACAAATTAGGGCATCAAAAACCTGACATAAAACCCATTGAATCAAATTGTGACTAAGATCGAATGGGTCTTGAAATAGGTTTGAAACTTCCACAAGCCCTCAAGACCTGTCAAAGATGAAACCCTAAACAAAACTAGGGCACGGCAGTATATACCACCAAAACAAGAAAACGACAGTAGGGCAACCAAACTAAACAAGAAAAGATAAAATGAAAACAGAAAAAGGAAGGGAAAGGCAAACCAAAAGTGAAAATGAAAGCAACACAAGAGAATGGGAAAAGATCCACAAGAAATTTCTCGTGAACGCGCGAAGAACACAATGAAGAACAACACGGAAAACAAAATGTGAAACGAAACGAGGAAAACCCACCTACCTCAAATTCTACCAAACAGGATGAAAACTCGATCCAAATCTTCTTGTAGATGCTTTCCCTTGACCAAATCATGCTCCACTTTTTTATTTTCTACTTTGGTTCACAAAAATAACTTAGACAATAATAATAATGTGCCTCTTAACCTTGATTAAGGTTTTGAAATCAATTTCGCACGTGTGGAGGGCATGTAATTAATGCCATTAATGCGGATGGTCGGGTGCATGATCAAAGCAGGAATGAGCACATAATAATCATGTAACAAAAGTAAAGTGGAGAAGAAGAAAACAAAAAGCTGGGGTGGGATTAGGATCGTAATCAATCAAGAAACTTTTGCAAAGTTCCCAGTTTAGTTCTAGTTTTGGTTCCAGTTCTGGTTTCGCCAAAGGATGAAGAAAATGCAAAGAACAAAAGGGAATGAGAAAATACAACAAGGTGGGATCGAGACCAAAGGAATTGATCCCAAAACAAGACAAATGAACAAAACACAAAGGCGAGGGCGAAGATGGAATGAGAAATGAACTTGGAAGTTTGTAAAATTTTGAGTTCAAAATCCGATCCGGATCCGATCCTGTCAAAGGAAAAAAAATACCGACCAAAGACAAAACACAAGGAACAAACAGGAGTGGGACCAAGGTCAAGCTTATCCCAAACAAAACAAAGAGAAATGACAAAAGCATAAGGAAACAAATGGGAGTGGGATCAGAACTAAATCGGGATGTGGAACCTATACAAGTTATGAATTAAGGTTCAGTTTTGGTTCCGTCAGAGCAAAAGAAAAAGACAAAGACCTAGGAGAAAAGAGAAACTCCTAATTCCCAAACGAAAACACCAAGGACAAGAAAACAAGGGGGACCCATTTGACCAAATTTAAGTTGGGGTGGTTATGCAAGGCATAACAGGAGGGAGGGAGGAAGAGAGAGACAAAGAGAGATAGGTAGAGTGAGGAAGAAGAGACATAGAGAGTAAAGATGGAAAGAGGTAGGGAGGGAGACATAGGTGAGATACATAGTGATGGAGGGAGAGATGGGTAAAGAGAGGGATAGGGGGCCGAAAACTACTTGCCTCTCTCTACCTCCTTCTCTCTACCTCCCTCTATCTATTGCTTTGTCTCTCACCTTTATCTCTCCATCACTATATCTCTCTTTATCCCTACCTCTCCCTCCATCTCCCCTTCCCTCTTTCTATATCTCCTCATCCTCTCTCTACCTTCTTTTCTCTCTCCTATTTATCTCAACTATCTCTCTTTACCTCTCCCTTACTCCCCTCTCTCTCCCACTCTATCTCTCTCTCTTCCACCAACCTTTGCTCTCTACTTATCTCCATCTAACCTATCCTTGTACACCTCTTTCTCTCTCCCTCCCTCCCTCTCTCAATCTATATACCTTCCACCTTACCTCTTTACTTCTTTCTATCACTTCTCTCTCTACTCTCTTTCTCTCTATCTCATCTCTCTCCCTACCTATCCCTCCCTCCCTCCTCTCTCTCTCCACCTTCCCTTTCTACTCTTTTTCTCTCTATCTCACATCTTTGTCCCTTTCTCTCTCTCTCCTACCCCCTCTCCCTCTCTCAAGTCTCTCACTCACTCACTCCTATCTCTCTCCCCTCTACCCTTAACCATCTATGCTTTATCTCTCTCCCACACCCTCTCTCTCTCTCTCTCTCTCACTCACTCCTTCTATGTCTCTCCCCTCTACCCTTAACCCTCTACCCTCTACCCTTAACCGTTAAACCCTTAACCCTCTATCCTTAACTATTAAAACCTTAACCCTCTACCCTTAACCCTTAAACCCTCTACCCTCTACCCTCTACCCTGCCTCCTCCTCTCTCTCAACCTCTCTCCTCCTACCTCCTCCCTATCTTAGGTATCTCTCTCTCAGTCACTCCCTCTATCTCTCTCCCCTCTATCCTTAACCCTAAACCCTAAACCCTCTACCCTCTACCCTTTACCCTTAACCCTCCCTCCCTCTATCTCTCTCTCACTCCCTCCATCTCTATCTCTCTCAAGTCTCTCCCTCCTACCCCCTCTCCCTCTCTCAGGTCTCTCTCTTTCACTCACTCACTCCTTCTATATCTCTCCCCTCTACTCTTAACCCTCTACCCTCTACCCTTAACCCTTAAACCCTAAACCCTCTACCCTTAACCCTCTACCCTTAAACCCTCTACCTTCTACCCTCAACCCAATACCATCTACCTCGAGTCTCTCCCTCCTAACCCCTCTCCCTCTCTTAGGTCTCTCTCACTCACTCACTCACTCCTTCTATCTCTCTCCCCTCTACCCTTACCCTCTACCCTCTACCCTTAACCCCTAAATGCTTAAACCCTTAATCCTCTACCTGTAAACCCTCTACCTTCTACCCTCTACCCTCAACCCTAATCTCTCAACCCTCTACCCTCAACATTAAACTCTCAATGGTCGACCCTCAACCCTTAAACCATATACCCTCAACCCAATACCCTCTACCCTCTACCCTAATCCCTCAACCCTATACCCTCTACCCTATACATTGGACCCTTAACCCTAATCCCTTAAACCTATACCTTAAACCCTCTACCCTCAACCATAAACCCTTGAACCCTTAAACCTTCTACCCTCTACCCTCTACCCAATACCCTCTACCCTCAACCCTAATCCCTCAACCCTATACCCTCAACCCAATACCCCAAACCATCAACCCTATAGGTCCTAAACCCTATACCCTCAATTCTCAACCCTCTACCCTATACATTGGATCCCAAACCCTCATATATCTTTGTCCCTCCCTCCTCTTCTCTCCTTCTCTCTATCTCACTTCTCCCTTCATCTCTCCCTTCATCCTTCCCTCCCTCTCTACCCTAATCCCTCAACCCTATACCCTCAACCCTTAAACCCTTAAACACTCAACCCTCAACCCTCAACCCTCAACCCTCAACCCTCAAACCCTTAAACCCTCTACCCTCTACTCTCAACCCAATACCCTCTACCCTTAACCCTATACCCTCAACCCGTAAACCCTTAAACCCAAGTAAACTCTCTACCCTAATCCCTCAACCCTTAAACCCTCAACCCTCAACCCTCAACCCTCAACCCTAATCCCTCAACCCCTATACCCTCTATCCTATACATTGGACCCTCAACCATAATCCCTCAACCCTATACCCTCAACCCTCTACCCTCAACCTTAAAACCTCAACCCTCAACCCTTAATCCCTCAACCCTAGGTAGGTAGGGATACATAGGTGAGATATAGAGTGATGAAGGGAGAGGTAGGTAAATAGAAGGAGAGGGGAGATAAATATAGGTAGAGAGGGAAGGAGACGTAGAGAGAGGAGAGATAGAAATAAGTAGAGAGGGGGGGAGGGATAGGTAGGGAGGAGATAGAAGTGAGTGAGTGTGTGTTTGTGTGTGAGAGAGAGAGGGGGGGGAGAATGAGAGTAGAGAGGGAAGGGGTAGAGAGAGAGGTAGAGGGAGGGAGAGGAGAGATAGAGAATAGAGATGGAAAGAGGTAGGGAGGAGACACAATTGAAATATAGAGTGATGGAAGGAGAGGTGGGTAAAGAGAGGGAGAGGGGAGATAAAGATAAATAGAGAGGTAAGGAGATGTAGAGAGAGATGATAGATAGAGAGAAGTATAGAGTGGAGGGTTGGAGGGAGAGGAAAGGAGGAGATAGAGGTGAGTGTGTGTGAGAGTGAGAGGAGAGAAAATGAGGGGAGAGAGGAAGGGGGATAGAGAGAGAAAGAGAGTAGAGAGGGACAAGGGGTGAGATAGAGAGTAGAGAGGGAAGGAGAGAGTAAGAGAGAAAGAGGGGGGAGGGAGAGAGAGGTAGAGAGAATGGTAGGTAGTGGAGGGAGAGGTAGGTAGAGAGGGAAGGAGAGAGGGAGGGATAGGAGGGAGAGAGGGAAGGAGGGAGAGTTAGATGGAGAGAGAGTGGTGAGATAGAGAGTAGAGAGGTAAGGAGAGAATGATAAATAGAGATAAAGAGAGAGAGGGAGGTTGGAGGGAGGGAGAGGTAGAAAGGGATAGGTGGTACAAAATGAGGGAAGGAGGGAAAATGGGATAGAGAGATGGTGATTTAGAGAGGATGGAGTGAGAGGGAAGGAGGGGAAGTGGGAGAGAGAGATAATGGTGATTTAGAGAGGAGGGAGTTAGAGGTAGGGATAGAGATAATGGTGAGATAGAGAGAAGGAGAGAGTGGGAGAGAAAGAGAGGGATGTAGAGACAGAGAGAGGTAGGTAGAGGAAGGGAGAGGAGAGATAGAGAGCAGAGAGGGAAAGAGGTAGGGAAGGATACATAGGTGAGATAGAGAGGGATGGAGAGAGAGTGATGGAGGGAGAGGTAGGTATAGAGAGGGAAAGAGAGAGGAGAGATAGATAGTAGAGAGAGGTGAGAGGGAGAGAGAGGGAGAGGAAGGAGATAGAGGTGTGTGTGTGAGTGAGAGAGAGAATGGTGAGATAGAGAAAAGGATAATTGAGAGAGAAAGAGGGGGGGGAGAGAGGGAGATACAATGAGAGAGATTGGGAGGAGAGAAAAAAAGAAGGGGAGGGAGGGTGAGGTCAGAGAGGGAGGGAGAGAAGAGATAGAGATAAGTAGAGAGGGAATGAGGGAGGGAGGGACTGTTAGGGAAGGAGATAGAGTGAGAGAGAGAGAGAGAGAGAGAGAGTGAGATAGAGAGGAGAGAGAGAGGGAGGAGAGATAATTATAAGATAGATAGGAGAGAGTTATAAAGAGGGGGAAGAGAGGGATAGAGAGGGATAGAGTGAGAGAGATATGTAGGTAGAGAGAGGGAGAGGATAGATAGATAGTAGAGAGGGAAAGAGGTAAGGAGGGATACATAGGTGAGATACAAAGTTATGGAGGGAGAGGTAGGTAAAGAGAGAGAGGGGAGATAAAGATAAGTAGAGAGGGAAGGAGATGTAGAGAGAGAAGAGATAGAGAGGGGAGAGGGGAGGGAGGCAGGCATATGTAGGGAGGAGATAGAGGGGTGTGAGAGAGAGAGAGGGGAGAGAGGGAGGAAGGGAGAGAGAGAGATGATAAAACTTGCGGACTACTAAAATTTGACCTCCTGATTACTGAAATTTGACATGTTGATTACTGAAATTTGACTAAGTCTGAAATTTTAAGATCTTCCAAAAACTAGAATTTGCATTATAACTCCTAGAGATCTGAAACCACTCTCAAACATCTTAAAACTATATACATGAAACATAACTTAAAGTATAAGAAAGTAAATTTCCATATGTAAATGCCAACTTATACTTAAATTTTTTTTTCATGTATATAGTTTCCCTGGAAGAGAAAGAGAAAAGAAAAGAGTTTAGAAAAATACATTCCAAAAGTCAAGAGAAGAAGAAAGAGTTCACAAACATTCATTCCAAAATTCAAGCCATTTGGCACTCGCAAAATGGTAAAGCCATTTTGCGAGCGCCAAATTTGGCGCTCTCCAAATTTTGCGAGTGCAATATGGCTTGTTACAAGTTTTTTTTGTAATTTGGCACCAAAATTGTGTCACAGATCCATGCACTTACCCTATCCCTAACAATGACTCTACAGTTTATACTGCTACGGTGAATATTGTTGTTGATATGGTAATAAGAGGTATGGAATATAAATTGTGTGAACTACTTTACATACATATTTTGAAGAATTTAAAGGAGATTAAAAAGAGCAAGAAGAATACTTTTAGATATGGCAATCTGGTTGTTTGTCTACTCTTTTACTTTTTGAAAGAGTTGTCGGTAATAGGAAGGATAGAATGGTCAAATTTAGAGCCTATTGCTTATCAAATCAGGAAATTCATGATAAATCTTGGTAGTTTGGATGCACAAGAATCTTCGCTTGTTGCATTCTTTGAAACATTTCAGATGAGGATGAACAAAAGGTCTAGAATTGTGGAAAGATACTCTGGAAGCATAAATTTTCTTGTGTCTATAGATTTTTTTCACATGGAAGCAACTGAATCAAGGTTAGTTTTGATATCTGAATTGAATTATGAAGTGTCAGAGGCTGAAATTGATAGATATGCTAAAATTCTATTGAAAATCCCTAAGCATCTCGATGAAGAAAGTACCTCTGGTAGCATGACTGGAACATGGAAGAAGAGGAAGAGTGTAGTGAAGCTAGAAGGTGCAGAAGAAATTAAGCTTGAACATGAGCATGAAATAATTAATATTCAGACAACTATAGAAGATTTGTAGAAGGTTATTCTCGATGCTAATTTTGATTCATATATTTTTGCTATGGAGAATCTTCGTTCTTCGTGGCATGATTAATTCTTTGAAAGTCTACATCTTCGAACTTGAAATGTTTGTTGGAATTAGGTTTGATGAAGAAAATTTGAATGATATCAAAGGAAAATGTGTGAATGCACACGATCGAATAATGAAGGAATTGGAGAATGTACAAGGTTTTAAAGAAGAGGCACATGAACTACTTTCCTTTTGTCTAGATTGGTCTGGGAATACATTGAATATGAGAAATGAGATAAGGATGTGTGAGTCTCAACTGAGCACTCAGGAAGATACATACAGATTAGCAAAAGCTAGAGATAATCAGAGGTGGTCCTACATTGTGTGGCTTTAGTTTAAATATTTCTCTCTGCAGGATCGAAGGAAAAATGTTATCAAGAAATTTATGGCACTCAGAGACATGATTAAATTTAGACATACTTTTTTTTCTTGTGCTCTTGGTTGTATTGGTGAATTATCAAAGATTAATCTTAATCCCAATACTCTAACATATGGTTTAGAGTCTCTAACTAAACTTGAGCTATTTTACAAGACTCTAGTTAGTGCAAAAGGTTCATGGGAAGAAGGTAAATCATCATGGAAGGCTATCCTGGAGAATCTTTGAGGTTCTTCTTCAAGTTAATTCAATGTTCATATCTTTTTGACTACTTTTTGATGCATATGTAAATTTATATTGGACCCTTCCTTTTTCATTGATGTCAAAGGGGGAGAGATGAAGAGATGAAGATTTGGAGGAAACAAAATTTGTGAAGAACAATTTTTATAGGGGGAGTGGTCAGAACATTCAATGTGGTATACTTGAAAAGTTTTTTTGTCATGCATGTTGCATCAATGCAAAAGGGGGAGATTGTTGGAAGCTTTGCAATGTGAGCATGAAGTATGGATGATTGTACTAGTTTTTCCTATGTTGTCATTGATGTCAACATGGTAATAACTACATGGTGATAACACTATGAGAAGTTTTATTGGTTTACCGGAAGTTCTTCTCTGTCGGTAATACTCCTTTGTGATGGATTAGTATGTTGGTATTTGAGTCTGAAACTCGTTGCAAGATCCGATATGACTCTGATCTCCTAACCATGTTTTATTGACTCATTCAGACACCTATATCTTGGATCTTGAGACGTCTTTTTCTATGAACAAAAATTTATCTCTGATAGAGTTTAACTCTGTATTCTACTATTATTTTGTATGAGGTATACTGTGTGGGAGACTCTGCATTCTACTAAGGTGAACTCTCTTATATGGTGGTTTTTATGATAGTCTCTTTACTCATAGTATGATGGGAAATTAGCATGCTCTCAGATCCGAAAGGTGTTTTCTTTGAGGATGATTTTATGGTTTGGAGAATTGTGGATTAGTCTTGGCCGACTCAGCAAATGCAATATATTATGAAGACTAATAGCCGACTTGGTATAATGCACTACATGAATGGAATGATTGAATCTTATATGGTTCCGACCTAATTGATGAATAAGATATACTTGTATAAATATGAGATAGAAGCAAGCGAAAAGAGAAAGAGGAAAAGAGAAAGGGTGTGAAGGTATGCAATTATGTGAATGAAGGAGAAGATCAGTGCCTAAATGCTTTATCAATAATAAAAATTTGTTGAGTGATGCAGTACTTTATATTATGAGCTTCAATGGAACTAAACCCTGCACATTGAAGGTGTATTCCATCAGTTCATCATTTTGGCAGTGAGCCACCATCATTGTATCTTAGTAGTGATTCATCTTTTGTACTCAAGTTGTGAGCCCTGTAATATTTTGTATCTAGATATAATATATTGTGATTTAACCCTCACCGTGGTTTTTCCCATTCTAGGTTTTCTACGTAAAAATCCTAGTGTTCATGTGTATGATTGGTTTGTCTTGTTTCTATGTTCTCTCTTTCCGATTTAGTCAAAATTGTAATAATGGTTAAGTGGATTTTACTATCAATCAGTGAAATACTGATTCACCCCCCTCTCAGTATTTTGAATGTTCAACAACAACATTGGCTCACTTTACACTAGATCTCTTTGTAGTACTCAATCCTTGATAAGATTTAGTATACATCTACAAATCACTCCCCACAATAATGGATAAA
Organism: Sequoiadendron giganteum; assembly: GCA_007115665.2. Classification (NCBI taxonomy): domain Eukaryota; kingdom Viridiplantae; phylum Streptophyta; class Pinopsida; order Cupressales; family Cupressaceae; genus Sequoiadendron; species Sequoiadendron giganteum. Next base: position 581,378,115 of record CM021100.1, on the reverse strand, counting down.
ACAGTTCTAGTAGAAATTTCTCAAAATTCGTGACCCAAGTATAAAAATTTCCCCTACAAGGCGATGTAGGTAGATCTAGACATGCCATTCTCAAAATTTCTCGTGGATGTGATATATACAAAATACATGTATAAGTATATCTATGCAACATTAACTAAAATTGATCATACAAACTTTGAAGCACTTTGACAAACACTATTACAACCTATACAAACTCAATACTTACCACAATATCAACAATCTAGAAGAAATTGGATGCATAGAAATATTTTCCTAACTTCTCAAAATAAGAGGCATGGATAAGAATTGTTTAGAGCTAGATCTAGAATGGGTATATCTACCTTGGAAAACTCTACAAAACTTCAAAAGATACCATCCAAGAAATGACAGGGTTGAATGCACAAGGATAAATACCCTTTATAAAGGTCATACAAAATGATAGAACTAATTGGTGCAACATATGATGGAATAATCCTAGATGTCAATAAAATTATAAAACCTACAATCTGATATGCCACTATGGGTATCGTGTATAAAATATATTATACAAACCAAGAAGATTCGACAACAACAATATCCACCTACACCACACATCAAATAATACTAGAAGGAAATGGTGTGGACCTCCACAAATTCTTGCAAGAGAAGCTATTAGAAAATATTCAACAAAAAAATAATACCCACTACCAGTTTAGGTATGTATAGTTCCCTAATTATTTGTCTTGCCTTTTTTTAATGAATTCATTACCAATTTTTGGTAGGAAAATTTGGCAAAATGGTAAGTTAGTGGCTTCTCAATTCAACAACCATGTCTAACACTTCAAGGATGCCACTTATTTAATTGTAGACTAAGTTGGGGCTTATTCAAATCCCTTCAATAATTAATGAAAATCCAATAGTGAATATCATATGATATGGTCTACAAGTACATCAAGGAAATTGTATTTTTAGTAGAGAAGGATTACACAATGTTGGAAATGACTGAACCTTAGGTTTCCTAGATACAACTTCCATACAAAGTTAGCAATGAGCTCATTGACTCTTAAGGGGTAACATTAAATTGAAACTATGAAAGAACCCTAATGCGGAAAAAATCACTACATACATGTAGTTTATGGATATCTGAGTAAAAATAAATCAAAGGAATATATTTTGATTTATGATAATATATACAAAGAAACATATTCGAAAAACTTGAAACAAATGATGAGCGTTATGTCTATGCCTTAGATAATCTTTGTATCTATCAAAATGAATTAAAAAGGCATATCATAAAGGTGTCCATAAGCATGATTTTGAGATATGTGACTTGATCCTTTGAGCTAGTCCCAAAAATCTAAATACAGAATAATATTATAAGGAAATCTTAAACCCCATTAGTAGGGACCTCAAATTTTTCTTCTAAATATGACACAAGATACAAGAAAAAAATACCTATTATGTATGAATTCTGCACTACACTACAAAGTTCTTATACAAGTTAAAAAATAAATAATAAATAATTCATAAAATTAAAATTTATTTCGGATAAAATTTACATAAAAAAATCAAGACTACAACTACAAGATCAGATCCATAATCCACATACGAAGAAGTGTTCTAAATAGAAAAACAAAACATAACCCATATGTCGCAATGCATTTTTAGGGGTCATCCGGGGGCAAGAAAAATATAACCTTCTAGAAAAAGATGGAATGGGCAAAATTAATGACGATAATTTAGTTTGTTCATCCTAAACATACAGACGCGAATATTATTAACTGATAATTAATCGCGCTAATCACTGTGGGAAAAACAATAATTTCACAATTAATCTGATGATTTGTATGCATGTGACAGTTTGGCCGAGTGGTCTAAGGCGCCAGATTTAGGCTCTGGTCCGAAAGGGCGTGGGTTCAAATCCCACAGCTGTCATTTTTGAATCCTGTAGTTGTCCGCAAGATGGATCAAAATCTTTTCCAGATTAGTATATAAAGATTATTTTTTTTCTTGTTTTTTAATTGTTCATTACTTTTTATTATAAAAAGTAGGGATTTATTAATATAAATAATAAAGAATGAGTATTAAGAGAGATATTAACAAAAATATTTTTAGTAATGAGATTTTTTGGTTGTTGAATTTAAGGTGATTTGTTTGTTTGTAATTTTGTTTTGAAAAGTTTTTTAGATTTAAAGTGGTTTGTTTTTATTAGTTTTAAGTATTTTGGGGTAAATATTTTGAAAGTATTTATGTTCATGACAAATTACATTTAAAGGGAGTATGTTCATGATTGATCTTCTCAAAGTATTCATATTCTTTCAATTTTATATTAATAGATTCACAAAATATCTTGAGGATATTAACTTCCACATAGATATAGGCTACTAAAAAAAAAATCTTTGGATGAAGCCCATGTATTATATGTCCCAATAGCAATTCATATTGTTTTTAGAACATCCTCATTCCATAAAATAAAAGAAGGAAATGGTGTCCTACCCAAATAGATATCCAAGAGGGTGTTTCTTCTATTGGATAAAAAATACAATGTGAAATGATTCAAGTACAAACTATTGGAGCCCTTAAATTGAGGGTTATTATAGAAAATCAAGTATTTTCCTCTTTGACTAAAAAGGTCGCAATGAATAAAACCTCCCCCACATGAGGAAATGTCAATACCACCTTAGATCTTTGATTTTTCATCTTCATATATCCAATTGATTGGTGATTTGCACCTATATCATCTCCCACCATTTGACCATCATTAGGAGAAGAGGCTAAATTGTCTACTTTACCACCTTTAATAGGTAATGCCTCATTTTTTGGAAGTGTTGCCTTCTCTTGAACTAAACCATCTATATCAAAGCCTTGTTTGTAGAAGTGCCTAAATCCATAGGGGCCACATCCAAGGACAAGATAGAAAAGGGGTTGGAGGAAGAAGGATATTTAACAAAAACTTATAGGTTTTTTCTCTACCTAATATTTTTCTTGGTATTCAAAAAATATTGTCTTTTGCCCTCATTAGTTTTAGGCTTTTTAAGACAATTTTTTTGAAACTACCCATGCTCATGATAAAAATTGCATTTAAATGGAGTATGCTCATAATCAATCTTGTAATTATTTTTATATTCTTTCAATTTTAGATTAATGGACTCAAGCAGTCTCTTGAGGAGATTGACTTTCACATAGATACGACTACTCAAAAATTATTTTTCTTTGGGTGAAGCCCATGTCTTATATTTTCCAATAGCATCTCCTAGTGTTTGCAAAGAATCCTCCTTCCACAAAAATGAATGAAATTGAGTCCTACCCAGACTAACACCCAAGTGAGTGTTTCTTCTATTGGATCAAAACACATGATTCAATTATTCAAGTATGGACTATTGGAGTCATTAAACTAAGGGTCATCATGAAAGACCAAGTCTTTTTCCTCTTTAACTAAAAAGGTTACAATAAAGAAAATCCTTCCATGCAAGGAAATGTCAATATCATGTTAGATATTTGTTTTTCAATCTCTAACTATTTAGTTCATTGGTGGTTTTTAAGAGGTTCAAACACCTACAAACTTGAATGACAAAGCCATCTCAAGTTACTTAATAAGAAAGCCTATTGATTCCACCATGATTATATCACAAAAGGAGTGTCATCCCAATATTGAACCATTTTAAGAGATTCATTACCATTCCTTAGAAAGGGGAGATCTATAGCAACAAAGTTATGCATTGTTGTTTTCATCCCAATGCCCACTTCAGTAGTGACATCTCTATTGGAACAAGGGGCCATGGGGACAAAGAAACTAAAAAATGTAGAAAACATAAGAAAAATAAGCTTGATAGAGAACTCTTAACATAATTATACTAAAAGAAAACTTGCCCCCAACAATAATAGAGAAGCCAAGCAACACACATAGAACAAGAAATCCCACAACCAAATGGTGAAACTTGATGGTGAGTGAAGAACAAAAGATACAAGAGGGGTTGACACAAAATTAGGTTGTTGCTAGGCTTATTGTCCAATCTTAACACCATTTTCTTGATTAATTATTTAATATTTTGATTATATGGGAAAAACAGGTTTTGAATGGACCCAAAACCATTTACAACAGGTTTTGAATGGACCCCAAACCATTAACAAGCAGGTTTTAACAGGGACCCGAAACCCAAGGAAGGGAAAAGCATGCTGCAAAAAAGATAAATCGTAGATCATCAACAGCACAACAACAACAACACCAAACAGAAAATACAAGACAACACCAGCTGCACAAAGGTTTTGAAGGGACCTTGAACCCTATACAACAAGGTTTTGGTCGAGACCTTAAACCCAAATTAATTATTTGATGTTGATGTCTTGATTTTGATTTATTTTTTCCAAAAAGTAGATTTTTATATTTAGATTGGTGATTTTTTTCCTCATTCATGCTATATTAATTAGATGTTATATTTTATTTACTTTTTATCATTGGTGTTACAATTTTACCTTTTTAGTTTACACTATAAAAATTAGATTATGAGGCAATTGTATTGTTGGTGTCTTGATTTTTTAATTTACACTATTTTTTTTTTTTGCTAGTTTTACCTTACCTTTTTTAGTTTACACTATAAAAATTAGATTTCATTTTAAGATTGATATTAGATTATGAGTCAATTGCATTGTCGATGTCTTGATTTTTTTATTTACAGTATAAAAACTAGATATTATATTGCAATAAAGATTGATATTATGTAGGAAAAACATAAGCCCAAAGCAAAGAAGGAAATAAATCTTAGGAAATAAAAAAATTGATGTATGGACAAGGTCAATGTCCTCTTTCTATGTATCAGTTACCTTGGAATGTTCATTTGGTTTTATTAGCGTATGATGTAAGTAATCACAAAATCAAATTTGAAAATATGGTTTTTCTTTCATTTTGCATGTACTTTAATAATCTAAAAATTTATAAGAATTTATGAGCTCTAGTTGGATGATATCTAATAAAAGAGAGCTCCAAAATGAATTTGCATAGTGGCATGCAATAATCAAATCATATGCTCACACTAGGACATCCAATTATAGCTAATGGTTTCTAAAAATTAGTAATTCTACTATATTAAATTAGATCTTTTTATGGAGGTGTATCATGGAACAAATCAACACTTTTTTACAATTGAACACATGGGTTTCCCTAACTAAAGATCTTTATTTATATTATATAACAATATAATTTAATGTATATTGTATCTCCAATGTATGTTCTTTAATATTATCTTTCATCTCATCTATTCTCTTTTCTCCTCCTTATATCATATCTAAATCACTGTAATCTTGCAAAATAAATATAATTGAGTTACATTACAACATGATGAGATAAGACTATTAGTCATGCATTTTCTTCATTTCTAGTAATAGGTCCTACAAAGTCTTATATTATGAGATGAAGCACTATATTTATGATTCTCATTTTTTATTTTATTATGGACTTAGAAGCTATCATGAAATCTTTGATGGTTCCACAATTTCAAGTAAGGTGAAAAATAATTCAATATGGAACTACCTAACAGTCCTATAGAATTAAAAATATCATTGCAATAAAGATTGATATTATGTAGGAAAAACATAGGCCCAAAGCAAAGAAGGAAATAAATCTTAGGAAATAAAAAAATTGATGTATGGACAAGGTCAATGTCCTCTTTCTATGTATCAGTTACCTTGGAATGTTCATTTGGTTTTATTAGTGTATTTCTCAAGAAACCTAAATAAAGAATGTGCTCCATTTAGACCATTTTTTAGGGAATGAGGTCTACTCAATAACCCAAAAATATAAGAATTCATCTAAAATACTCATGGATTGAGATTTATAATTTCATTATAATTAAGGATGGTGGTGGATTGTAATGGTTTACATGCCTTTACGCACTACTCTACTCAAAACACTTCTAAATTTGTGGATACATTAAAAAAATATAGTCAATATTTTTTTCTAAGGTGGTGAGTGAGCACAAATATTCATTCTCCTCTCAAATGATTCCTTGCATCCTATTTATTTGTCTACTCATCAATTTTTGAATTCCGCCCACATTAATGATTGTATAGATATAGTGTATTTTCGCTTGGGTCCTTGGGTCGATTGGGTAAGAGTTTATTTGGGTTGGCATGTTGATTATTTTAATGGAATTATTAATGTTGGCTAATCATTTATTATAGTTGTTAACTTAAGTGTCGTTAGTTAATATTTTGATTTAACCACGCGTATTATTGTTGAGGATAAAGCAATTAAAGTATTAGATTTAATTATCAAAGTGAACTATGGAAAGTATCCCCGTCTGTGTCTATTGTTTCATCATTGTTTGTCAATGTCATCTATCTATACCTTGTTCGTGTGGGTATTGTTTTATTTTGAGTTATTTATTTCCATGGTTTTAGTATATGGCTATTTTGATATCGTTAAATAGCTTGCTTCAATTAAATGATGTTCTTTGATTAGGATAGTTAAATAATTAAATTATATTTGTCGTGAATGTCATTAATTATTTTAGAAATTAAAATTTGTTAGTTAATATAATTAATGATTATTTATTTTAAATAGACATTAATTACCTTATTAATATTACATATTTAAATTATTGATGGTATATCATCTAATTTAAATATATGTAAATTTTTTTATTTTATTTTTGTGTTAGTAAGTCCTACCTAGACAGTGGGGGTAGGTCCCCATTGACTAACAAACCCCAAAGGACTTTGTACTTGTTCTTGTAGTTTTTCTATTGTTATTCTATCACAGAAAGGCAAGCCACAAGGACGGCGACGAGGTTGAGTGGGAAATTAACCATGTTTGAGTCTCATTTGGTTTGGTGGACGAAATGACCTTTGGCATGTGTGAACCTCCGTCAACGGAGCGATATGGGCACAGGTTTTCTCAAGGAGACACTTTTAGCCTTCCTTTTTCATTATGTGGGATTTATTCATCTGTTATTTTTAACTTTGTTCTTCAGACCAAGGGAGAAGATTGCGTGATTGGCTTGCTCCAACGGCCAATTTGCTTTGATATCCGGTTTTTGAACGTGGTTGAGAAAATTTCTTCAGGATCCAAACCAATTAGAAGTGAAGGCTAATATCAAGGTGCAAGACCAAGGTTTCCTAAGTTCGAGTGAGATGAATCCTGTAAAAACCGGCACTCCCTCGAGATTTGAGGCGACTTTGAAAGATTTGCTTGTGTCTGAGGAGTTGTTGCCCGGTTTGGCCCAGAATATTGACTAGCCAGCACTGCTCAGAGGCTTCGAAGAAGTATTGCAGGTGGCCCTCTTGATGAAAGGAGTCGGTCCACCATTGAAAGTCTCCTCTTCCTTCCAGGTTGTACAAGACTCTCGGTGGAAGCACAAATTTAGTTTTTTTGAAGCTAACAAGGGTTTACTGCAAGAGGGTTTTCTATTTTTGAAGAGGTAGTTTCCATTTTAGATCGTGCCCATTTCAGGTGGAACCCTTCATTATGGGTTGGATGTAATCGACCTTCGAAAGACTTTATTAGTATGGGTCAACAAAAATCGGGCTTGCTCATTTTGAATTCTCAAATACTTGAGATTTTTGTATGAAATATTGATAGTATGAAGTGTTATGTTTGAACCCATCTTTTCTTTTTGTGGGATGCACAATCTCTGTTACGAATTTTGCTTTCATATATTTTCCTTTGCTGTTAACAATTGTGTATTTTCGCCCACATTGAATAATGTATGGTATGTTCTTCTATGATTAAGTGATGCATTGATAGCCTGAAATATCTTTCTTTACGCTTGATTTGCAGTAGCTATTTATTAAAAATTATTGGCATCCTTTTGTTTGAGATGTTTTTCCTAGTTAATATATTCAAACATTTTTAATGTAGCGTTATGCCATCCTTCTGAGAAGACCATGTGAAACAATTATTGTGCAACTATTGTCCAACCAAATTCGCTTTTTCTTCCTTGAGTGTTTTTTGTTAAAATAGCCACAAAGGGCTCGTATCAAGTGAAAACCAGGCCTATTTGTTTGAAATCTTTTCAGACTAACATTTAGCTACCAAAGAGTTTTCATTTCTTGTTATTCTCCTAGAGGTTGTGTTACTTTGACCTTTGGTTAAACCTTTACTTTCAATTTAGGTTGTCGTTGGTCGGGTGAAGTGTAGATGGTCTTGTAAGGCTCAAATACCAATCTCCAAGATTTCAGGTAACCTTTATTTGTCCCACCACTCTGCTTCATGTTTTCACTCCAACTGGGGAAACCATTTTTTGTGGGCTCTATCCTCCGGAGGGATCCCTTACAAAATGATGGTTTTGACTGTGTAGAAGTTCCAGAAAAGTAGCTTGATTCAATGCTCATTTCTTGTATGAGACCACATATAACAAGGCTAGACCAAATTTTTCATCACGGGGTTGATCTAGATTTGCCTATCATGTTGGATTACTCCCAGATCTAAAAGCATGTGTTCTACCATATGTGCCTTTCTGCACATTTGTGAACCTTTTCTTATTCCAGATTCCTATATACTTGTTGGTTCTTGGTGCCTTCTATTGTTTCAATCTGCAACCTTATTTGCGATTGCACTGCTCTTTTTGTAGCAGCTCTTCGAGCCCTTCCCAACTCCTTGTATTATTATCCACCCTGATTTCCATTTCTTGTTTAGCCCCAATGTTAGCCAACAAGTCTGTTGCACCGTTTGCTTCTCTATATACATGCTTGATTTTAAAATCTTCTAATTTTTCTAGTAACTCCCAAATTTTCTTAATCCAGCTTTTTAGTTTCCAATTGGGGGTCTCTTTTTTGGTTACTACTTGTATACATACCAATGAATCTCCTTCAATGTCTAATTGCTTGATACCTTTTTCAATGCACAACCACAAACCTAGTGCCATAGCTTCCATTTCTGCCTCATTATTTGTGGCAACTCCAATCTTCCTTGAGAGTGCCCAAATGCACTTTCCTTGATTGTCTCTAATTATGCAACCAGCGTCGGCTATTCCAAGATTTCCTTTGGTTGCACCGTCAAAGTTTACCTTATACCCCACTTGTTTTGGTCTGCACCATTTGGCTTCTTTCCTAATTTTTGATTTGTTTGTGAATTTTCCCTTGGGCCTTCTCAATGTGACCCATCTTTTCTACAGCTCCTCATCCCATTTCGTGTATATGGTGCCAGTATTGATCGTGCCTCTCACATTTAAGAGTTCACACATGCTTTCTTCTATTTTTTCTATCATCACACTTTCTTCCATGCTTTTTTCTTGAAAAATTCTTCGATTTCTTTTTTCCATATATGCCATACTAACATGGAAGGTGCTACCACCCATAGCTCTGACCATAAAGTGTTTATCTTTTCCTTTGGCCAACTATTCATCCAGTCAATGAGGTTATTTGGTCTTGTTCCACTCCAACCCAAAATGTCTTGGATCCAATCCCAACACTTATAAGCATATTCACAATTTAGAAGCAGATGATTGGTCGTTTCTTTGTTTTTATAGCACATGATGCATCTGTTGGGGCCATGTATACCCCTTCTTTCTAGCCTGTTTGTTGTTAAAATTCCTTTATGGAGGGTTGTCCAAAGAAAGGCTCCTGCCTTGGGTAGGATTGTCATGTGCCAGCATACTTTCGATGGCCAATCGGGTTTATCTCTCAAGGCACTTTGAATCTAATAGCCCAATTTAACCGAGTATTCTTCTGACTAGCACCACACCGAATTATCTCATCTTCTTCCTTTGTTACTATAATTTTCTTGCCTTGTAGCTCTTTTCTTAGCCTTGTTTGCATCTCTTCTGGAATTGGTAGAAACCTTGTGTTAATCCATTCATATTGATTGCCAAACTTTGGATTATTTACTTTTACGTAATCTTTGACCTTGCTGCCCACTTGGTTTGTTATTTGTTCTATGTGCTCCTTGATGCCTTCCATTTCTTCCAATGGCCTATGTCCATTTCAAGAATTTGTCCAGAAGTTGGCGAGTTTTCCATTATTTACTTTCCAAGTGATATGATCAATTATTATTTTCCTATTATTCCAAATAAAATTCCAAACAGTCGAGCCTCTTTTTGTGTCTCTGATTGTTAATATTCTTTTGGGATCATTGCTATCCAAGTAATTTCCTTGAAATATTTTGCACCATAACCAATTTGGTACTCGGTACATCTTCCATGTGAGCTTAGCCCCTAGGGCTAGATTTTGTTCTTTCATCCTTCTTAACCCTGCTCCCCCTGCTTCTTTGGCCAGACAAGCTTTTTCCCACTGCACCAATGGTATCTTTTTCTCTTCTATAGCACCTTCCCAAAGAAATTTCTTAAGAAATATTTCCATAGTAGCTTCTGATTTTTCGAGTTAGCTAAAAAAAAGACATTACATATGTAGGTACAGCCGATACGACAACTTTAATCATTAATATTTTTCCAGCAAGTGTCAGCCACTTATTTTTCAATGTCGTTGATTTATTTCTGCATTTGTCCATTGTCTTTGTCCAATGTTGGGATTGACAGTTTCAAGTGATTAGAGGATCCCCAAGGTATTTTGTGGGAATGGTAGTGTAGACATGGAAAATGTACAAATTCATTTTGGCACACCTGATCCTAATTTACTAACAACATTTCCTCCTAGATCACGTTCTCAGCATTCTATCCCTTAACTTGATAAATCATTATTTATTGAATTAAGTCTTCTCTTTTCAATAATTAAATTAATCAATTTAATTTAATCAATCTTGCATCACTGTTTAATTAAATAAATCTTTTTATTTGATTAAATTCTCTAAAGTCCTCTTATTAAATTAAATAAATTAAACCTTATTTGATCTAATCTAATACTTCCCTTCTTAGTTAAATAAATCAAATCATTTATTTGATAAACCATTTCTTCTCAATTCTTTACTTAAATCAATTCATAAATCTAAGTCTAAATTGTCACATCACCTAATTCTTCATTAAATTAATCAAATCCATGATTAACTTAATCCTTTTCACTAAAATCCTCTAGAGAATGCAAGTTGCACAATAAATCAAATACTTTGATTTATTAATTCTTCTATTTTCTCTCACAAAGCATCAAAAGGGAATATTCCCTCATTTGAATTAAAAAAGATCAAGTGGACTTGGTCCTTCCAACAATGCATTCAATGCCTCTTACATGTCCTTGTGCATTGAGCCAAGTGACATTAACTTCATTTCTCTTTCCCTCTTACATGTCACATTCAAAATTTGAATTTGAATCTCATGGCATTTATCATGCACATTGACCAAAATGTGATCATTCCTCCTCCAATCACATGTGGACAAGTGTCCACATCTCATTGGTTGGTCTTTTATCCCACATTCATCCAAATCCCTCATTCTTCCAATTTGGGAATCTATAAATGAGAGACTCATCCTCCCATTCAAACATCCACATCTTGAGTAAACTTACTCTACTCAACTTCATCCTCAAAAGCAAGATCTTAGATAGGTTATTGCAGGTTTTCTCAAGAACACATCATTGTTCTTCATCATCAAGAGGATCAATCATCAACAATCACACAAAGGAGTTAGGAAAGGGCCAATTGCAACACTTCATTGGCACCAATTCCCCCATGGGATCTCTAGTTTGCTCACTTAATTAGGATTTACATGTTGTTTCGTATTTTATTCTTCATTTTTTCCTATTTTAAGTTTTGTAAATGGATTTCATGGGGAATCCTTGTTTTACCTTGCATATGATCTAATATTATGTTTGTTTGTCTTATATGTGCAGGTATCAAATTGGGGTTCACAGGTAGCAATTGAGAATCCAAGATAACTAGCAATTTTGTCCTGGACTCATTTGCTTGTGTTAAAGAAAGTAACAACAGACTTTTCTTTATTTACCACTTGTCTTGAGCATCTAGCGTAATCATTAAGTGCCTCTTTGATTACATTTGCCTCACTTCATGTTGGCTTCCCCAAATAATATTGTATCATCTCCAAATTGGGTATGTGTTACCGAATTGACTCCTTGAGTAACTTTGATTCCTTTCCACCTATTTTCTTCTCTTTTTTGCTTAAAATATCTTCCCATGGATTCTGCCATAATTCTGTATAGGAATGGTGATAGAGGGTCACCCTGCCTTAAGCCATTTGTTGTAGGGAATAAACCGCACATAGATCCATTAACAAATAGTGAATATCTTACTGTTGATAGACATTGTTGAATAACCTAGCGATCCACTCTTTGTCAAATCCAAAATTTTGAAGAACTTTAAACAAGAAACCCCATTTCACATTGTCATATGCCTTACTGATGTCTAGTTTGATCATCATCCCTTTTATCTTCTTTGTGGTCATTGTGTGAATTGTTTCGTTAGCTACAATTATACTATCTATTATTTCTCTGCCTGGAAAAAATCCACTTTGCTCTTCTAATATGATTGAGTTCATAATCCTTTTGAGTCTATTTGCCAATACCTTAGAGATTATCTTATAGATTGAGTTGCACAAAGATATCAGTCTATAATCATTATAGGACTCACACACCTGCTTTTTGGGTATTATGGCTATAACTATATTATTGATCTCTTTCACAAACCTCTTCTTTTTCCTGAATTCTTCGGCTACCTCCCAAACCTCTCTTCCAATTATATGCCAACATTTTTGATAAAAGCTAATCAAGAAACAGTCAAGCCCTAGCGCTTTATCTGGGTGCAATTGAAAGGTGGCCTTTTTGACATCTTCCAACGTTATAGGCTCTGATAGCATCTTGTTGTCTATGTTTGAGACACATTTTGGGATGTATTCTAGTAGCTGAATATCTAGTTATGCCCCTGCTTCAACACCCATAATTTTTTGGAAGTAACGGACTGCTTCAACTTCTTTGTCATTCTTTCTTTTAATTATTTCTTCATTCTCTTTTCTAATTTCTTTGACTATTTTTAATCACCCGCATTTTTGTTGTTGCGTGAAAGTATTTTATGTTCTTGTCACCTTTTTAGCCATGTTTCTCTTCTTTTGTCTCTCCAATAGATTTCTTCTCTTTCCAATAGCTCCTTGTGGTAGGCCTTTAGCTTCTGCTCCAAAAGGTAGTCTTCCTGGAACATCCCAAACTTAATTACCTTGTTATTTAATTATTCCAGCTCTTCTTCCACATTCTCTTTTTCGTTGAAGATGTTTTTGAATACTTCTTTATTCCATTCTTTCAATTTCGCTTTCAACTCTTGAAGTTTTTTCATGAAAATATAGCTAGGTGTACCTTTGATTTTACTCTTGTTCCACCAGGACTCAATAGTAGGTAGCATACTTTCCTCTCTCCACCACATGCTTTCAAATTTAAAATAGCTCTTTGACTCATTTTGTCTTGTGTGAATTCTCAACATAACAGGATAATGATCTGAGGCTGATACTGGAGAATTTTTGCATCTATTGTGGCCACCCCTTCCAACCAGCTAGAGGAAATAATAAATCTGTCTAACCTCTTTGCAATGTTGGTAAATCCCATTCTGTGATTGATCCAGGTGAAGATCCCATTGGTTTTTTGGCAATCCATGCCTTTTATCTCCTCTATAAATTCCCTGAGATCCAACATGTTCCTATTAACTTTCATCACACCTCCATTCTTTTCTGAGAGTTCGGTGTTGGCATTAAAATCTCCACCAATGATGTAAGGCTAGTCGTTCATTTGTCTTATTCTGTTGCTGATTGCATTCCATGTTTCCTTCTTGTCCTCTATTTTAGTTGGGCCATAGACATTGAAAAGGTTATAGTTCATACTGCCTTCTGATATCAAGCCTTCCATCCAGTTGTTCTGCATTTGTGTTATGTTAATTGTGAGTCTGTTATCTTTCCATAATATAGCCGAGCCACCAGACATTCCTATAGCTTCCTGACGTACTCCTACCCATGGTTTGCAATATTTTAAGAATTTCTCAGCTTCTTGATTATTTAGTTTGGTTTCTTGCAGCATTACAATGTATGTCGACATTTTCTCTAGATGACGCTTGATTAAGCATCGTTTGTCAGGCGCATTCAGGCCCCTGACATTCCATGTGACAATCTTCATTTCCCCCCAAGGGAGGGTTTTCCTCCCTTGGTGTTCAGAAAACCAGAGATTCTTTTTAGTCCTTTTTCTGTTGCTTCCTCCTCACGCTTCTGTTTGTTTGTTTTCCTTCCTCTACCTTTTTTTCTTTTGCCCATAAACTTTGTAGCCATTTGGCTCATACTTCTTGGGTCAATGGTATCTAGTTCATCGATGTCCAACTGCTCTTCTTATTCAATTAAATCCTCTAAATCTGCTTCCACTACTTCTAGATTTGTAGGGTTTTCAGTATTACCAACCAAGGTATCTTCTTTCTTATTTACTACTGCCTTTTCACTTTCTATTTTGGTATATGTTTTCCTTGAATTTGTTTGGATCCTTGAAAGGCTTTATTCTTTCACACTTCTTTCTTTGGTTGTCAAATTGATGTGTGTTGTAACCATTTTGTCTTGTGGGTTGGTATTTTGACTTGCAGGATTGTTGTTTAATTTTTTCCTCCATATCAACCTTTGCGGCTGATTTTTCCTTGAGGCTTCCTTGCCCTTATCCTATGGCTGCTTCTTTTTCTAGTTTTCCTTTATCATTCTCTTTTTACAGTCCTTCTCCTTATGCTTCTGGCTTCCATAGTTGATGCAAAAAAATTGTATTTCCTCAACTTCTATTGCTTGCTTCCAATGTTCATCCTTGGTGCGCAATAAAATTTCCTTGGGGACTCTGTTAATAGCTGCTATTTGTATCCTAGCGTAGATGCTTGAGTTCCCATTAAATATGTCTTCATCAATATCCATCAAAGTTCCCAAAGATCGACCTATCTTCTCCAAACACCCTTTTGCCCAATATTCCAGTAGTAGGTTATATAGCTTGATCCACACTAGTCTCTCATATGATTCGGTCTCAAGTGGGTTAAAATTTGGGATCCATTTCTACATATACAATGGGTGCCCCTCCATCTCCCATAGTCCACCCTATAGGATTTTTTCTTTTTCTTCCTCTATGGCAAAGACTGTGATGAAGAATCCTTTGAGCAAAAATCTAAACAATATTGGTGATTTCCAAGTCTTTTCACTCCATTCCTTAATCTTTTCTCTTGCAAATCTTGGACCAATGAATTTGCATATTACTGTCGAGTCTTCTAGAATCCTTGTGTCTTCCTCTATTTCATCTGAGACATCAATTGTGTGGAGTTCTGAATATTCGCATGCCTTGCACTAGTATTGGGCTCCTACATAAGCTTTTTATTTTTGAGTTTTATCTGGTTCCAAATTTTCCATTGTTTGCAGCCTTTTTCTAGGCCAGTTTGTCAGTTTTTTGCCTGCAATTGTTAGGCTAAAGGATAATAAAAGTAAAGTAAAAATTAAAAAAACTACCTATTTTTGTAAAAACAAAAGGATTAGTAAAAAATCAAAAGAAATCGCTATATTCTCTTTATCTACTGTAACTTCCTTTACTGGTCTTGCAGCAATTTGTGGATAGATATGCGAATTCGTGAAAACTTTATTTTTTGTTTCATTCTTCTCCTTCTGCTAATATCAAAATTATTTAGAAGACCAACAGTTCTTTTTAATATAGCTATCCCAAAGTGAATTTATATGACATGCGGATAATTCATAATTTGTTATATTTCTTTTTCACATTCGCTAAATATTTTCGCTAGGCAGAGCGTAATTTACTTTCCATTCAATGTTGGGTACTTGGAATTTTAAATGTTGTGTGATGTAGACACGACATTTATTGTTCTTGCATATTTTTTATTTATTTATTTTATTTATTTTTAAATATATGTAAATTAATAAGTTGTATTTATAAGTTATTTAATTAAGACATTTGAAATTATTGTTATTGTGATTAATTATCACATTGAGTAGTTAATTTAATATTAAATCGTAAATTTAATGTTGTATAGCTAAATTTTTTATTGATTTATTTTAAATGATATTTATTGTCTTAGAGTTAATTATATTTTAGCATGTTAATTATATTGTTTAAATTTTTGAAGAAATAGTTAGATTAGGAAATTTGGGTGAAATGTTTATTTGAAATTGGAAAAAATTATATTTAATGAAAGTGGCTATTTTTCATGTGGAGTAAATTTCGGAAATTGTGAGCAACTTTCTGATTTTTACCTTTTCTAGATTTTATATCCAATTTGGTGGCTTTTTCAAAAAAAAAAAGAGAGAGAGAAAAGCAAATGCTCTTTGCAATTCGTTTTGGAGTTTTTTTGGAAAATTTGTAACTCTGTATTTTTTTTGAAAACTAACAATAAAAGAATTGAGAATATTAGCTTGCTATGGAAATTTGGTTCTTCGAAATTGGATTCGATTGCTGTGAATCTCGGAAAGTTGAGGAAGTACCTAGCTCGCTGGAAGCGTTCGCCACAGAAATTCATCTTCGATTAATTATCAGGTGAAGGACTCCAGGTAGCAACATAAAACTTTAATATCTTTGTTCTTTTCTATGAAAAGAGAAATGAAATTTCAAAATTGTATTATCCTTGCTTGTCAAAAATTTTGTGCAAAGAATAATGTATCTCTATGAGCTTTGGATTGTTGATATTGTGGAACCATTTTTCTTAGTTGTTTAAATGTTGTCTACAACCTATTGATTTCACCTTCCTCTTTATTCCTGTCTAACATTGCTCCATTAATTATATAGTTTTATGAATTTGGTTGGCAAAGCGTCTGGAAACTCTTTTCATACTCGTATTATTGTCTCTGCTTTGAATCCATTTCGTCCATTGGAATTTCTCAGCCAGTTGCATTGTAATATCTTTTTATCTGAGATCTTCCTTATTTTATTTGGTGGCTGCAATTCACCATTTTGGTTCTTGTTTTCTGGAGTAGTTTTGTGCGTTGGGTTGTACTCACGCTTCTTTTTCTTGTGCGTCTATTATATATATTTATATTTTTGGTTTGTATTATCTTCTGCTGGCAATTTGAACATTGCACAGGGGTGTTTTTATATTTTCGTGTGGCTGTGAGCATAATGCCTTTGGCATCTTTGTTCTCCCTTATTCCTCTGTATGCACCCCATACTCCCTCCATTTTCTGTTTGAGTGGTTGTGCAACAGCCACTATGTTGTTGTGCGCAGCCACATATAAGGGTTGCGCCCTTCACAAACTCTTGCCTGTGTTGTTTTATCTATATATATATTATGTGTGGGGGCTCCAAATTATTATTCTCTATTTTTATTTGAACTCAGGGTCAGTTCAATGGATTTTTAAATTGTGTTTTTATATTATAAATATATATATGTATATATGTATATATGTCAATTCTGTATGGAGATAATTGTTTATTAAATATTTTTTTTGGGATATGTTGTAGTTGCACCAGCATAGTAATATGATTAAGGAAAATTTAGATTTAAGGACTATTCTGATTTGGAAAAAGAAATAAAACGAGATAATAAATATTGTGTAAGATTAGTTTCTAAAAATATACACAAAATATTTATATTTATTTTCATAGTTTAAGCTAAAATACTTAATTTCCATAATGTATTTGAGAGTTAGAATGAATTTGGATAAATTGTAGTTTAGTTGTATTAATTGATTTTAAAATGATGGAGTTATTATTTGATATGCAATATGATTACTCATGATTAAGTTTTATATTGATTTGAAAACACTAGTATACTTTACAATTTCAATAGGGAGATAAATTCATTATGTGTTTGATTATTTAAAATGGTGTGCTTAGCATGTACATAGGCAAGTAGTTGTTGTACTGTGTTAGTGTTTTAGTAGGGTATGAATCATTTGTTAAACTTTTTCATTATTTCAGTTGGAATGATGTATCGTTTGCATGTGTTATGTTTATAAATGAGAATATATGTTGATGATCTATTTGATTAAGGAAGAGTTATATGTGGTTACGTTTAGAATTTTGGTGATGAAATGCCTTCCTTTAGCAACTCGGGTTGTTGTTGGTTCTCTTCGTCATTCTTGTGTCTCTAGAAGCGAAGGCTCCTTGTGTTTGTTTTGCGTATTAATTGTGTGTGTTTATTGTACTTTGTGATGGAGTCTTGTTAGCCTTGTTTATTTTTTATTGTTGTTGTAGGTTGTGGGTCTTTATGTCATCTCCTAGCACGAGGGGTGGGCCTTCAAGTCCACATGGTCGGGTGGAACATGCTATGCACCCATTGGGTTCCCCACCAATGATCATGATGTTGCAGAGATGTACCTGCTGCAATGGTTCCTGAGCTTTCTAGTGTTGGCGACAATTTTGGTGTTATGACCTATATTTCCTTCAGATGGACCTCATTATGTATTATTTTCATTATGGATGTATCATACTTGTATTGATGCACTCTTCTCTTGCTATAAGGGAAGTGAAATGTAATTGAATCAGTGTATTTATGATGTGTTGTATCTGTGGAAATATGCTCCACACTTGTAATATTGTACTATATATTTGTTATGTAATAAATATGGTATGTATCATTGTCATCTCAATTGTTTATGAATGGGTGTATGTTTATCTATATGCTATCTTGAGTAGTGTATGTTTCTATCACTTTATTCTTGGCATTTAATTTATAACAATGTTAAGTGGTTGGGAGCGAACGTGAGTAATGCAATCATGTAACCCCATGGGACTAGTTAGGTGACGCTATGCAATTGTCTTAATGTTGTATGTTTATTTAATCATTGGTTAATGCATTATTGTTTCTTTTAAAAAACAAAATATTTCGTTTATTGTTAGTTGTTGTGTCCTACGGGGTTTGTGTGGCGGGGCGTTACAATAGATATACCAATATACACTAGACATATGGCACTACCTATATTGGTATGATTTTTTACAAGATATGTCATTATTTTCCTAATATAACCATTTACGTATCATATGTCTATATCACTTTGATAAAAACACATCCTAGTCACATATAGTTGTACTTTTGTGCTTTGGTTTATGTGTCCAAGAGAGGGAGAAGGAGAAGAATAGGGGGAAAAATCAAAAGTTTTTTGAAGGTCCCCAAGTTATCCACAAATTTTCCTTGATATTTCTATGCAATTAAGAAAATATTTTATAACCTTGGATTTATAGTCCTCTACTAAGTCCTTGACTTCTTATTTTTCATATAATTCCTTAACTTAATCCAGCAATATCAAGATTGTTTAGTGTACAACAAGTTATGCAACCTAAATTTGGTGCAACATCTTGTGAATCCATTTCTCTAACTAGGCACTATCCACTCTTGTATAAATATCTCCTTACAATTATCATTTTTGTAATGATGTTAGGTTATTATGGTTAAAAACTTTTCTTTATGTAGTTTTCTAAAATTTGGCACCAAATATATGTTTATTATTTTCTCTTGTGTTTTAGTGGATCCTTCTTATGGGGAATCCTTTTATGGAATTTATTGGTGTCCCTACCATAATTTACTTGAATTTATCCATCATCTCCTTCTTTATGTCTTTCTCTACTTTCTCTGACCCTACTTTCTTATTTTATTCCTCCTCTTTCTCTATCACATCCTTCTCTCTTTTTCTTGTCCCTCATCTTCCTATTTTTATTAGGAAATTATTCTTCTTCATTTTTTTCTTTCTCATTTATTTTTATTTAACCTGTTTCCTCATTTTTTCTACTTATATCCTTCTATTCCTATTTTTTGCCTCATTCTTTACCCACCAACTTCTTTTCCTTTTTGTGTTTTGATATGTGTATTTATCCTTGATGAATCTAAGGGTTTAAAACTTTCATTAGAAGCAATCGACATCTCTTAAATTTTATCAATGAATGATAAAAATGAAAATAGTAGAGATATTAGATTGAAAATAATATTAATAAAAACAACAATAAAATTTATACAAGGAGATTAACACCAAATATATGGGTCAAGAAAACCCTTTTGGGAAAAACCCAATACCAAGTAGAAATATCTCACTATTTTAATCTTAGAATAACATGAAAATATAGTTAAGGGATTTTCTAATTTGATGATAAAATATCTTTACTTACAGCAAATTGTAAGATTTACCTTGGTTACATCTACATAAGACCTAAACACCTTAAAGTTAATCATATAGCATACTTTCTCAAAAAAATCAAAGGGATTCAATTGAACAATAATGGTTATTCCATTAAAATAAGAGAGTGTTTGAATACAAGGAATAAGGTTAAGTTTATAAAAAAAATGCAACAAGAGGTGGGATGACAACTCACCCTCTTAGAAGTGTAACTCCCGAGAATTTAGGTGACACCTCAATACCCATGTAGAGAAGTGTAATTTTGATTTCCTTGACAAGTGCATATGCATTCTTTTCCATTATAGAATATTATAATTTAGCACACTGGATTAAATTGTAAATAAATCAATAGAATACTCCAATACATCGTCATTCTTCTACAATAAGATAACAAGTATGTTGTCAAATAAAATAAATGAGAATAATTGAAAATGACTTATGTAATTAGACTAGTTAGTATGTGTGTTTGTGCTTAAGAGCCTTTTGTATTCCTAAGAAATACTCAATCAACTATTTATTCTAGTAGATAATTTATCCTTTCTTGACCATATTAGAGATAGTTTTCTTATCAAGGTTAGTGACAAACCATAAAATTTTGATTTTCTAAAAGAATAATAGGTCCCAAAACTAAGGGTCCAAAATCGTAGAATATTTTTTTTTACCTTTTGGGTCATGGGTTATTGTCAAGAACACAACAAAGAGAGTTCATCAAAAGGTTAAGGATGGTTAAAGGCAAATGATGAGAGTGGGTATTCTCACTTACACTTTGGGCTCATATTAAACCTAGGAGAGTGTTCCTCAAGGTATCATTAATAGAATTTTACATCAAAAATAATGTAGCATGACTATAGCAATCAATAGATATACCCAAATGTACACTTGACTCCTATTATTTGTCACTGGGTTAATATTAACTATCTACATAAGACCTCTAATATAGTTGATTACAACACCTTGCACATGTACCTATAGATTACCAAAATATTCCTAAGGATGGTTTTATTTATCATTTCTTGCATAGTGGAAAGGTTCATACATACATGTCGTGATTCTCTAATAATTTAGCTATCAGGGTCACTTGAAATTTATTCCCTAGTTTATATTATTGAATCATGTATGATATGTATATTTCCTAATCTACTCTTATAGCTAACCAAGAACATAGGTATTATTTAAATGAGGGTGTTTGATCCTTAACCAGTATGGACATGTTACTATTTCATTAGGCAATAGAGTCATGGATAGTAAAGATAAAGGGAACACATTCAACAAAGCATCAATAGAACTAGATTGTATTTTCATACAGTAAAATATTTTATTTTATGCAACAAACATACTTAATAATCCATAACCAAAATTACAATCACCCACATGAAACAAACGAATGACCATTAAAATATATTTTAATGCATTAAATGTTGTCACACAAATATCAAACCTTCATCATATTTGTACCATTAATTGTGGCAAGAAGAAATACATAATTTTGATTACAATATTTCTCTGAATCATTATAAACAACAATAGAGACATACCATTATAGAAGATGTAAAATACAAGACCCTTTCTAGAATTTATAAAATGTATTCCCTCATTTACCACTTAGACATATATCTACTAACACCCTAGAATATATTCAAGGCATTTACAAACTAAAAATTGACTTAGTGACCAATCCTTTAATGTAAAAAAGTGATATTTATAGATATTTAGTGCCTGGAAACCAACATGGTCATAAGAGTCAAGGTAAATGAGGAAATAATGACCTTTCGCATGCAATTTATGCAAATACATGTTCATGGGGTGTGGGAGTCCTCTATATCTATGGGATTTTCAAAATGAGTTGCAGGGATTAATGACAAGTTGATTTGGGTAGACAAAATGCCAATGATCACATTAATGGAAGCATGGTTACTCTTTATTATTATAATTGAATTTATATTTTATAGCATGTCATTAGATTAAATAATGATTTGTATGGGTAGGATGACTAAACTAGTTGATGAAGGGTCACCCCGCCAAACACCCACGCATAACACAACAACAAATATTAACACAAAAAAATGTAGGAAGGAAAACTAAACACTTTTGATTCCTTCCAGAAAATATAATTAAAATTTCAAAAATTATAAAGATGCAACCACATGGGCTTGTATCACTACAAATAAAATCAATTCTCTAAGAAAACAATATAATTCATAGCTACAATCTGCACCAATGGAGCCACCTTTTGTAACCTTTGTTTTGATTAGAGGTTAAAAATAGGTTTTGATGGGGCCCGAAACCTAGTACAAAGGAAAGCAAGATGCACTTATGATATACCATAAACCAGCACCACCACCATAGAAACCTCTACAAGATAAAAAAGACTATACACTACAAATAACAAACAAGCAAGGGCCTGAAACCCTTACACAACCTGATTTTAACCAGGATCAGAAACCCTTTTATCCAGGACTAGAAACCCATAAACATAGAAATAACCTGCCTGCATCTGCTAGGCATCAACATACCAGTCGCTCATGGAATACACCCAGAGCTAAAGGAAATATCCACCTTAATGGTGTAAAACACCATTAACCCCATAATCAAAAACACCAACACCTCCAACAAACCCTCCACAAAAGTGGGGTAAGAGAGCTCAACAAACCACATGAACCTGAAAAAGAAATCAGCAACCTTGCAACACAAAAACATTCGGTACCAGGAGACCGACTCAACCTCCACCTCTAAAGGAGGGAGATCCCTTCTACTAGATAGGAAACCCCTCTCAGCTAATCCACCACAGCCTGTAAACTCCAGCCCCCTCACCCCCACCTCCATAGGAGAAGCGACCACTTCCATAGGAATCACAATTGAGGGACCCAAAAACCATCTCCTTCCAATTCCACCTCAAAAGGAAAAGAACTCACCTCCATAGGGTCTGAGGAGATAGCCAGCACAAAAAATGGATAAGCAAACGAAGGATTCTTCAGTAACCTCAATTTCAGAACCAGCACCAGGAGCACAACCCTCTTCAAAGTCACCAAGAAAGAACACCAACACTAAGCCACCAAAATATAAATATGAAACAACTCACCCCAAGCACAAAACTCAAACCCCAGCATCAGCATCCACCTAGGGGACATGAGGAACATCAACACCCTATGCAAAGAGGGACCATAGACACCCAGCCAGAGAGAACAAGGTAGCAAGAGACCCTCAGCCAAAGAGATCACAACCTCAAAAAACACATCAACAAATAGAAACATAGGCCACCAGGCCACCAAAGGAAAAGTCTCGGTCATTGAATGAACATGAACAGTCAAAACCCACGAGGAATAGGGGACCCCAAGCAAGATGAAGGGCCAACAGAAAAGAACACTAAGCAACCCCAACATTCCAGTTAGAGCTAGAAAAGGGCCAAAGCTCCTTACAACCATCCAGAGGAAGCAACCACCATTCCAAAGAGAGGGCAACAGAAGAACCTAAAACATTCAGAGAAAAAAAAACCCCACAAGAGAGCCACCAAATAGGCAACAGGTAGAAGCGAAGGAAGATCAAGAAAAAACAAGAAGCAGAACAAGCCAATAGTGAAATCCCCCAAGCCCTCCAACTAAGTCGAGTCGGAGCAAAAATGATCCCATTCTGCAACCATTCTTCCTTAGAGAGACCAATGCACACCCACAATTGGGAAGGCTACCAAAATAAAAATAGGAAGGGCACCCATGCTAGCCTCATAGACATATAAGGAAGAGTAGACCAACACCCATCAACTTCCACCACAACAATGACATTGGAAGGAGAGGACAACGGCTCCACCAACAAAGCCTCGACCATAGGCAGAGGAGGCCACAACACCTCCAGTGATCAGTCCACCAAATCTTCACCCACCTCCCCAACGTCCTCAAATCCCTCTTCATGCTTGAACATGCCGGAAGCAGAAATAGAGAAAGTCCTGCCTCCATAGCTTCCACCAAACCCCTCCACAATCGCGTCATCTTCATCATTGTCACCACCCCCATCCTCTACATTCAAACCCTCACTTGTGCAACTTCTCCCGCCTAGCGAGCTCCTCCTGCCCAATGATGCCATGGTCTGTTAAATACAGGTTTTGTAAACTTTCTTAACCCCTTTATTTGGTAACCACCTTAGAATATTTTTGAAAGTGTAACTCCCCTTTTCTTTTTGGTTTCCAGAGGTCCTATCATTCATTTTCCCACCAGGAATGTTATTTCATTTGAAATTTAACTTTTGGTAGTACAAATCCTTGAAGCCATAACTCTTGACTTGGGTGTCTAATTTTCTATTATAATATATCATTAAAAAGCTCGTGAAAATATCTACAATGCCAAAATAATCTTCATCCATTTTTTGAGATTTTACAAGGCTTATAAGGACTTCAAATTTGATTTTGAAACTTTATCGGAGGAATTTCTTGAGACAATAAATTTAATATCTCCCAAACGGTATAGGATGAATTGATTCTTTCACTACCAGGTTAATTTTTCAATTCCACTCTTTGGGGTAAATTTTAGGGTCCATACGTGCCCATTTAGGTTGACTTATTAAAATTAGAAGTTGACTGCTTTTGGCATTTTTGGACTTTTAAATACCTTAGACCCCTTAAGTGTCATCATGGGACTCAAAACAACTAAAGAAAATAAGAAAAAATTATCTTTTTTGGTTAATGCAAAATTTCCCTTACACCATTGGATGCTCTTACATTAGACACCTAGGATAATTTGAGAAGTGACCTTATCACATCTCTAGTGTTGGAGGAAAACCAAGACAGTCAACCTCTTCCTTAAACAACTATGATGAATCTTCAACATACCTTCCTTTCCATTTAACTAGGTATTCTTCATACTTATTTTTTCTTGTACTTCTACCCACATTACTATCCAATATTTATTCTATCTCTACCTTCTCTGAAGTGGGTGTTGAAATATTCCACTATTATTTATTGGTCCATCCTACATATCTACTTCAAGATACTCTATCAAATTAGAAATGTTGAACACAAGAGAGATGTTTATCCCACTCAACAACTCTACCTAATAAGCATTTCCTTAATCATTCTTCTTCATAATCTTACATGGTCCAAATTTCTTCATTTTTAACTTGTTATATATTCCCATAGAGAACCTTTATTTTCTTGGGTGAACCATGACTTCGTCTCCAACCTAGAATTCCTTGAATCTATGCTTATGATCTGCCTTAGCCTTGTACTAAGAATTCATCTTATTGATATGATTTCCTACCTCTTCATGTAATTTCTTCAAGTGCTCTACAAAATCTTCAGCCTCAACACTAATATTTTCCCCTTTGTCCATGTTCCTCAACTCAAAAAAACTTTTCTAACTACTCCCATATACAATATGGAATGGGGATTTACCAGTACTCCTATTGAAAAAACTTTTGTAACCAAATTTTTCCTATTGTAAGATCAAATTCCATCCCTTGGGCTTATCTCCTACTAACCATCTCAATAGGTTGCCCAAACTCCTATTCGCCAACTCTATTTGTCCATCAATATGTGGATGGTGTGTAGAACTAAACCTCAAATCCATCTTCAACTTCTTCCATAATGTCGTCTAGAAATAACTAAAAAAAATGGTATCTATGTCAAACTATACTCTTTGGTAGACCATGTAGTCTCACCACCTCTTTGAAAAACAACTCTATAATGTGAACAACATCACTGGTCTTATGACACGAAATGAAATGTGTTATCTTTGAAAATCTATCAGCCACCACAAATATTGAATCATGTCCTCTTTGTGTCCTTGGTAAACCAAGAACAAAGTACATGCTAATAGCTTCTCACAACCTCTCTAGTACATGTTATGGCTTATATACCTTAGTACCCCTTTAGTCATCTAGTATATTTTATAACTTTGTATAAAATTCCTCACATCTTGTTGTAACTATGGCAAGTAATAATTCTCACTAACATGAGCAATGGTCTTATCTTGACCAAAGTGTCCAGCCAATCCACCCCTATGGTTCTCCTTGACCATGTTATCTCTTAAAACTCCTTGGAATGCACAACTAGCTTCCTCTAAACAACATCCCATCTTGGATTAAGAAATCTGGCTACTTTTTCCTATCCAAAGTAACAAGTTCCAAGAAATCTCTCCACACCTTTGAAAAGTCTAGGTCTTTAAGATACAAACTCTTGAGTTCATCAAACCTTGTAACCTCCACCTTCATCTCTATCAAAAAATATTTCCTTCTACTTAAGGCATCTGTAACTTTGATTGAGATTTCCCTCATGTGCTTCATTTTAAGACCCACATCTAAGATAACAAATCCTAGATACACCAACTCCATAAAACTCCATTTATTCATATTAATTGGGAACTTCTCCTCAATTAGATTCTCAAAAACTCTTTGGATATGCATTAGGTGCTCCTCCAATGTCTTACTAAAAATAAAAATTTCATCCAAATAAACAATAACAAATTTTCTTTAAAATTCTTTCAATACCTCATCCATTAGCCACATAAATATGATCGATGTATTGGTTAGCCCAAATGGCTTGACTAACCACTTGTACAAGCCCTCTTTAGTCTTGATGGTTCTTTTCCACTCATCTCCTTCTCTAAATGGATTCGATGATATCCACTCTTCAATTCAATCTTAGTGAAGTACTTGGCTCCACTCAAACAATCCATAAAGTCATCTATCCTTGGCAACAAAAATCTACATTTGATTATAATCTTGTTAATGGTTTGAGAGTCTATAAACATTCTCCATTCTCCATATTTCTTTGGTGTTAGTACTGCAAGTACCACACATGGACTCAAACTCTCATGAATCAATCTTTTCTTTAATAGCTCTTGAAATTGATTGTTAAGCTCCTCATTCTCTATAGGATTTATTCTATGGGCTTCCTTATTCAAAAAACTGGCTCCTAGTATCAAATACATTTGGTGACTAATATTCCTTATTGGTGGCAAACCCTCAAGTACATTATCTGACACAATGTCATGAAACTCCTCTAACTTATTTGAGAATTCTATTGTTACATATTCACCTTCTTCTTTATTAACTCTAGGATTCAATGTATAGCACATATGTGCATGCTTATACCATCCTGCAAAAAAAATATACCATCAACTAAAAAAACATTAGCACTACTACATACCTTTTATTTTTCCTCCTTCAGGGGCTTCAACTTTTGGTGAACTTCATCCTTTGTCAGTGAATTTTTTTTTCCATTTTTATCATGTATTACACAAATAAAATTACCATGGTCTCCCTAATAACATAGGACAAGCATCCATATGCATGATATCACACAATATTGCATCACAATAATTCCTAATCTTAAAGTTCACTAAGTAATACTCATTGACCAAAGCTCTATGGTCCTTCTACAACCATGGAATCCAATATAGATGTGGGTTTATCCTTCTCTCCAACTAAAATTTGTTAACCATCTCCTCTAAAACAGTATTATCAGTGCTACCACTAGCAATGATAACATTACAAATTTTACCTTCACATTTGCACCTTCTACAAAATAAACTCTTTTTTGAACTAGAACTTTCTCCTCATTTATCAAGACTCTCCTTGTGACAAGAAATTCTTCTCTTTCTACATCTTCAAATTTCTCAAATTCAACATCTTCATTTACATGTACAACTCATGCATTACCTTCATGTCTTCTACTTGTCCTTCCTTGATATTCTACACACTCGTATCTTGATGTCCTTCTCCACATTGGAAACAGGTTCCACAAAATCCTTCTCTTCTAGGCCTTTGTCCAAACCTTCATCTTCCTCTTTGATCACCATTATTATTCTCACAAGGCTAGTAGGCATTATCTCCTTTCTAGTTCTAACTGTTGCTAGCTTCTCCCTTTTTCTTTTGGTCTTCATTTTTTCCCCCATATGATATTTCACCAGTCCTTCCACCATGACATCTTCCTCATTACTTGCTTTCAAATATTTTATTTAGCTTATATTTTACCTTCAAGAAAAAATGATAAGTATCTTCAACAGTAGTCATCCTGACCAAACTTAGCTTCTCTTGAATGCTTGGATCCAACCCACTTATATAACGAGCTACCTTCTTGTTGACCTCAAAATGTCTTGTTCTAATCATTGACCCTATAAAAATATTTTGTGTACTCTTTAATAGGCTTACCTACTTGCTTCAAACCTTGCATCCTTTTCAATAAATCTAACTCATAATCAACAGGAATTAACTATCTTTATCTTTTCCACCATCCAATCCCATCTTGTTATTTTTTATTTCCCTCTTCTATTTCTTTCTAATTGTACCTCCTTCCAGCAAATATTAGCATGACCTTTTAGCTTGTTCTTCACAAATTTGACCCTCTTGGGATCTTGCACCTCTTGATACTCAAAGTACTCATCCATATAATTGATCCAATTGATCAACTATTCTGGGTTAAGATTTCAAAAAAATGTAGAAACATTAATCTTTGGTCATTTTCCAATCTTGGAGATGACCTTAAATAATTTGAATTGCTCAATATCTATTGCATCATGTTCTTCTTTAAATTTTTCTTCTTAGCTTCATCCTCACTTTCTACTACATCTAAAATATTTATTAAGCTCGTGAAAGTATGCAAGACATTATTTTCTAAGATAAAAGACTATTATGGTTCATTTAGATGTTTTCCCTAGGTATAGTATTGAATCATGAAATGCAAACAAATCTACTTCCTACACCTACTCTACTAGTTAAATATTATTTTATTTTAGAGTGAATATAAGTTCAAACACTTTCAAGATTGATTCCTTGTACTGGGTTACAAAGTTACAATAAATTGGAAGAGAAAACACATAAAATTAATAAAAAAAGATATTATTAAACAATTAAACATGTTTAATAATCACTCTCCATTTTTTAAACCTGTATATAATATTCAAAATACCATTACAAATAAAATTTACAATGCATTAAAGTGTTATGACACTGATTAATTCAATATTATATTCATACAAATAAATTTGGTGAGAGAAAACCTTAAAATAATAAAATTCTATCACACTTCATCTCTTAGACATATTCGTGAAGATTCACAACTAGACAAGGAGAGATTTAGTTACAAACATATGTTATAGAATAGCTACCTCTTCATTATTTGAAAAATGGGATACTCAAATGATGACTAGACATGTAGGTATTGAAACCTTATATATTTCTTAGCATGAGAAATGACTCCCATAGAAGAGAAAAAATAGCCAAATCTTGTTCTAGAAAATAAACTTTCATCCAACCTCTTACATAAACTTATTCGAGAACTAGACATGGGGAGTAGTGCAAGTGTGAACCCATGATATCTATAAGATGAATGCTGTAGATCAAGTGCAAATAGAATTCCTAAATTTCAAATAAACTTCAAAAAGGGGGGTAAAAAGAAAATGAATCATTATAAAGAATTATGGGGAGAATATTCTAGACTATACATCAAATGGGATATCCAAGTTGGAAAATATGATGTTTTAAAGTCAACTAGAACTTTTCACAAGAGGAAATGAATAGAAAAATGTGTCAAGAACCTATATTGGATTTTAATGCGGAAATGGGAATGAGAACTAGATATTGGAATGGAGGTTTGGATGTCTAGATGGCTAGAGGAGAAGTCTACAAGAAGATATGGAGGAAATTGTAGAGAAATATAGCAAAACTAGATATGGGATGTGGATGAAGTGGAGGGGTTAAATGTCTTGATCCATTTTAAAAATTCATAAAGATAGAGGAATGAAATATTATGGGAAATGAAGGGAGACTCAAATATGGGACAAATAATTGGAGGTTTAGACCACTACTAGAATTATGAAAAGAGGAGTATAGAGGAAATTAGAAGGAGAAGATGTTGGAGAATCCAATATCTAAAAGAAAAATCACTTGATATCTTTCACTAATAATTCAATGAACACAAAAAGATGAATATCATAGATTATGAGAGTGGGTAAATATAAAATGAGAGCCTTGCATATGTAGGTAAGGTAGAGGAGGTAGGAAGGTAGGACTAAATGACTAAGTACCCCTCCAAAGGTGCAACACATGTAAGCTCAAGTGACAAGTGTTTGAGAATGTGTCAAGTATGCATGCAATAGGTGAGTACATGGGTCTCAACCTCATGAATTGATACAAAAAGTAAAAATTTACTAAGTGGAGACTTAAGTAGTGTGAATAGGACTCTTCAAGGTAGGCTAAAACCTAACTAGTTTGATAATATCACTATTTATACTAACACCCTGCTTAAGTGAAATTTAGGGAGTAATGTATGAAAACATGATGATTCTTGGATACTAGACCACGCTAGGTATCTATGTACAAATTTCTCATAAAAAAAATAAAGGAGAAAACCTAGTGGGAAATAATACTCCTCTCCAAAAGAAAAATGATACAAAAAAGGTACTAGTGAAGAAGGTAAGAAATAGAAGGAGGGCTCATCATGACCCCCCAAGGACTATTTATAGCACAAAGTAATGAATGTTCCCTCCGTTGGAGAAAAAAAAAAGATAAGGCTTACGTGACCCCCCAAAATGTGAGAAGGAAAGAACTCCATGTGAAGAAATTCTTCCTCCCAAATTTAAGATAAGAAGAGAAACCATGCAGACTCCCCTCAAAATGATACTTGTAGTGCTATTAGATTCTCAAAATTGGATGTTGAAGATGATTCATGATCACTGAAAAAATTCTCTTCCCTTAGCGAGAAATAACGCCACAAAATTTTGCAGATGACTTCCCATTTTGGATAGGAATATGCAGGAAGAAGGATGAAGGTATCTAAATTGTGCACATGATCAAAAGGCCTAAATGATTCCCATTATGATATCTTCAAATGGTTCTCAAATATATCCAAATGAATGCTGAGCTATGATAAATATTGATAATATGCATTAGAAAATATATATGATTCAAGTACAAAAACCATGGATGTATGGTGAGAATGGGACTTATAAGAATTTGATACTATTACAGAATGTGTCAAAATGGATTATGACCAAGTCATATATGTTAAATCGTGTATATATAGAATCTATCACTATATAATTTGGTGTAGACAAGGCTGGAGAAAGATCCGAAAATGAAGTGACAACAATGTTGATGTGACTATCATCAAATACAAGATGAATGTCCTCAATAGTGTCATCCAAATCTATAATATGGGAGTCTACAAAGAAAGATGACATGTCTAGTACAAATTCATCCCAATATGGTGAATCTAGAAAAATAATGTCAATATTCCGGTGCAAAGAATCATTGGAGTCCATGGAGGTATCAACTCTAGGATTCAGATGTAGTAATAGGTGATGTGGGAGATGAGGTCTCAATGCAAGCCATGGGATTACATTGTTCATCCTCAAATGATGGTTATGTCTCAAAATATATCTAAGTGATACCTTATGATGATTCTACATGTGTTGGAGCTAGATGATTAGGCAATTCAATACCATGATTGAGAATAAGTTTCTTCATTTCATCATTTTGATGATGAATACAATCTTCTATTATATGTCTTTTCTTCCCATAATATCTGCACTTGATTTTCCATTTATTAAGAGGATTATGAATAATACTCAATTGGAAGGGATTTAGTGTGAGAGACATGAACCACATGAATTGACAAATATAAAAGTGGAAACACCAAATTATCCCCTTGATTGAATAAGAGACCACCCCTCCCCACCAAAAAAAAAATGTCATTGAAACATAAGCACCCCCAAAAGGATATGTAAGAGAAATTACAACTTGTGTCAAGATTGGATTCTAAATCAATCATTTACAGAACATGGTGATATTAAAAAAATCCAATAAAAATAGGCTATCCACATCTAACTTTTACGTGTAGATATGTTTCTTGTGAAATTCTAATGTGTCATAAATAAATTTGTAAACTTTTGATAATTAGGGTGAAAGTTATGCCTCATCAAAATTTTCTTACAAAATTTGACTTTAGAGGTCAAAAAATGGTTAAAAATAGTACAATTTTACAAATTAAATCACATCACAAGGCTTGTGATGGAATAAGCTTTTCATCGACTATTGGAACACGAAAATCCAACTCCCCATTTGCAAGTTACAAAAAAATGAAAAATCCCCCTTTTTATAAGCTTTGAGATAAGTTAATGATTTGACATAATCACTAAAGGTTAGCATTAAATGATAACAGTATGTTAACCATTAGTTGTTATAATAGTTTTTTTAACAATAATTTTTGTAACAAATAATGTTAAAAGTTAATAATAAATGCTAAGTTAGCATTAATCATCGAACAACACTTGTATAAAGGTTGTGTGGAGGTGGATGAAGACTAGCATATATATTTAATAATATATATAAAATATGTTGAGAGATATCCTTCTTGAGGTTGACCAAGTTATGTGGAGGGTATTGAGGGTTGATTGTATCTTGGATGGTGATGTGGATAATTGTTGAGTATGTGAGAAGTTTCAGTTGGAGGGTGCAAGGATGAGCATCGTTGATAAAAAATAAAACCCTTCCAGATAGGTCAATTATGGTTAAAAAAAGTATGCAAGATAGAGGAGAATGATGAAAGATGATGAGATAGAGATGATAGGTAATGCTCACCCAATGTAGCAAAAAAACTATAGTGGAGACTCCCTATGCTTATTCATATTATTTTGTATTCCTTATGCCTATTGCACCCATGAAAATGGATGAGATTTAACATTGACTAGTGAATGGGATTTGGCTTGGACAAGTTGGAATGTGTAGGAGCATTGGAAATAAAGAGGCCACATAATGTACAAGAAATCAAAAGACCATGCAATTCAAGCTCTATAGATTTTGATCCTTAGACCTGCACCACCCTCACACCAACAAATTACTTGAGCAAAATTCAAGGAAACATGTGAACTAGTGAGTAAGGATATTGGAAGCTTAAATAACTATATGAAGTGTTGAAATTGTACTTTATTTATGACCTTAAGGAAGAAAACCATTTTATACTTTCTAAGGAGTGTGTGTTATTTTGTGCCGAATGGATGACCTCCCTTTTAATAGTGTTTGCATGTCACTCTCTTGCACATGAACCTTGACCACCGATTTTCACATAGAAAATTGTGTTATATGTTGCACTAAGATTGCCACCACAAAAAAATCCTATTTGGGACTCACGATCAATGGTGGTAGTTGCAAAGAGGTTGACCAAAATATGGTTGAGAAATCCAAGATATATAGGATCTCAATGATCAAGAGAAAACCTGCAAAACAAATGAAAATGTCAAAAAAATTCCCAATCGCTACAAAAATTGACTTAAAAATGCCACAAAACACTCCAAATATAGATATTAACGTATAAAAAATTTGAATAGGCCAAAATTTTGAATATATATATATAGATCAAAATGGTGAAATAGGTAGAGAGCGATTCAACCGTCTACTATTTTTTTTTCAACTTTTCCATATCGTATGGTTTGTACAATACAATAGGGTATAGGGAATAAAAAATTATTAAAAATTAAAGTTACCCAATTTCACCAAATAAAAGGGTATTATTTATTTCCAAGCCTTTTAAACTCAATGGAAATGTTTGTTTGGATCTACAATGCTCTGATAAGGCTAAGTGTTGGAGTCAACTTGATGGAGGAAGGGAAATGCAATCATGGCTCTGATACCATGATGGAGAAGACAAGATTTGAAAGTACAATCGCTTCATATCTTCCAATAATGGTTCAATGAACACAAAATCATGCTTGTCATATATTATGAGAGTGTGTAAATGTACAATGAGAGCCTTACATATATAGTCAAGGTAGAGGAGGTAGGAAGGTAGGAAGGTAGGACTAAATGACTTACTACCCCTCCAAAGGCATAACATATGTAAGCTCAAGGGATAGGTGTTTGAGTATGTGTTAAGTGTGTATACAATAGGTGTCTCAATAGGTGAATACATGTGTCTCGGTCACATAAAGAGACAAAAATTAAAAATTCCCTAAGTGTATACTTAACTAGTGTGGATAGGACTCTCCTAGGTAGTCTAAAAGCTAACTAGTTTAATAATGCCAATATGTAAACTAACAAAAGATAGGCTCAACAAAACTTGAGGGGATTCCATGTGAGATTTGAGGTCAAAATTGTATATTAGACAATTAAGTTCAATGTTTGGTACTCTAGGGAAAGTTTGCAACTTCATAAAAATAACCAAAAAAACTAGGACTTAGAATTTATTTAGATTTTGGCAACTTCTAGCAATAGATAAGGATATGGAGGATGATGAAGAATAATTGCATGCAAACATGACCAAAAGAGGACCCACAAAAATATTTCCCAAATAATTATAAATTATGGGTATAATGAGGCCAAATGTACAAAGTGGCCTAGAGTAAGAAAATTAAGGCACTAAAAAGTTGGGGACCAACAAGATGATTGATTATACACCTATATTAAATTTCAATGAGCTTAGACGTCTCTTACTTTTTAGAAATTGTGTATTGAAATGATTACTCTTTATGATATTTTAGTAAGATTACCAAGGATCCTAAACCTATAATTGGATGTAGATTTAGCATGGAATTGATGAGAAGACTGTGCATGGAGTGAGTCATTGTTTGGTGCATCTCAAGAGGAGAAATCTCATTCCTCATTCTTAGTCCACTCAGTAGAGAATCATCTAATAGAAATTGCCACCTTGTTTTCAAATGTGCTTTGTTTCATTATTTGTCTTCTCATGGGAATGATCCTTGATCTATAGATTTTTTTTTCTAAAGGTCTTATTTAGGATTACTTCGCATGGTTTATTTTTATGTAGACCTCCTTTTTTATGAGTTTGTTATAAAGAGAATTTTAAGGAGTATCGTGGAAGGTTTTTGCATATTCATTTTTTGTTTGTTTGATATTATTTTGGTTTGAGAGGCTTACCTCATTACTATTTTATTGATATATTATATGTCCAACGTATGGTTTTGGGAAGGACATTTAATTTTTTATAGCTTTAGCACATTGGTGCTAGTAGAAGCACATGGTTTTGATTTTTATATTATCTCTTTATGGTCCATTGTTTCTTACTCGAGGTTCGTATTCACTTGATATTAAATTTGAGGTTTATATAGAGCTATTATGATCACTATTTATGAACAATTATTATTATTGTATTTCATTATTTGTTAGTAACAATATAAAGGCTCTTTAATCTCTATCTTTTTGATGTGGATAATTTAGGAGAGCTACATAGATTAGTGGTAAGAGATTTATGTTGCAATGGTTTAGTTTATACGTTTGTAGATTGTTGTGTATGCTATTTGGTACTAGATGGTATTAATGGCATTTTCTACACCCTTTTATGTGAGTGATATTGGTAAAATTTTGAAAGCTTTAAGTGATTTTAGATTTGGTCTTACCCATGTAATATGAGTTTTAATACGTCATTACCTTGGAGAAATTATTTATGCAAGATAGTGTATATATAGGGACCTGTGACTATGGATTGGGTTGGATATGCCAGTGCCAAAAGTTCTATTTTGATGATGAGTATAACTTATTTCTTAGGTATGGATATTTGGATGTGTCAACAACTATATGTGGTTGTTATTTCAGTTGTTGGTGAGTCCTTGACAGCTACTCAAACCTATTTTTTACTATTAGAACTGGTATTTGTGTTGTGATATTGAGTTCAGGTAGGATTCAATAATATTTTTATGTGATAATTAGTGTGTCATCATCTTTGGATGGGATCTTATCTTTCATACATTAACATGATGGAAGATTAGAAAGTTCTTATTTGAGATGGTGATCACATTTTTTTATTTTTGAATGTATCCTTATAGAGAACATGGATGTTTAGATGACAAATTTTGGATGTATGGGTTGTTCCCTTGATGGTTAAGTTGACTTTTTACCCCTTATGAAATATATACAAGTTGGAGAATGTTGGGAAACATGTATTGTACACCTTGCATAATTATAATGTTAAAATAAATATTAATCTATGGTACATCTATGGATAGATGTATCACATTTTTTAGACATCATTGGGGAAAATTGTATGTTGTATGATACATTTGGATAAATATTTAATGTGTGTATCAAATTGGAAAAAATATTTATCATCGTGAAGACTTAGTACCAATATTTAATTTTGGATCATGATTTAAAGGCATGTGGTTTATATAGTACTACTTAGTGGTTTTATACAATATTTCTCTATAAAAGAAAGCACATGAGTAGTTTTTTAGGTTGGCTTATTGGTTAAGGTTGGATTAATAATATATTGTAGGTCACATATGTAGAAACAAGGATTGGGATGTGTCATGACATGACTCTCATTTATTTTCAAATGGAGGAATGCAACTAGAGTGTTGGATGCTTCAAAATCTTGTATGGAGACTCTACAAATGCATTATTATCTTTATATTGAGATAATACATTAAGTTATGTAGGTGTTTTTGGAGGCTATGCTTTTCCCAGGGTAAATTTGGTGTCATCTTATGATATATTTTTTTATATTGTAGATTATGAATACTAGTTTTGCATTTATTTCTCTCATGATGCATATGTGGAAATGGTATATTTTTTATGAATTTATTTTTATTTATTATAAGAATGAGTATCTATCATGTACTCTACTTCTAAAGTGGACAAAGTGACCACGACCTATTGCTTAATTATCTAATTGATAATACCACCAAACATAATATATTTATATCCACTAGTGGATCTCCTACTATCAACATCTAAAGCCCAATTAGAATCCAAAATCCCTAAATAATCGCTAAGTTTTAATCCCATATATAATTACCATGATAAAAATGGAATGCTCAAAGGTACATCACAAATACCTAAATATTTTCTTCACTCCATCCAATGTCCTCATCTAGAATTAGCCATGAAATAGCAAAGGGCTCCTACTTCTTGGGAAATGTTTAGTCTTGTGAAATCATAGAATGGATTAAAATCCCAAATGTAATAGCATAAGATAATTTGTAAATCTCCTCCATCTTTGTAGGATAATTTAGATTCTACCAAAATAAAAATACATGACATTTTTTCAAGTTAACATGCTGAAGCTCTCCAACACCAAGTTCATATATTTACTCTAGAATAACCAACTTTTTTTGTTAGTCATATCTCTTTTGACATCCATCTACCAAGTTGAACTTGTCCATCCCTAATTCCATCTCAAGCTATATTGAAATCTAATAATTAAACTCATAAATCATACCCTTCCTACTAGTATTGTCATAAGATTGCACCCGGTGGTAATTTTCCACTTACGCATCTAGCTCACCGCATTTATGACAAAAACTTTATGTCAAAATTTCATGATTCCAACTTCATAGGAGACAAAAATGAAGCACTAATGGCCTGGATATCTCATTCTTGCAATTTTTTGAGTAGGACACTAGCACGATGTGCAAACATCCTCATGATGTGCTAGCATCCCCAAAAAATTTGAGATTCAACATGAATATGTCACATCCTTTTCCTATGACACAAATCATTATGGTAGAAACACATATGAATGGCTCCTCCCACCCATGCAACATCACAAAACTCCACTTTTCCCTCTCATTCTCATTCATTCTCTCTCTCACACATTCATTATCATGCTCTCTCATTCATTCTCATGTTCTTTCATTCAATATTTCTCTCACTCATTCTACTTCATTCTACTTCATTATTCTCATTATTTATTGCTCTCTCTTGCTTCCATAGTGAAGCTCTGTCGGATTTCTCTCAAGAAATAGTCAAGGCTCTCTTACACATAATCTTATAATATCTATCAAGCCAAGAGGGGAGCCACAATCTATTGGTAACACTCTCTTATCTTCTTATCTTTTTTATTTAATGTTATTTATTTGATCTTGTCTATTTTATTCGTAATAAGGGTTTTCCTCCTTTGTGGGGTTTATTTCTATTACATGTCTGTATAATTGTGATAGGGGTTCTCCACCTTTGTGGCATTTTTTATATCACATGTCTTTACATTTCATGCATTTTTATTTATCTCTATCTATCTGGTTGTCTGTGGAGGTGGAAACACCAAAATAGGGGTTTGATTGAGGCAAGCCTCAAAACAACACCAATAATTTTTCCTCTTTGTTCTATGTGCAGATGTATGGATTTGATACAATAGATGTTGCATATTTAAGAGTTTTATTATCTATTTTTACCATAGATGATAGTGTGGGCCACATACATCCTCACAGCACATTGTCATATGTGGTCGAAGCTTAATCCTCCTATGAATGAAATCTATGAGTTATGTAGTTTATATTTCTATATACTATAAATTCTAATTTTTTCACCTGCTTCTGTTACTAAGTGATTTTATCATTCTTATCCTTGATACTTTAGCATTTATTTGATGAATTTTTGTAAACATTCTTCATTTGTGATTTTGTTTACTTGATATTTGATCCCTGAGGTAACCAAGGACTATTTTCTCCTTGAGACCCCGTCATCTTGAGAGTAGTGAATCCCCTCCTTTACATTTTGATGAACCCGATGTGAATGAAATCATGTTGGATCTTTTTCTTTAAAATTTTAATGCTTTTGACAATGCTTTTTCTAAACAAGATTTTGATATGTTGTAGGATGCCCTAGATGATTTCTTAGAGGCATCTACTTCTAGTCAAAAATATGATAAACAAACTTCTTCATCAAAACCTTCTTCTTCACAAGTTGAAGAGTCTGTGAATGTGGTTCTAGTCTCTTCCACCCCTCAAAGGCCTAAGATATTGATCATTTACATGATTCTATCTAGCCCATCTCCTGAAAGAATTCATTATATTCATGGGGTTCCTATTGCAAATGACATGTCGAACCTTTATACGAGGTTTATACAATCTAATGATCCCTCTCATAGAGTGGTAGCCCATACTTGCAATACTAGAAGGAACCAACAAAATCTTAATCAACCTAATTCTCTACCACCTTCTCAATTGAGCCTTCCTCAAGCACCTAAACCCGCAGCTAAGCCACCTAGTGAGTATGATCTTGTCAAGAAACTTCACGTTACTCCTACCAAGATATCACTTTGGAATTTGCTTCAGACTTCTCTAGTTTACCAAGGTATACTTCAGGAAGCCTTGAAAAATATCCTCTTTCCTTCTTTCACTAGGTTGACAAATGTTAATGTACTGATAGATTATATTCATGTGGATTCATCAAATATTACATTCCATCCATGTGAACTCTTACCTCTAGAAGTACATAATCAAGTGGATCCTTTAATGATAATAGTTTACATTAAAAATATTGGCATTAGGCATGCTCTCATTGATATTGGTTTGGCTATCAATGTATGTAGCATTGACTTGTAACACCTAAAATCAAAATTGATTCAACTTCTCTTGCTAATTCTTCTTTGTACATTCATGAATTTTATAATTTTTGTCGGCAGGCCTTAGGCATGATAATCTTGCCTCTAAGGTTGGGACCCATTACCATACCCACCCTAGTATATGTTATGTCAGGACCATTACCCTATAACATTCTCTTAGGAAGACCATAGATTCATTCTTTGGGAACAGTCACTTCTACCTTGCATCATTCCATGAAATCTGTTGCTAATAACAAGGTAATCACAATTAAGGCTAACCTTGATGCTATAAATTTATGTGAAATGGCAGTTTCTAGTTAGACCTTGGTTTCTTTTACTCTTAAAAATATCATCCCTTTTTTATATTCTAATGCATTGATATCTACTACAACAGTGCATGTTACAAAGGCTTCTCTCGAGATGGATTTCCCTAAGGAAGATCATCCTTAAGTAGAGAGTCTTAAGTCTACCCCTTCTACTTCTTCTAAATCAAATGCATGCCTTGGTGATGATCGGGGATCTTTATTGAATCCTATATTGAGGAGTACAAAGTAGATCCTATCCACCTAGACAATTTGATGATCTCATTCACCTCTATTAAGAAAGATTATTGCCCTCCTACTAAGGAGGATGATCATGCTTCTGCTAAGGAAGATAGTGTTTATATTCCCCCTAAGAAGGATGGTTATGTTCCTATAAAGGAGTGTGATACTTACAACATGGATTATACTCTTTACATTGATCCCCCTTCTATCCAGGAATTACAAACACATTATGGTCCAAGTTTCAATGTCTTTTCTAAATTCAATTATGGAGGTTAAGGTTGTGGGCATAATGAGCAAGGTATTAAAGTCCCCTTAGAAGCTGATTCATGTAACTTTAAGATTGACTTCAATACCGCCCCATGAAGCCTAAGGTGAAACCATGTTTGAATGTCAACATGATCTCCATTGAACCTCCTTCTCTTAAATTAGTTCATCTTGAATATATAGAAAGTAAATTAGACTCTAACGAAGTTCCTCTAGATGTTTTATCTTTGGATGCGTAGAAGAGGGGGACCGACTGCTCAGGACTCCAAGTCACGGGAAAGTATAGAACAATAGGCTTCCTTAATCTACCTCAATCTAATGGAATTTTTTAGAAGAGTTCAAGGTTTAAAGGCTAAAAATGAAGAGCAACCTAGTTGTTGTTGTTCTTCTACAAGCCTAGGTGTTCTAGGGAGTCAGGTGAGTAGATTTTCGGAGTCCGTACTGAAACTCAAACAACTTACTACCAAAGGACTATAGCATGGGACATGCACTCCAGTGTGACATGTTGGTGTCTTAGTGGTGTGCTAGTGTTTGTATGGATAGAAAGTGAAAGGTACAATATGAATCACAAAAAACTGATTAATGACCTAACTGATGAAGTTTATTGCAATAAAAAAAATAGAAAGTAGAAGAATGACAAAATAAAAAGAAGAATACTTTAACTTAACCTAATCTACGAATTGGAAAAGGGTGAGGAAAATGCACCTTCCTACCCATGAGTTGATATCTTAAAGATCTTCACCTCAAGGAGAACCTGCACATAAAAGATAGGAAAATGTTGGAGATGTGTTTAGAGGAATTCCTCAGTTAGTCCCCTGCTTTGGTGTTTCCACCTCCATGGACAACCAGATAGCAATGATTGAAGAAATGTGATAAAGGAGAGTATGTAGAAATAGAGATACCAAGCGATAAGAAAACACAATATGCTACAATATCAAATTCAATAATGCAAAGTGAGTGAAAATGGAAGGATATCACCTTCTCAAC
This sequence comes from Sequoiadendron giganteum, assembly GCA_007115665.2. Lineage (NCBI taxonomy): Eukaryota > Viridiplantae > Streptophyta > Pinopsida > Cupressales > Cupressaceae > Sequoiadendron > Sequoiadendron giganteum. Next base: position 581,337,145 of record CM021100.1, on the reverse strand, counting down.
CACGTGCACTCAAGGAAACTAGAGGAAGGAGAGAGCTCGAAAGATTTCCAAGATGAACATTTCTGCAACAACGAGGAGAGAGAGCCAACCAAAAATGTAACTTGCATCTTTGATGAAGGTGGAGATTCTTGAAGGAGCGAAAAGTGAGTGTAGAAGTATGCAAATGGTGAGAATGATCAAGAGGAAAAGAATTAAAGAAGATGAGTTGAATGAAGGAGATAACAATTTGAAAGGTGAAAATGGAGGCAAAAGAGTCGTTCAAATTCAGTCAAGGGAGAATTAAGCGTTACACTTCACGTGTAATGGAGGAGTGTAATGCCTCTAGATATTCCAAAGGTGAGAATCCTATCAGGACAACAACTCATCACGCTAGCGTCCCAAACAAAATATCCCCCACCGACACACAAAATAGCCTCCATGTGGATAGGGAAACATGGCAAAAATAGGGATTGCATTATCAAATGTAATTCTCTAAGGTAGGAGGTAGCGTAAATGTGGAATTTTCCTAAGAGTGAAAATTCACGCCATTACATTTTTCTCCCACTTTAGCGAGCATAACTTTTAGGGAATGTAAAAGGTGAACAAAAGGCTTTGTAGGTGCTCAATATTACAAAATTGGTTCCACGGATGCTCAGTCCCGCAGAGAGTGAACAAAGGGTTCTACAGGTGCTCGATCCTGCAAAATGAAAATGATTTATAGGTGCTTGGTCTTGCAAAGGAGGCACCATAGGTGCTCAGTCCTGAGGGAGGCCAGATTTGAGAGGCTCCATAGAGTCTGGTTGATCCTTATAGGTGCTCGATCTTGTAGAGCAAGCTTGATTGTAAAAGAAGCTTCACATGTGCTTGGTCTTGCAAAGCAACATGTTAATCTGCAAAAAAAATATGTTAGGTAAAAATAATTTAGACAGTTATATCACGAAACAAGCAATTGAAGGAGAACCTTTCAAAGGGGTCCCTTGGGAACCCTTGAAAAGAAAAGGGGTCAGCTCAAGGGACACTCTGTTCGAAAAGCACAACATTTTTTCGCAAACAATTTTGTCATCAAGGAATCCTTTTGAAATATCTCTTTCATCAAGGAATCCAAAGGAAAGAATGCTCCCTCGCAAGGGAAAGTTTTCAAATTCTTTCATCATGAACTCATTTTTTAAAGGAAAATTTCTCCAGGGGTCCTTATTGAAGAATGCAATTTTTGAAAAGTGAGAGATTTTCAGCAACAGAGATTTTTTGGTTACTGAATACACCTTGTTGAAAATCAGAGAAGCATGGTAGCCCCCCTTAGGATGGTGTGTGCTGAACACAAAGGCACATGACATCCTAAGGATAAACAAGAGGGTGATGTTGTGGTCCATGTTACATGGTAGGATGTAAATGTGGAAATTTTGTCGCACATGCAAGGGATAACACATCAACACCACAACATCATAAAGCAAGCAAATAAGAGAGAAAGATAAGCAAAGATGAAGAAATCCAGAGACAGGGGGATCTGATAATTTAGGGTCAAAATTGCTCATAGAGATAGATAGATATATATAATATAATATATGTATGAACTGACATCAACCCCCTAATATATCAGATCATGAAGAAGGGCACGTGAAAAAAAAAAAAATTGGGTCAGAATGGAAGGGAGGCCTAAATGCCCCCAACACTTTACAACATCCCCAATTGTTGAAAATCAAGGCATAACCAATAGAGGAATGATAGAACATATAAAATAAGTTTTATGATATAAAACACTCTTGTATCCAAGCACCTACAAGGGTAACAAGGGTCCCCTAGGAACACATGAAAAACAAGCACGGGGGAAACACAACACACACAAACCTAGTCTACAAGTAATGAAGAGGTGCTCCCCTAGTCCTCATCAACTAGGAGGTTGTTGTTCTCCCAATATAGATCATTTTAAGGGGAAGTAAGATGAGCCTACAAAGGCGAGATAACAAGAGGTGCACCCTACAACTCTCTTGCAACAAGAGTTAAGGAAGAGGGCCCCTCGAGGTCTCTCGAGGTCTCCTTCACTAGAATCTTTGAGGTAAATTTCATTGATCTTGCAAAGATCGCAACAAAGTTGGGACATCATCCATAGAGTTGAACATGCACTTAATAGAAGTGTCATGTGTCAACCGAGCGGGCAAAGAAGGAGGCACTCGAGATCCACTGCCAACCTCATCGAGTAGTGACAAACTCGAGGGACGTCGAGGCTACATCTATCACTAGGATGATGCAAGCCAAAGAAAAACCCTCTCCCAAAGAAGGCGATCCCTTCTTTTGACCCCCATTAGAAGCAACGTTTTCCTCCAACTTACACTTCATTGGAGGATACAAGATCCCCATAGAAGAAGTGGAAGGTGAGGGGGAAGAGGAAAAATCATAGTCGGTACCACTGAGGTATTTTGCATATCCATGGGCTTAGGAAAAGGTAGGATGTTTGGGAGGGACATCAAGAGAGGAGGATCTACCAAGGGAGCGATGAACACCTGCACCCTTTTGGGGTGAGGGTCATTAGTATTTGTGGGACAAGCTAGAAGCATGATCAAGGTGATGGGAATTGAAGCAAAGGGAGTAGAAGAGGGGGACGTAGCAGGAGATGCCGAAATAGGAGTTGTTAGCTCCTCTTCTACCTTTTGCAAGGAAACTTGCTCAGCGACCAGAGCCTTTCTTTGGCACTTACGCTCATGCGTAAGGTAGTTTCTTCAACTCCGAAAGCTAGAAACTACAACTTGAGGAGGAGAAAAAGGCTCCTATTCTATCATGGGAATATCCATCACAACCATTATCGATGGAGGGACTAACTCCTAGATAGAAACAGGAGGAAGAGATACAAAATCAAAAGCAATGACTGGTGGAGAAGCAGACTCATGCGCCTCAGTGGCGAGCCTTTTCCCATTCACCACCAAATAGGTGGGAGCAATAGGAGGTCATGGAGGTTGAGACGTAGAGGAAAATCCATGGGGACCCTTCCTCTTACCATAGACAATGGGTCGAGGCACCGTGGGCAAGATGAGAAGGTTGAACACCTAACGCTTGGCCTTTTTCCAAGCGAGCACCATCAGACTCCCCATGAGACACATGGAGGCAAAAGCCAAAGGCACCACAACAGGACAAGAAGCGGAAGCAAATGAAACAACAAAAGAAGAGGAAGGCTCCTAGGTGTGAGTAGACTTCCCCTTCCCCTTTTGAGAGGAGGAAGAGGCAACCTGCTACTGCACGATTATAGAGGCCTTAACTGAAATAGCATAGGGGGAATTAGGTTAGGTCACCTTCAGCACTATGCCCCCATTCTTATATTTAACATAAGTGTGGTACAACAACTCCATCCTTGGAGGGAGCGGAACAATCGAGGTGGGTCAAAATTGATCTAGAGAGTAGCCCCCATGCAACACCAATGACTTATACCTGATGTCATGCACAACATACACAAAGCCCTCATGAGATAACTTCTAACATTTATGGATCACCAAAGGGACTGCATTCATGGAAACTAGCCATGGGATGCCTAGCTTCACTATAAACTAGTTCGACTCTAAAATGATGTCAAAAATAGTATTCACGACCTTAGGACATACCAAGACCAAGAGAGAGATGGAACCAATGGGAGGAATGAAAATCCCATCATGTGTAGGTATGGTACTCTTTGATTCATCATACCCATCTTTATGCAAGAAGTTCATCAATAGGATCTCCTATGTCATAATGTTCACATGACACGTAGGATCAACCAGAACATTGGTTACAATGTTTCCGTTGAGATGCACGGTAATGTATAAAGGAGATGGTTCTTTATTTATGGTATTAATAGGTAAGTCCTACATCGTGAAGGTTATATCCAATGAACTAGGTGCAGGTTGAGTGATGGGTAGGTGCATAAAAGAGAACATGCTTGTGTACAATGAGAGGATTTTCTTAGAACACTCCAAGGGTTCGAAAATAGGACGATGACATATCTAGACCTCGCTCCCCAATCTTTAGAGATCCTTATAGCTATGCTACTAGGATTCGTAGATTGGGTTGCAAGGCTACACGCCCTGCAACGCACAAACCTACAAAACACCTAGAATATGAGAGAAGGTTCCTTTAACACTGTGAAACAAAATCAAAATAGTTCATGTTAGGTTCACCAAAATGTAGAGGAGGGGGAGTGACTGCTCAAGACTCCAAGTCACGGGAGAGTCTAGAATAATATCCTGCCCTAATCTACCTCAAGCTAATAGAATGTTTCAGAAGAGTTCAAGGTTTAAAGGCTAAAAAGGAAGAGCAACCTGGTTGTTATTGTCCTACAAGCCTGGGTGTTTCAGGGAGTTAGGTGAGAATATTTTCGGAGTCTGGACTACAACTCAGATAACTTACTATCAAATGATTACAGTGCAGGACACAGACTCTAGTGTGACATGTGTGTGTCCCAGTGGTGCACTAGCGTTCATATGGATAAAAAGTGTAAGGTATAGTTTGAAATCATAGAAAATTGACTAACAACCTAACTGATGAAGTTTATTGCAGAATGACAGAATAATAAGAAGAATACTTTAACTTAATCTATTCTATGAATTGACAAAGAAGGGTGAGGAAAGCACACCTTCCTTCCCACGAGTTGATATTTTCAAGATCTTCAAAACAAGGAGAACCTGCATACAGAAGACGAGAAAATGTTGGGCCTATGTTTAGAGGACTTTCTTGATCATTCCATCGCTTTAGTGTTTCCACCTCGACAGACAACCAGGTAGCAATAATTAAATAAATATGATAAAGGAGAGTATGTAGAAATAGAGATACCAAGTGATAAGCAAACACAATATGCTACAATATCAAATGTGATAACATAAAGTGAGTGAAACAAAAGGATATCACCTTCTCAACCATGCACACTCAAGGAAAATGGAGGAAGGAGCGAGCTCGCAATATTTCCAAGACCAACATTGTCACAACAACGAGGAGAGTGAGCCAACCAAAAATGTAGCTTCAATGAAGGTGGAGATGCTTGAAGGAGCTGAAAGTGAGTGTAGAATTATGCAGATGGTGAGAATGATCAAGAGGAAAAGTGAAGAAGATGAGTTGAATGAAGGAGATGGAAATTTGAAAGGTGAAAATGGAGGCAAAAGAGTCGCTCGAAGTCAGTCAAGGGAGTAGTAAGCATTACACTTCGTGTCCAACGGAGGAGTGTAATGCCTCTACGGATTTTAGAGGCAAGAATCTTGTCAAGATGAAAGTGCGCCGTGTAGACATTCGTGTGTCACGCTAGTGTCCCAGAAAAAATATCCCCCACTAACATGCAAAATAGCTGCCAAGTGGACAGGGAAAGGTGGCATAAATAGGGATTGCATTATTGAATTTAATTCTCTAAGGTAGGAGGTAGCATAAATGTGGAAATCGCCTAGGGGTGAAAATTCACGCCATTACATGATGAAGTGCTAGAAGATTTGTTAGGTGCCTACTCTAACTTACCTCTTCATCACCATAAACAACAATTCTCATATTGCTTGAATAAACATGCATACTTTTGAGAATATGTTATGAGTATTAATGAGAAGGCTCCTTTATTTAATACAGATGATAGTACTTCTATACCTTATCTTGAAGATAACAGTACTCTCCTTAAAGGGGATATTTCTAATGTTTTCATGGATCCTAAATCTTTCAAAAAAGTGATTAAGATTGGAAAATATCTCTCTTCAGAAGAATCTAAACAGCTTGTTGATTTATTACATTGTCATCCTAATTTTTTCACTTGGTCATATGAGACATGTCTGGTATTGATGAATCTATGGTAGTTCATAATATTGTTCTATGTCTCGATGCCAAGACTATTAAGCAAAATATTTGTAAAATGAATCCCAAGGTTGGTTTATTAGTCAAGACTGAGATAGAAAAGCTTCTAAAAGCTATTTTTATCCATCTTATTGACTATTCACCTTGGATCTTGAATATAGTCATCGTTAGTAAACTTGATGGTTGTATTCATATTGGAAAAGATTTACGTGATCTCAATAAGGCTTCTCTTAAGGATGATTTTTCGCTGCCTAATATTGATATGATTGTGGACTCAATTGTAGGACATTGCTTCTTATCCTTTATGGATGGCTTCTCGAGATATAACCACATCTGTATTAACCAAGAAGATTAGTATAAAATATCCATCACTACCCCTTGGGGTACTTTCTATTATGTATTCATGTTGTTTGCGTTAAAGAATGCTAGAGAAACTTACCAACGAGAGATAACTCTTACCTTTCACGATTTTATTCATAAGTTCCTAGAAGATTACATTGATGATATCTTGGTTAAGTCTACAACTCATCAAGATCACGTTGAGAATCTTCATCTTATCTTTGAATGGCTTCAACTCTATAAGATGAGAATAAATCCTCTTAAGTGTGTCTTTGATGTAGATGTCAGAAAGCTTTTAGGATTTATCATCTCCCATCATGGGATCAAAGTTGATACAAATAAGATTGATGCTATCATTAACATGCATCCACCTAGAAACATCTCTCAACTACGTAGTTTACAAGGGAAGATTCAAGTGATTCATAGATTTGTATCTCAATTGGTTGATCATACTCTTCCATTCACGTGTTTGTTGAAGAAAGATGTTCGTTTTCGATGGGATGATGAGTGTGAAAATACTTGAATCTATCAAAAGTTACTTGGATAATCCTCCTATCTTAATATCGACTATGCAAGATAGACCCTTTTTAATTTATATTTCCAAATCACCTCATGATTTAGCCACTTTATTAGCTCAACATGATGATGATGGTAAAGAAAGAGTAGTCTATTACATTAGTCATATTCTCGTTGATTATGAAAATCAATATTCTACCATGGAGAAACAAAGTCTCACTCTCATTTTTACAACATAAAAGTTACGACACTATCTTCTCCATGTCAAAACCCATGTTATGATCTCTCTCAAAGAGGGTAGTGAGGATCTCTACACACCACTGGTCCCTCTCCCCGATCATCATGGTGAGATCAACAGTTTGTTGGACTATCTCCACCCACACCTCCTCATAGGCCATCCTCAAATGAACTACAAGGTCAAATAACAAGGCATGATGCCCTGCTATGGGTGGTTTGTATCTATCAAGGATTGACCCCAAGATCTAGATTGTTGAAACTGCCTTTGAAATACACTACCCAAATAAATTGAGCCACTCTTGTGTGAACACTGCAACCACAAAGATAGTGAATGATGTCAGTACCATATCATCAGAGTATACATATATGTATATATATACCTAAGAAACTAAAATAAAATAACATGTACCAAACTCATACCTGGGTCCCCAATCTACCAGTGTGGGTTTGAAAGTGGAGCATCACTACTAGAAGCGATGCTCAACCCTATCACTGATACTAAAGGAGGTAAGACCATTTGGATGGTGGGTGGTTCCATTGAGACAACTAGAGCGCATACCAATGATGCCACATGTTGTCTCTACCTTAGCCTCTACTCTTCTTTGCCTGCCACCACCTCATCCTCCCCATCGTCGCTCCTCGAACCCTCACCCTTGGACCCCTATGCATCACCATCACCCATGAGGGCACCTATTGGGAAAATTAGGGTGAGACCTGTTGTCAGCCACCAATTGGAAAATCCAATTGATATGTCGATGTCATTGATCCCCAACACCTTATGATGGTCCTCGTTTAAACCATCATTGTTGTTGAATACAAAATCAATGATAGTTGGATAGGGATGGTCTCCTACTCTAGCTATGCTCCTATGAGGTCATATGTACATCACAACCATCGGGGGGATCACCTGCACGTACTTGAACTATCAAGCAACTCGATGCTAGTAGTATGGTATAATAATATGATATGACTAGCTATCCAAGAGTCAATATCATTGCATCCTCTATAGTTGCCTCTTGTCAGATGGATAGACCCCCATTTGATTATAGGGTTGTTGGACCTAATATCCCCTCTACAAAACATTGAATCTCTACCACCAAAAATGTAGGTCATCATACTACCAGTCGTGTATCGACAAGTGTGCATGCACTCAAGGAAATCCATGTGCTAGGCCTTGGGGATACCCGATCAACCTTGTACATCAGATGTTCTTGAATTCCCACACCTAAAGAAGCATACAAGAGATGATTCTATGGTACTCATAATGAATGTATTACTTGAGGTCGTGGTATAAGTGGGCCAACATGCTTTGACCCCAATACAATCCTCTACTCCTCCATCTCTTGGATGTAGTGGATGAGACCTGTGTGGAGATGTGAGCCTCACTTGTCTATTATGACCCATAGTGTGAAAGCCACGATCATCACACAGTGTACCAAAGGCATTGCCATATGACCTTGTTCATTCCACCACATGTATATGTGGTCTTTCGTGTTCTTTATGATATTTTTGCACTACTTGTGCATCCTAGACTATTTAAACCTCCTCGTAGGCCACCCACTCTCTGTGGATGGGTAGGAAAAGGATGTGGTAGACATCCTTTAAGGTGTCAATCATCTCCCTGATGGGAAGATGAAATTTGGAGGTATTAGTGTCCCATCTCTCCATGAGTGCCATCAGCGTGGGAGCATGGAACCAAATCTCTAGCATGGTGTAAACCAACCACAGCCTGGCCTGTTGAAGCAAACCATAGTTATCAGTGTCAATCTCTTGGGTGTAGCCCCACAATAGTGAAATAATCACACCAATGTTGTACTCTCTGATCTTAGGAAACTTCTGCAAAAACATAAAATATCATGTCAGGACAATCCATCATCTATTCTACATTTCATTAAATTTCTACTCCACATCACCAAAAAAAATCCAAGTCTACTTCTGAGACCATAATGCGTCGTACACACGTCTACATAGCCTGTTGGCATCTGAGGCCAAATTGGACAATGACAATGTGTAGGTAGGATGTCAGTGTTAGAAATCTTGAATAAGATTAAAAACCAGAATCTGAAAGAGAGATCTAAGCTACATAAACTGAAATGCAAATGAAAGCAAACCAGCGATTCCGAGAGACATGCAAAAGTCAAAGAGACAAAATTACATTAAGAGCTCAAAGCAAGAGAATGGCAGAGTAACAACACAATGCATTCCATATTGATTGAAAATACAAGCTAGGTAGCGTGTTTATATAGGCAAGAGAGAGGGGTGTAGGTGGCAACACTGACCAATGAGGAGCAACCATCTATCGGACTAAAGATAGCAAGGTATCTTCCCAAGATAGAAAATGGATGCTCACATGTAGGAAGGTGACACCTCATAATCCTCTCACCTAATTAAACATGCTTTATTAACCTAAGCAAGATTAAAAAGGTGTAGGAAAAAAACTAGTAATAAAGGGAAAATAAATATCCCAACTAGGAAATAAAAACCTACACTAACAGTCAGTGCAGTTAATGGAACCTAATGCATCAATGAGATGCTAGCACATTTGGTGAAATTCATCATGTCAATCAGATGCCTGCATTTCTCAAAAAACTTCTAAAGCTAAAAAAATTGACCAAAGTGACAAGTTAGCAAGAAAATTTTCCCGTACCTCATTTGGAGGGTCACCCCTCCCCACATAAGTCCATAGATGGTTGGTTCTCGGATGCTGGTAATCTCATCATTGAGGAAAGTTTTTGACAACTCTCAAGAAAAGTCAATGAACTCCTCGTAGTGAATAGTGAAATTGACCCTTCCTTAGGCCCACCTGGGCATATATGGGTAAAAATTTTCCCATTTTTCATGGTGAAAATATCCTTTCAAACCTTTCCTTTTTTCACCCACCTGACTAGGGGAAAAAATAGGAGGGGGAATATACTCACTTCATCATATTTTTCTTCTGATTCATTGAAATTTTCTTAAGTATTCTTCTCATCGTGGTAGCTTCTTTTGATTTCAAAACTTACTTGATTTTGAGTTTTGCAGAACAATACTTCATGTCAGGCGATGTAGTTTCTTGCTAGGCTCGAATGTTGGGGCATCTTTAATATCTTCTTGCTCAACCTTTGCGGCCTCTACAATATCCTTTTTTGCAATTTTTTTCATAAAATTAAAAAAATTCAAATTTAGCATTTATGTCTTCTTAACTACTTTAGTGCAGTTGATTTTTCTCAAAAACCAACTCACTAAAGTGGGGGGAAAATTTAGTGTCATAAAATTATACCCCATGGTAATTTCACACTTACGCATCTAGCTCGTCGCATTTATGATAAAAACCTATAAGTTGAAATTTCACTATTCCAACTTCCTAGGCAACAATGATGAAGAATTAATGGCTTATATATCTCATTCTTGCAAAGTTTTGAGCAAGACAATAGCATGATGTAAAAAATTCCCCACAACATGCTAGCACCTCCAAACTTTCCAAGATTCAAACGTGAATATTTCATGTCCTTTACCTATGAAACATGTCGTTGTGGCAGAAACACATATGTAACGGCTCCTCCCACCCATGAAGCCTCATAAAACTCTAATTTTCCATCTCATTCTCATTCATTCTCACTATCTCATATTCATTCACATGCTCTCTCATTCATTCTCATATTCTTTCATTCAATCTTTCTCTCTCACTCACTCTACTTCATTCTTCACATTCTTTCTTGCTCTCTCTTGCTTCCATAGCAAAGCTCTGTCAGATTTCTCTTAAGAAACAATCAAGGCTCTCTTACACACAATATTATCATGTCTATCAAGCCAAGATAGGAGATGCAAGCTATTAGTAACTCTCTCTTGTCTTCTTTTTGTGTCTATCTAATGTTATCTATTTGATCTCATCTATTTTATTCATAATAAGAGTTTTCCTCCTTTACGAGGTTTGTTTCTATCACACGTCTTTACATTCATGCATTTTTATCTATCTCTATTTATCTGGTTGTCCATGGAAGTGGAAACACCAAAATGAGGGTTTGACTAGGGCAAGCCTTGAAACAGTCCCAATATTTTTCCCTCTTTGTTCTTTGTGCAAATGTACATATTTGATAAGCTAGACATTGCAGATTGAAGGGTTTTATTCTCTATTTTACCAAAGATACGTGGGGCGCATATTTCCCTACAATGCACTATCATTTGTGGTCAAGGCTTAATCCTCTTGGGGGGTGAAATTTGTGAATTATGTAGTTTTTGTTTTTGTATACTATAAATTCCAATTATGTCACCTACTTCTATTAATGAGCGACTTTTTATTCTTATCCTTGATAAATTAGCATTTGTTTGATTAAGTTGTGTAAATATTCTTCATTCATGATTTTATTCACTTGACACACATCTATTTATAAGAAATATGGTATCAAAGGAGATACATGATATTTCTATACTCTTATCTAAAGGGTGATTTCCCACATATCTCTCACAACAAGTTAAAGAATCTATATTGTAGAAGTCTCTACCACATAAATTAATAAAAGGATAATTGCATCATATGGTATGAGATAAAATTATAAGAAGATTTTTTTATGAGCATGAAAGATAATCCACCCTAAAAGAATCACATGAAGGAATAGTAGGGGGACATAACTACGGTGAAACAACTAAAAGGGTTAAACTAGCTAGAATTTGGTGGCCAACCCTACACAGAGATGCAAAAGAATATGCAAAGAATTGTGACATATGTCAAAGATAGGGAAAACCTACCACAAGAGATGAGATTCCCTTGAAAATATTACTAACATAAATCCCATTTGAAAAATGGGCAATAGACTTTATAGGACCCGTTAAACCACCAGCTAAACATTCAAGAGCAAGATTCATGATAACAGGTGTAGAATACTATAAAAAATGGGTACAGGCATAACCTACTAAGGATTGTACCACAAAAATTGTTTCAAGATTCTTCTATCAGAATATAATCAATAGGTATGGTTGCCTATTAACTATAGTAAGTGACCAAGGCAAACATTTTGTTAATAAAGTAATTGTGAAGCTTCTACAAAATTTCACGATCATACACAATAAGAGCTCACCATACCATCCACAAGTAAATGGAACAAGTGAAGCTCTAAATAAGATAATTGGGACAACACTTACTAAAATTTTCAATGGAAATAGGTCAAACTAGGACATAAAGATATCGACGATACTCAAGGCCTACCACACATCCTACAAAATGACCAATAAGTTTACGCCATTTCAATTATTTTATAAAATGAATGTAGTAATTCCCATGAACTTCATAATCCCTAACTTATGTACCACACTCACATTGTGGATGGATGATGATGAGTCCTTAACACAAAGGATTACATAACTAGAAAATTTGGATGAGAATAGATTCATAGCCTTATATAATCAACAATTAGAAGGGAAAAGACAAAAGGAATGGAGTGATAGAAACCTCTGTACTAAGACTTTTCAAATAGGGGATCTAGTCTTACTATATGATAGTAAATTCAAAAGGCAAGGTAAGTTGAAGGTAAGGTGGTTAGGACCATACTATTTGCATAAAATTACAGAGTCAAGAGTGGTGAAATTAAGAAAATTAGATGGAAAATGTATAACAAGATATGTCAATGGTGCAAGACTTAAACATTACCACCAACCTGAAGGATGAAAATAATAAAGATCAAAAAGACACAGTGTATATTATGTAAAATATATCATAAATCATTAAACAATAAAATGAAACAATTAGTGGTCCAAAGTTGCAAATGGCTAGAAAAGCCCTCAAAACCTAACGGGAAAATGACATAAATGTGCCCAACCACCCTAAATCTATTTAAACCCCTCACAAATACATTATACTCACTTTACATTCGAACTCTCTAAGTAAACAAACATGATATGATCTCGGCTACTCATACACACAACTGCAAACAATGACAACTCCAACATTGGTGAATATTACTAGTAAGTTGTGACCAAAAAACAAGAAATACCTATTCAAGGAAATGTCTAGGTAGATAAAGATGACACATTCTCAAATATCTCCATAGATGTGTTCTACACAAAGGACATGAGAGAATACATCCACGAGTCGATAGTAGAGATCGATCACACGAAATTCGAAGAGCTCAAGCTAACCCTCCTCACCTCAAATCAAAGGACATACTAATCTCAATTCTAGGAGATAAGAAAGAAGAATATTGAAATCTAGAAGGATTTACCAAATATTTATGATGAACATTATTGGGTGCGACTAGTTCTAAGAAGAGTCCATGATGAGTTCATATATCTCGACAAACCCTATCGAATAAGAAGAGAAGAAATTTATGTGGTAACAAGGTTGAGAATGGTGGGGGAGGTAGTAGCAAATAAATCAATTAAGAATGATATAATGACCATACTAATAGGGGAAACACTAAACAAACAAATCTTGATCATTTGTGCAACCACAAACCTCACAGTGTGGTATGCAACAATGGGGATTACATATAAAATCTACTATGAAAATAGGGAGGATTCCACTATCCCCACAAAAATTCATATTGCATATCAAATGGTGGTGGAAGTGAAGGATTTCGACCTTTGTGAGGTCATGAGAGAGAAAATTATGGAGAATATCCAACAAAAAAAACCTCCCAATACAAATTTTGGTATGGTACACTACTAATCTTCCTAGTATTCTACATAATAATTCCTTAATGAGCTCCCAACATTCAAAGGCAAAGTATGGAAAGAAAGCCTTCTGATAGTAGCTCAAATCAAAATTCACACTCGATAATTCCTAGATAAACAAAAATATACCAATGCATACTGTGGATTCTTCAAAATATTTCAATAATAACTATAAGCCAAGGAGTTGATACAATACGAATTCATCAAGCAGTATATCAACACCATCACTTTCTTGGTGGATAAAGACTATACCTACATGGAGCTAGTGGAGCCACAAACAATTTGGATTCCTAATCTCCCTAATGAGATATCATAAAAAGAAGTAAATGCTTACACTACAAACATACTTAGTAAGCCAAATGACCCAAATGCAAAGCAATTTGGGACATATAAAGAGATTATGGATCAAATCCATAAGAAGAATGCTTGAGAAAAGTTTGAGAAAAACAAGAATAGTTGTATAAACAATGGGGCGTCACATCAAAGAAAATAACACAACCATTTTCTTCTATAGTAGCTTCAAAAACTTGCACACCAACCACAAGAAGGTTTGGGAGACTACATGGAAATACAAGAACACAATCTAAAGGTACCACATCTTATTCATAGATGGTAACCACACTAGATGTGCAAGAGCTATTAGAAACTCTAATACAAATGAGTACAAAGAAGAATACCCACAAAGAAAGGGTCAAGCAGGTGGTAAAAAGGAAGATAATTCAAACTTCTAGGGAAGAGGATGAAGAAGAAGGGGTAGAAGAGGTATATAATCCTTTGTAAAAGAAGAAAAAGAAAGAACACACAGTTCAAATGCAACAATTAGAGGAAACAAAGCAACCCCAACCACCAACCGATATTATGGTGACTACAAACACCATAATCTATCATGGTATGCTTTCATAAGTCCTATTCATGTATGAATATGTAGACACAAGTAATAAGGATAGGATAATATAGAGCATAATATTATACATAAGGAAATTTGATAAAAAAAAGTTTAGAGGAAGTGATCAAGGACTTCTCACAACTAGTAATCACAACAATTTGAGAGAAAAGGGAGAAAGTCCTAAAAGAGGAGGAGATAAGGGAAAAATCTATTACAAGGGTAGGGTCTAACCTTACCATGGATCAAAAGGAGAAAATTACACAAGCTCAAGCACAAGATCTCTACACAAATCATAAAGTATATACCCTAATGGGGGACAACATGAGGAATTTTCTAAGCTACAAGAGGAAACCGCATAAATCACAAAGATACTCTTGGATTCCATATTATAAGAGGAAAAATAAAAGAAACAACCAACACATTCACCAAAAAATATTCCACCAAGTGAAAGAGGGGATGAAGAACAAGAACATAATATTGAAGAAACATCTAGATCGATTTCTCCAATCTAGTCAATCAAGGAATTCTTGGCGCAACAAAAAAATTGCAACTAAACCTACACCACAACTAATTCAGCTACCAATAAGGGGATCACAAGTGAATATAGCAAACATCTCCCTACTCCAAAAAATTAAACTAGGAGATATTTTCATGCTAGCGCCAAAGAAGAAATACTTCAACAACACGTGGATAATACAGAGCAACTAGAAGATGCAGTACAAAAATTGCAGAATTCAATTTTGCACATCCAAAGGGACACTTCCCTTCCCCTACCACAACTTGAACAACTGGTAGATGGTCTAAAATCAGATTTGCAAGCATAGAAGGACAAAATAAGATAAGAAACCCAACATTTTTTTAAAAGAAAAACACAGAGGAGGCCACAAAAATATGTGCAGTAGCCCATTCACAACTAGAGAAATAGATCAAGAATGTAGAAGGAAGCATAAAAAAAGTTAATATATTATATTAATTTTGTCTCCAATGGCCTAACCTCACCAAGAACTTGAAAGATCAGATCATACAACTAGAGGTCCAAATAGTTTGTCACATCCCACCCATCAAGGAATATGAAGATTAGAGAAAATAAAATAAAAACTAAGAAAATGAATAGGGAGATCGTGACTTTTTTTTCCATGCTCAAGGAAATTGAGTATTTATAAGGGTTGTTCTCCTTACTACAGTGAGGAGACAACTTGAAATAAATAAGAATGGTGCATGAATTCAAAGGAATGGTTGTGTAACATAGGGCATGGCATGGAGGAAAAAAACAAAAGTTCATGCCATTAATAAGCATAGCACCCCTACCCATGGATGGGGAAATATGAAGGTCGTGTGGAAATCAAGAGGCATTTTAGACAACTTAAACCCTCAAGATCTCCATAAGTTCTCATCCAAGCTTGGTAGGAAGGTAAAATAATTACAAAAGAGAGAGAGAGTGTAGAGATCATAGGAAAATGGAGGAGATAGTTTTATGGAAATGGGTCAACAAGAGAATAATGCAAACAAAATTCACATGGAAAAAGGTACAAGAATGAGTGAATCATGGAGTAGACTCATAGAGCTATTGAGAGGGCTCTATTTTGGAAGAAATTTTTGAGAGGAAAAATATGTAGCTATAAATGAAGTGTAGAATCTATGTGAGAAAGAGGGGGATTTTCATTAGAATAATGCAAGGCAGTGAAAGTGTGAAGGAGGTAGAGAGGTGAGGGAGATTGAACTTTCAATTTGGATGAAACCCCTCAAAGAAATGTGATTTTATGGAACGAGAAGTTGTAGAATATGCACAGAATGGATTTGTGAAAATTCTTTAAAATAATGGAGTAGAGGAGCACATTTTGGTAGAGCTTGAGAGGGGAAATGTAGTGGAGAGAGCAAGTATGGAAGGTGGAGTAAAGGAGGCATGTTTCCTATTCTACAACTAGACATTGGGCTGCAACTTTATTCATTATGGGTAATATTTTTGTTCCTTTCTCAATATGTCATATAACATTAAGAAGATCCATGAAGAACAAAGAATGTCTTTATTTAAATCTTAAGACCCATAGATTCTATACCTTATATGCCATTTATTTATCTATGTATTTTTATTGTCATTCAAATCAAATCGAATTAATTTAATGTAGATGGAATATACAAATTATTAGTGTTAATAATTTAGATTTTATTATACATCTCTGCTCATTTTATGTTTCCTAACATATTAATGAATAATATAAGATTTGGGTTGGACATTACAGTTGTTCTAGTATTATTCTCTTATGAAAAATGGGTTTATGCTATTATTTAATTTGAAAGCACCCTTCTTAATATCAAGAATAATGATTAAAGGATTCATCAACACCTTGGCATTGTTACAATTGAGAATAAGGTCATTTCAAAATGATAAATCTTATTTAGTTTATGATACTTCTGATAGAAATAAGTCTATAATTCTTGAAGGTTGTCAAGAGTAGAAACATGTTTTTATTAAAATTTCACGATTCTTTAAATAAAATATTATGCATATTCTCTTTAAATTTGTAGAACCAAGAGTTAGTTGGTTGAAGTGTATAGAAAAAACTATTACTTGAATGCATGGTGTTGATTGTTAATAACTCTACTACTAATGTTCATTGAACCTTATCTAGGACATAATCAAAAGTTAATGTGAACATTGATTTGCACCATATAATAGTTGAAATCATAAGGTGAATAGTATTCTTATTCTTAGTAAGGGTATATCCTTATATGAAGATACAAGTGTTGCCAATTGTCTAGAGTGTGACTCAAACAATGATCATACTTAGCAAAATTTGTAAATATTAAAATATTTATTTGAGATTCAAAAGGAATTTATGTGGCTTTATTAGGATGATGTCATATATTGTTATGAAACTCAATATTATTGAACCATACTGAAGTGGGACCCTACAAGTAGTCTTATTGATCCTTTTATATAATTCTTGCACCATATCGATATTATGACTACATGATGTTTATTGACCTCTTAAGTATAATAGCCTCAATAAGAGAACTATCATGGGAACCAAGGAAGGGGTTCTATAGTTGTGTTGGAGGATGGTATGTTGTGTAAAACTAGGATACACTTATGTTGTAAGAATTGTGATATTTAAATACTTGTGATATTGGAAATATTTACTATAAGAGTATTGGGATTGTGTCATAGGGCAACTAAAATTAGAAGCTAAATAATATTAAGAGATTAAGAATATACTTCTATTTGATGTATACCTTGTATGTTGATCCAATGAATTTAGTTTTTCCAACCGTCAAGAGTCAACTTGTATATTGACTTTGCTTAGAGAAAATTTACGACTATTGTGTTATGTCTAACTTCTTAATAATGTTTGTATGGCCTTATAGAGTCATGGCATTATAATTGATATTGATTAATATGATTGTGATGCTTGAACATATTAGCATAATATCATATTATGAATAGATCCTAAGTATTACTCCCCTTATTGCTAGGAAGCTTATTTTGATGATGATATTTATTGTATTAGTTTATTCTCATAGATGAATGTTTAAGGGGTTTCTTGTTAGTTTAATATAGTGTTTCAAGATATCAAGAACTAATACACTTGCAATATATAAGATTATGGAACCACATTGTATTCATATTATCATGTTCTAAACCTAAATAGGACCCTATGCTATGAACTATGTGGTAGTATCAACAAGGTACCATATGTGGCACAATGTCCTTCATATGTAATTGTAAGGGTTATGGGATGCTTAATTTGATTTAGGATCAATATTTGTGGGAGGTCTAGTTAGAGATCTCATTGTCCCTAGATGGAAGTGTTATAGTTTAAGCTGGCTGAATTGGGAATGGTGTTGAACTCCTTGTGTGTTGTTAAGCACTATTAATTATTGGGAATCATTCAAAAGAGACTTCTTTAGAGTAAGACAGTAATTAATGAAACCTTGGATATGTGAACCAATGTGTAGGTATTCTTGAGAGAATTTGTAAGGAGAACTACATGTGTGACTTTGATCCATTTGGAAGTGGGTACGTAGGAAGTCCTTAAGTGAAGGATTCCCCTGTGACCTCAAGTTCATAGGGGGGGTCTAGGGGGGTAACTCTTGGATTTTGGGGTTGTTCCCAAAATGTTTGACCTTCTCCCTTCAATAGGATTCATATGAGGCTGAATGGGAATTAGATGGTTATGAATGAAAACCTAATAACTTGTCTTCAATACATAATGTGTATTTGAATAGTAATATAAAGGAAATGAATAAATTGTATTACTTGGTATTGGTTATATGTGGAGTTGAGATCACCTTGTGATGGTACTAAGTGATTTATTTTATAATGTGAAAATTAACCTCAAACTTAAATGACTATAGGTTTCTAATTTAGTTGATTGTGATCTACCTATTCTATGTTAAGAACCTATCTTCCAATTATAGTGTTAAGAATGATTAAAGGATCAATACTATTATGCTCAAGATTGATAGGTGTCTAGGAGCAGTATTATTATGCTTGAGATAGATAGTATTCAAGGAGCAGTACTAGTATGGTTGAGATTGACAAGTGTCTAGGAGCAATACTATTATGCTCGAGATGGACATTAGTTAAGGAGAAGTATTATTATGCTCGAGATTGATAGGTGTTTAGGAGTGGTACTAACATGCTCGAGATGGACAATAGTCAAGGAGCAATATTATTATGCTTGATATTGATAGGTGTCTAGGAGTAGTACTATTATGCTCGAGATGGACAACAATCATGGAGCAGTACTATTATGCTCGAGATGGAAAACACTCAAGGAGTAGTACAATTATGCTCAAGATTGATAGGTGTCTAGGAGCAGTACTATCATGCTCAAGATGAATAAATAGTCAAGGAGCAATACTATTATGCTTGAGATTGATAGGTGTCTAGGATCAATACTATTATTCTTGAGATGGATAGTAGTCAAGGAGTAGTACTATTATGTTTGAGATTGACAGGTATCTAGGAATAGTACTATTATGCTTGAGATGGACAATAGTCAAGGAGAAACACTATGATGCTCAAGATTGACAGTAGTCAAGGTATTCTATGCAAGTGATGGATAGCCTTGGTTTCTCAACCATTTGACGGACTTCAAGAAAGAGATTTTATAATGAAGAATAGGTAGGTAACAATTGGACCAACCTAATAGTATAGTCTTGGCATATCTTAAGATGGATATGGTATAATTTTTGGGTTGAGGGTGGACCCTTAGTGTAGTATGGGATGCATCAAATCATCTTCCTAGTTGTTTGATGGTGGATAGGGGCCGATAGTTGTATCTAGTTGAGGCTAAGGGGGAGGCCCCCTATCTCAGAAGATCAGGGGAAAGGATGGGACCCATGGTGTAGTGCGTAATGGCCCGACATTCCTTTTCTATTTTGGGATGCACTAAGGGCAAGTGTGTGTTAGCCAATGTGATTTTTTTTGCTAGTTATTATGGTATATGTGATATATATGAGCCCATCACTATTGTATTTATGATTTATGATGGAGCTAGTCACTTGGCCTATGTGACATATGCTAGAGCTAATCATTATGCATATGTGATGTATGTTGGAGTTAGTCACTTTGTATATGTGGCGTATGTTGGAGCTAGTCATTGTGTACATGGGATGTATGTTGAAGCTAGTCATTGGGTATTTATGACGTATCTTGTAGCTAGTCATGGTGTATATGTGATGTATGTTGGAGCTAGTCACTATGTATATGTGATGTGTATGAGCTAGTCACCTTGAGCATATGTGATGCACACTCAAGTTGCTCCCTATAGGGATTGGTGAATTATGGAAGAATATGACCCTTGTGTATTTATATATGCTTGCACACCACTGATTGGTAATGCTTGGTATTAAACCAACACTTGATGGTGAGTTGCTATTGTTATATTATGATTGGAATAAGTTTTATAAATAGTCATAGTTTAAAGAGAGATCATAGATCTCATACAAGAGGAGAAAATGAACTCCCCTAACCTTGCTAGGTAAACTAAGAAGCCTTTGATTTCCTATGAAGGGATACAAAGGTAGGGTCATTAAGAATGAACCCTTGAGGCTTAGGTCTAGGTCTAGGAAGGACCTTAACCTTGGGAGCTTATCATTCCTATGTGTAAGCATATAAGTGGAAATGTTAATTTGATACCTCCATGGTGAATGGAGAAGTTTCGAATTTAACACTTCTAAGATATAAGCAAGATGTTCAGTCAATTAAGTTTGGTATTTTTTTTTAATTGAGTTGGTACTTGTTGACTAAAAAAAAGGGTAGCAACTGAGGGGTGGTTGTTACATGGGTATCAGAGCAAATTTAAAAAACTAGACCTATTAAGCTCACTTGACTTTGGATAAGGTACATTGTCTTGCACTACTAATCAACCACAACTAGATTGGTCTCTTGGTATGAGAGAAGTTGCCTTGAAAATTTTAAATGGAATTTTAAGCTCATGAGATGTATGGATAGTCCTAACTAAGAAAAACTAAATGTGTGAAAAATTAAAAGTTGGACATATCAATTGTAAAGGAAAATCAAAGTGCACAATGAAAGGTTATATCATTTAATGATTTCAATTTCTCCTAACCCACTTCTTAGATTTGAATTTTACCCTTTGTTATGTGGAAATTTGCATTGCACATTAAAGGTATTAAAAATCCTTATCATGGTAGAAACATGAATTGTGAGGAACATAAACTACAAATAACTAAGGATGCATATTTTGATTGGATGGTATGTGTTAAAGATAAAGCAACAATACCCTTAATGTGTAATTTGTAACTACCTTAATACTTGATGACATAGTCACAAGTTTTGGAATGAGCTTGTATGATAATTTTGGCATGGTATGAAGCAATGTAAATAGTAAATTTCAAGGAACACCTAGAGTTGTATTTTTATCCTTTGATGATTAGATAAACTTTCTCAAATTAAAATTTTGCTAATGTTTGCCTAACGAGACATCGTGATGTGTGTTGTAAACTCATGTAGTGAGTACCATGGCTATATTAATGGGACTCAAGTGGAAGCAGATGAAAAATAAATTGAATATATGTGGTGTGCTTGATGATGAGGAGTGGTCTTGATTCTTGGTATAGTGCATTTCAATGGTTAACTAGTAAACCCATGTACCTAGTGGTATAAAATGACCTCTCTTAAGAAAAATCAACCCACAAATTTAAAATGAATGATTGAATTAATTAGGAATGATTATTCATGGGTATATATTTCAGTATGCATCCTCTTGAATCTAATAAAAATACTTCCAAAATGGTCGAATTGGAGAAAAGGGAAACATTTGAGAGGCAAGGATCATGAGTTCAAAAGCAAATAACCTAGCTAATAACCCAAAATTTTAAATAAAATAACAAATATAACCTTTTGATAAGTTGGGATGGATTATTCCAAAGGGTGAAAGGATGTCACATCCCACCCATCGAGGAATAAGAAGATAAAATAAATAAAATATAAACTAAGAAAATGAATAAGGAGGTCGTGAATTTTTTTCAAGGCTCAAGGAAACTGAGCAATTACAAGGGTTGTTCTCCTTACTACGGTGAGGAGACAACTTGAAATAAATAAGAATTATGCATGAATGCCAAGGAATGGTCATGCAATAGAGGGCATGGCATGGAGGAAAAATAGGTGTTCAAGCAATTAATAAGCATGGAACCCTTGCCCATGGACGAGGAAAATATGCAGGTCGTGTGGAAATCGAGAGGCATTTTAGACAACTTAAATCCTCACGATCCCCATAACTGCTCATTCAGGCCTAGTAGGATGGTAAAATAATTGAGAGAGAGAGAAAAGATAATAGAAAAATGGAGGAGACAATGTTATGGAAATAGGTCAACATGAGAAGAATGCAAAAAAAATTCATGTGGAAAAGGGTACATGAATGAGTGAATGGAGATTTCTAAATGGAGTAGATTCATAGTTCTGTTGAGAGGGCTCTATTTTGGAAGGAAAACTTGAGAGGAAAACATGTAGTTGTGAATGAAGAGGTATATAATCTATGTGACAAAGAGGGGAATTTTTGTGAGAAGAATGAAAGGCAATGCAAGTATGGAGGAGGTAAATAGGTGAGGGAGAAGGCACGTCCAATTTGGATGAAACCCTTCAAAGAAATGTGATTTTATGAAACAAAAGGTTACAAAACATGCACAAAATGGATTTGTGAAAAGGCTTTAAAATAATGGAGTAGAGGAGCACATTTTTGTAGAGCTTGAGAAGGTTGATGTATTAGAGAGAGAAAGTATGGGAAGGTGAAGTAAAGGAGGCATGTTTTCTATTTTGTAATTGGACATTGGGTTGTAACTTTCTTCATTATGGGCACTTTTTTCATTCCTTTCTCAATATGTCATATAACATTAAGAAGATCCATGGAGAACAAAGAATGTCTTTATTGAAATATTACAAGACCTGTAGCTTCTATACCTTATATGCCATTTATTTATCTATGCATTTTACTTTTCATTTAAATAAAATTGAAGTTATGTCATGTAGATGGAATATAAAGATTATCAGTGTTAATAATTTAGATTTTGTTATACATCTCTACTTATTTTATGTTTCCTAGCATATTAATGGATAAGATAAGCTTTGGGTTGGACATTATAGTTGTTCTAGTATTATTATCTTATGAAAAATGGGTTTATGTTATTATTTAAATTGAAATCACCCTTCTTAATATCAAGAACAATTGTTAAAGGCTTCATCAACACCTTGGAATTGTTATGATTGAGAGTAAGGTCATTTCAAAATGATAAATCTTACTTAGTCTATGATACTTCTGGTAGAAATAAGTCTATAATTCTTGAAGGTTGTCAAGAGTAGAAACATTTTTTTTATTAAAATATCATGGTTCTTTAAATAAAATATTATGCATATTCTCTTTAAATTTGTAGAACCAAGAGTTAGTTGGTTGAAGTGTATAGCATAATTTATTACTTGAATGCATGGTGTTGATTGAACTAATAACTCTACTACTAATGTTCATTAAACCTTATTTAGGATATAATCATGAGTTTTAAGATGATTTACACCATATAATAGTTGAAACATAAGGCGAATAGTATTATTATTCTCAGTAAGGGTATATCCTTATATGAAGATACAATGGTCCTAGTGTTGTCAATCATCTAGAGTGTGACTCAAACAATAATCATGCTTAGCATAAATTTGTAAACATTGACATATATCTTTGAGATTCAAAAGGAATTTATATGGATTTATTAGGACGATGTCATATTGTTATGAAACTCAATATTATTGAACCATACTGAAGTGGGACCCTACAAGGAGCCTTGTTGAGGCTTTTACATAATTCTTGCACCATATTGATATTATGACTACACAATGTTTATTGATAAGGGAACTATAATGTGAACTAAGGGGTTATATAATTATGTTGGAGGATGGTATGTTGCGTAAATCCATGATACACCTATGTTGTAAGACCTATGAGGTTTAAATATTTGTGATATTGGAAATATTTAATATAAGAGTATTGGGATTGCGTCGTAAGGCAACTGAAATTAGAAGGTAAAGAATATTAAGAGATTAAGAATATATTTCTATTAGATGTATACCTTGGGTGCTGATCCAATGAATTTAGTGTTGCCAACCATTTAGTGTCAGCTTACATATTGACTTTGCTTAGAGAAAAATTATGACTATTGTGTTATGTCCAACTTCTTTGTAATGTTTGTATGGCCTTACAAAGTCATTGAATTCTAATTGAGATTGATTAATATGATCATGATGCTTTACCATATTAGCATAATATCATATTGTGAATAGGTCTTGAGTATTGCTCCCCTTATTGTTTGGAAGCTTATTTTGATGATGATATTTATTGTATTGATTTATTCTCAGAGATGGATGTTTAAGGGGTTTCTTGTTAATTTAATACAGTGGTTCAAGATATCAAGAAATAATACGCTTGCGATATCTAAGATTACCAAACCACGTTGTATTCATATTATCATCTTCTAAACCTTAATAGGACCCTATGCTATAAACAATGTGGTAATATTAGCATGGTACCAAATGTGGCACGATGTCCTTGATATGTAATTATAAGGATTATGGGATGCTCACTTTGATTTAGGATCAATATTTGTGGGAGGTCTAGTTAGAGATCTCATTATCCCTAAATGGAAGTGTTATAGTTTAAGTCGATTAAATTGGGAATGGTGTTGTATTCCTTGCTTGTTGTTAAGCATTATTAATTGTTGGGAATCATTTGAAAGAGATATTTTCATAGTAAGACATAGTAATTAATGAAACCTTGGATATGTGAACTAGTGCACAAGTATCCTTGAGAGCCTTTGTAAGGAGAAATACGTGTGACTTTGATCTATTTAGAAGTAGGTACATAGGAAGTCCTTAGGCAAAGGATTCTCTTGTGACCTCAAGTTCATAGGGGGAGGGTCTAGGGGGGTAACTCTTGGAATTTGGGGTTGTTCCCAATTGGTTTGATCTTCTCCTTATAATAGTATTCAGATGAGGACGAATGGGTATTAGATGGTTATGAACAAAAACCTAATAACTTGTCTTCAATACATAATGTGCATCTAAATAGTAACTAAAGGAAATGAATGAATTGTACTACTTGGTATTGGTTATATGCAGAGTTGAGCTCACCTTGTGATGGTACTAAGTGATTTATTTTGTAATGTGAAAATTAACCTTAGACTTAAATGACTATGCATAGGCTTCTAATTCAGTTGATTTTGATCTACCTATTCTATGTTAAGAACATGTCTTCCAGTTATAGTACTAAGCATAAGTCAAGGATCAATACTATTATGCTTAAGATTGACATGTGTCTAGGAGCAATACTATTATGCTCGAGATGGAAATTAATCAAGGAGCAGTACCAATATGCTCGAGATTAACAGGTGTCTAGGAGCAATACTATTATTCTTGAGATGGACAATAGTCAAGGAGGGGTACTATTATGCTTGAGATTAATAGGTGTCTAGGAGCAATACTTTTATGATTGAAATGGATAGTTGTCAAGGAGCGATACTATTATGCTCGAGATTGACATGTGTCTAGGATAAATACTATCATGCTCGAGATGGACCGTAGTCAAGGAGTAGTAGTATTATGCTCGAGATTGGCACATGTCTAGGAGTAGTACTATTATGCTCAAGATGGATAGTAGTCAAGGAGCAGTACTATTATGATCGAGATTGACATGTGTCTAGGAGTAGTACTATCATGATCGAGATGGACAATAGTTAAGGAGTACTATATGCTCAATATTGATAGGTGTCTAGGAGTAGTACTATTATGCTTGAGATGGATAGTAGCCAAGGAGAAATACTATTATGCTCAAGATTGACAAGTGTCTAGGAGCAGTACTATTATGGTCAAGATGGAAAGTAGTAAAGGAGAAACACTATGATGCTCGGGATTAACAGTAGTCAAGGAGAATTATGTGCCAATGATGGATAACCTTGGTTTCTTAGTCATTTGATGAACTACAGGGAAGAGAGTTTCTAATGAAGAATCTAGGTAGGTAACAGTTGGACCAACCTCATAGTATAGTTTTGGCATATCTTGAAGTGGATATGGTATACTTGTTGTGTTGAGTGTGGACCCTCAATGTAGTATGGGATGCATCAAATCCTCTTCCTAGTTGTCTGATGGTGCAAAAGACCAAGGGAAAGGATGGGACCCATGATGTAGTGCATAATGCACCGAAATTTATTTTCTATTTGGGATGAACTAAGGGAAAGTGTGTGTTAGCCAATGTGAATGTGTTTTCCAATCATTATGGTATATGTGATATATATGAGCCCATCACTATTGGATTTATGATGTATGATGGAGCTAGTCACTTGGCATGTGTGACGTATGTTGAATGTAGTCACTATGCATATGCAACATATGTTGGAGTTAGTCACTTTGTACATGTGACATATGTTGGATCTAGTCACTGTATATGTGGGATGTATGCTAAAGCTAGTCATTGGGTATTTATGACGTATATTGTAGCTAGTCATAGTGTATATGTGACCTATGTTGGAGCTAGTCACTATGTATATGTGATGTGTATGAACTAGTCACCTTGAGTATATGTGATGTATGATTGAGTTGTTCCCTATGGTAATTGGGGAATTAGGGAAGAATATGACCCTTGTGTATTTGTGTATGTTTGTACACTACTGATTGGTACTATTTGGTATTAAACCAACACTTGATGGTGAGTTGTTATTGTTATATTATAATTGGAATAAGTTTTAGAAATAGTCATGGTTTGAAGAGAGATCATAGATCCCATAAAAGAGGAGAGAATGAACTCCCTCTAACCTTGCTAGGAAAACTATGAAGACTGTGATTTCCTATGAAGGGATACGTAGGTAGGGTCATCAAGAATGAACCCTTGAGGCTTAGGTCTAGGTCTAGGAAGGACCTTAATTTTGGGATCTTACCATTCCTATGTGTAAGCATATATGTTGCAATGTTAATTTGATGCCTCCATGGTGAATCAAAAAGTTTTGAACTTAACACTTCTAAGTTGAAGATGTTCAGTCGATTAAGTTTGGTATTTGTTCTGAATTGAGTTGGTACTTGTTGATTAAAAGAAAATGGTAGCAACCGAGGGGTCATTGTTACATAGTGCAAGCCACATCCTCTTATGATGCATTAAAAGACATGGATGGAGAAATCAAAGTACACATAGAGAATACACACACACACACAACTATAGCAACTCCAAGAGCAAAGAGAAAATATAAAGATGCAAGTGAAGAAACTAAGAGAAACCATCAACATCAAGCTAGCTCACTTGTGTGGAGTGCTAGGAGAGGCTAGAACTACAACATAATTTTTTTAGATAACTAAGAATATTCTAGAGGTAGAAGCTACATAGATAAACACACAAGGATACATCAAAGTACTCCAACAAGCAAAACATCAATGGGGTATTGTACTGGTACAATTAAAGATCATATACAAGTATATTCTCCTAGACAATTGAATAACATGTCTTGAGGACAAGACATAATTTTAAAAGGGGGGATGATGTTAGCAGGGTGTAGGGTAGAGACTAAAAGCTATTACAACCTACCACATAGGACTTGTAGAATCTCTAGCCAACAAGGAAGATAGAGTGAGGGGTGCTCTATAAGGGTCATGTCTTTATAAGAGACCAAACACTAATATATGTATGTAATAGATAATAGAGTAAATAGATATATAGATATAGGTTATTAGAAAGGATTGCAATATGGAGTAGAGACTAAAACTTACTAATGTACTATTATATAAGTAGTTATAAGGATATACATATGTAATTATAAGGATTCAATGGATGTATGTGTTATGGATGAATGTTGTTCTTAATTAAGTTATACATGAAATGTTGTTAGATATAGGTTCTTAGCGCACTTACTCTTTTCTCTCACTATATCCTCAGGGGTATAAACATACTAAATAAGGGATACTAGGGTATAGATCTCCAAACTGTAATTCCCCATTTTCTCTTACTAACACAAAAAATTCAGAAAATAAAAGACTAATGCTAAAAACTAATCAAATGGTTGACATGACTATACAACTTATGAGATGTAGGCCACTTGCTAGGGTTTATGTCCTATTCTTGCAAGAACAATTTATGAGTTTTCAATTTAGCTAATTGATTAGCGATCTCCCTATTTCTTTGTCTACAACAAAATTGTTATTAACAACTTATCAGAGAGTCACCCTAGAAATGCAAGAATAGTTACGTGAATTTTATTTACATGGCTTGGTTGTTCATACCCACTAATTTTTGTGGGATATGTTTAAGTAAAGTTGTAGACACTAAATTTTGACACACATTTTATTCAAAACGACTCAACTAATCTATCTTCAATATTTAATTAAATAATTTCATTATTTGATTAAATTAATGATCATTTTTCACTTCATCATAATAAATAAATGATTTTATAATTATTTATTTTTAATTTTTAATTTCCTCTTAATTTCACTTTAATTAAATAATTACAAATTATTTAATTTAATTATCTTTTCCATCACTATTCATCTATATTATTTAAATAATTAATGTTATTTAATTAATTTACTAATTATTCCTCTATCCCAAAGTTTAATTAATTATACATTTCCAACTTCTTAAATTAAATAATTATTTTAATTATTTAATTTATCACTCAAACATTATCCAAAATAAATAAAATCATCTATTTTATTTATTAATTTCAACCTTGCACATGTAAATAATAATTAAATTTATTTAATTATTAAATATTCATGCAAATTTCACCTCACCTGTGGACTAAGACTTACTCTCACTTCATTCATCAATCAAATCCACTTCACTCCCACTCACTTCGAGTCC
The DNA here is from genome assembly GCA_007115665.2 of Sequoiadendron giganteum. NCBI lineage: Eukaryota > Viridiplantae > Streptophyta > Pinopsida > Cupressales > Cupressaceae > Sequoiadendron > Sequoiadendron giganteum. The sequence goes on along the minus strand of CM021100.1, from coordinate 581,308,408 downwards.
ATCAAGCAATCAATTTAGTCCACTAACCGTCAATCTTAGTTAACACTCCGATTAATCCTCTTAATTGATCCATACGATCAGTTACCTGAAATCATGTCGTCACTTAATTGACCTGTTATGCCTTGCATAACCACCCCATCTTTTGCCTTGGTCAAAATGGGTCCCCCTTGTTGTTCTTTATCCTTTGTTGTTTTTCTACCAAAGTTTGAAGTTACTTTGCTTCTAACACTTTGTTTGTTTTTGGTTCTGAAAATTCAATTGAAACTTGTTTTAGTTCCCATCTCGATGGTCTTTTCTTTTGGTCTTTTGATTTGTCTTCAGCGGAGCCGGAGTCGGAGTGGGTGTTAAGTTAGTCTTTATGAAAAATGGCAAAATCATAATCGATTCCGCCCCCGGCTCCGCTATTTGTATTTTGTTTTTAGTCTAAGTCCTTATGTTTAGTTTTATTTTGTCGGTCTTTTGCTTTACTTTTTGTGTTTATTTTTGCTTTGTGTTTAGTTGGCAGACCCGGAACTGGAATGGGAATGCACTTTGGAAATTTCTTAAACTTTCAAATCAGTTTCCATTTTAGTTTTGCCCCCGCCACATTTGGATCGTTGACTTTTTGACTGGAGTTACACTACAGAGAAGTGTTTGTTCACTTTCAGTTCTGACTCTGCCTTAACTGTGTGTTAATGCATTAATGACGCTTGCTCGTGTAGGTAGAAATCTTCATTTTTACCTTTATTTAAGGATTAAATGAGTCATTATTATCATTGTGAAATATTAAGGAGTATGAGAGAGCAGTGGCAAAGTTCATTTGAGCAAATTGATCGAAAGAAAGGAAGGATATTGCGTGTGAATTAGTTCAAAGGTTAGCTCGGGTTCTTTTGGCGTTTGAGGTAGGGTTTCTTATTGTTATTGTTCTTTGTTTATTTACTGTCGTGTTTGTTGCATTTTGCTTTATATCTACTCATGCTTTGAATCATTTTGTTTTAAATGGATTTGTATTTATTGGTATGATTGTACGAGTAGGTTCTTGTTTTATTTCGTTTGTTTGCTTATTCTGGGTTTCTTGTATTGTTGTTTGCGATTATTTTTATTTTAGGGTGTGGTCGCTTTCACGTTTTGGTTGTGATCACATCATGTTGTTTTTTTTTAATTTGCAGTAGATTAGATTAAATTAGGGTTTTGAATAATGTTGGTTAAAGTTAAGGATCTACAGTGAGGTAGATTAGATTTATCGTTTTTACTTAGGGTTTTGTTGTGTTTTTTGTTCTGGTAAATGGCAAGGTTTAAAATTCGTGCCCTAGTTTTTATCGGGTTTGTTAGATTAGGGTTTCATGTCTATCTGTGATCGCATTTAAATGATTAAAATATGATGCCCTAAAATTATACAGTTGTTCCCCATGATCATATGAATGTAGTGTTTTTTTTTAAAAAGCCCCGTTTTGTTTTAAGCAACCTCGGTTTAATCACGAAGTTATGTGTTAAATTGATGAAGTCTTTGATGACGTCATGGTCAACCTTGGCAGAGACGGGATCGGAATCGATCCTGAACTTAAGAATTTTGTTTTGAAAAGGTATCAATTCCATTTTCATTTCGACTCTGGATCCGCCATATAATGAGAACTCTTCTTTTTTTGAAATAACGATAACTTGGTGGAAGCGGAAGCGGAATGGAAATAGAATATGAAAGTATAAAAATCTGAAGAAAAACCAAATCCGTTTTCCATTCCGATCTCGGTTCTAATCACCTTCCTGGTTTCGACTCCGAACCCGTTCAGTGTTAGTGAGATATCTATATCAATTTTTGGCTCCGAGTCTGGCAGTGTTGTAAAAGAGACTATTTAGATTATGTTTTTGCCTGGTTCCACCTCTGGTGCATATGTGAAAGGTATGGTTTTTAAAGCATGTTTTATGATGATATCTAAAGATCTAATTAGAGGTTTTTCTTGCAGGAAAGTTGAAGGATGTCAGGAACATCAGGGGAAGCTGCTCGGAGAAACCAGCCTGCAGAAACATTAAGGACAACACCAAAACCAAAGAAGTTGAAGCCAAAAAAATTGCCTTATACCTTGAGGTATAATCACAGGAGTCCTGAGGTAAAAGGGAGCAAAGTAGAATCAGATTGGTCAGATATCACTAATACCAATTTAGGTCAATACAATTTTGAGGAGTGGTATTCAGAAGCATTTGACAAAGATATTGCATTGACTACGGAAAGAATTGTCAGCTCTAGGTTAGCTCATATCACTTTATTTCCTATATCTGTCCAGTGCTTGGAGTTAATCATGACAGTAGCCAGTGCTTACAATCCTGCTACCAGACTATGCATGGATTCACAAGACAATGTGATTATTAATCTCACTCCTCAAGCATTTCAAAGTATATTTGATGTTCCAGATCCAAAGAACTTGGTACAATTGAATGAGGCAGAGGCCTTGGAGAATTATAGTAAGTATAAGGGATCGAATAAATCTCACTTAAACAAGAAGTGGTTGAAAACAAAAAAGAAATCTCTAACCAAGCTTGCAGACCAACCAAAGAGGACAAATTTCTATGAAGAGGTATCAAGGTTGATCATGATGTTGTCTAGGGTGTTTGGGAAGAGGGATGCATTTTATTTCAAGGAGTGGATGTTTCCTTTTATTCAGACCATCTTGAAAGGTGAACAACAGTTTGATTGGTCAATGATTGTCTCTGATGCAATACATGATCAGTTGACAAGGATCAGAGAAACCAAGTGCTTCTTTATGACTTCTTACATTGTATATGTTGCAGCAAGGTTGGGTGTTTTCCCAGGTTTAAACAGAGTGGGCATAATGGGAGCCTTGGATGGACAAAAGAAGGTATGGGAGCAATATGATCAATTATCTTTTCAAGTTGTTGAGACTCATTTTAGAAGAGTCAATGATGCATTTTTATATGTGGTCATCAATCAATTGAATGGAGATGCAAGATACGGGTTAAGTCAAGAAGCCATGGTGTTCATTGCTGAATGGGGATGTTGGTGCATCCAATACCCCAAATTTACATACTTTAGGTTATTTGGTTTTGAAGGTCACCCACACTTGCTCCCAAGGTGCTGCAGTAACAGGATAGTGCTAATGGAGTTTGTATATCAAGCTCTTGGAGTTAATGCTCAGTTTGGGATCAAACATAAAACCGGATATCATAAGTTCCCCATGAAGTTGGGTGAATATCGCTGTCAGCACTTGGTAGGAGCAAAGGTTGTTTGTAATGAGCTGATACAATTAAAGTTAGGATTATATACAGCTCATAAGTATTTTGATCCAAAGGGTAAGATGCATGCCTTGTTCGCTTCGGTGTTTACTAAACATTTCAATTTGTTAGAAGACTTTTGGAGTGACCGACAAGATGAGTATGACTTAAGAAAGAAGAATTATGAAAGATTGTCTGTTTCACTCATGTTAGAGCTAGGTGTTAAAGAAAACATTCCTAACACATTGGTGGATGATGGAATTGTCTTGGATCCATCCTATGAAGCTTTGAAGATTGGCACTAAGGGTCTAGATCTAATTGATTGGAATGCTGAAGAAACCATTGATATAAAGAAGATTGGAAGGACAGTATTGGATAGGAGTGTGCAATGGTTAGTGTTAAGAACTCAAGATCCTCAAGATCCAGCTCCTAAAAAGGGTAAGGGATATAGGAGGATTAAAAGGAAGACACCTCCTAAAGAGCCATTGGAGTTCTTTCCTCTGGACATTGATGAGATAGAGCTTGAAGCAGCAGGAGATGAAGAAGAAATGAAAGAAGGAGATGATTCAGTAGGATCAGCTATTTCAACACCTACATTAGGTGAATCATCCGCCCAAGCCCCAATTACAAGGAAGAAGAGTAAAGAAGTTCAAGAAGGAGCTCTTCATAGCATGGCTGAAACTGCTAAGGGAAAAGAGGTTGAGGAAGAAGTTCTGGAGGTAGGGACAAATTCAGATGAGACTCTGTCAAAAAAGGATTTGCAAGAAAATATGCCTCTAGAGGAGGATGTTGAGTAGATTTTGACACCAGAAGAGCAATGGATGATGTTTGAAGTGGAAAAAAGAAAGTCTGATGCAAGGGCTGCAGCGAAGAAGCAAAAAGAAATGGATGCTAAGGTACAAGCCGATGCTCTACTTCACCAACAAAAATTAAAGGCAAGACAAAGTAAAGCTAAGGCAGCAGCTGATGAGGTAGAGAAGCAAAGGAGGCAACAAGAACATGAGCTTAAAGTTAAAGCAGAGAATGACAAGTTGGAGCTGATACAGAAGATTCATGATCTTGAGGAAGAGAAGGAAAGGAACTGGAGAGAAAAGGAAATCTTGCTTGCCAAGTTAAAACTTGCAGAGGAAGCTCGCCAGAAAGAAGAAGAAGAAGAAAGTTTAAGAAAGAAAAGGGATGCTGAAGAGTTGGTTAAGAAACAACAAGTGGAAGAAGCAGAGACAAAAAAGCTTAAGGCTTTGGAAGAAGAAAGGTTAGAGAAAGATAAATTGGACAGTGAAGCTCTAGAAAGGGAAAGAATAGAGAAGGAAAAGTTGGAAAAAGAAAAGGTAGAGAGAGATCGGTTGGAAGAAGAGAGGTTGAGGAAAGAAGAGGAAGACAAAAAAATACAAGAACAGAAAGATAAAGAAGAGGCTGAAAAGTTGGTGCAGATGCATATATTGCAGGAACAACAAGAGAAATTGAGGGTTGACTCCCAATCTCAAGTAAGTATGCAACCACCTTCTACCATGGTTCCCTTTTCTTCTATAATGACTACTACTCCAAGTGCTCCCACTTGGCTAAAACTAGACTTGCAGAAGAGGGCAGTAACACCTCCACAACCTCTCAATTGGTAGGATATGATGAAGGGGATTGTGTAGGAGAGGCCTAAAAAGAAGGCTAAAATTCTACATTCTACCCGACTCATAGACAAAGGAGAAATTATTGCTGAATGTGCCATGCCAATGACAAAAAAGGAGGTAGGGGACATGCAGATAACAAATTATCAGTTGAGTACTGTCAACTTGGGAAGGCCCACTAGGAATCAACAAATGAACTTGATTGATGTGGTGGCTTCAACAACCAAGTCAAGAATGATCAAGAATAAGCAAAAGAAGGATGAGCTTAAAGCTCAATTGGATCAACTACATTCATTCTTGAAGAGTGTCTCCTCTCCAAGATCACAACAGGTAGCAGCCATTGAGACTCCTATTTTGTTAAGCAAAAAGGAGGTAGATGATTTGGTATAGGTAAAAGGCAAAGCGGAGATGGTGGACCGATGGGTAGACAAGTTAAAGCGGGAGGTGGGTGAAGTTTTGGTAGAAGGTTTTGAAGCCTGCAAGGACACAAAAGGGTTAGTAAAAGAAATGTATCAATACATTGAGGAATCAAAGAAACAAGGAGAAGAGTATAAAAAATACAGTCAGAAGTTAGAAAGAGTGAGTGTATTGCCATTGACTACTCTTTTGGAACAATCGATACTTGAGGAGGACAATAAGGATTTTGTGGAGAAAACTTCTCGAATACTCTGTTTTAGAACTGATTGCTTGAGTAAACATAAGGATGAGATCCAAGAAGGTGTTAATAATTTGACAGAGCAGTTGGAAGAGCTGGAAGCAGTTATTGCCATTATTGTAGATGTAAATACATTTACAAAAGAGGGCATGCCTTTGAATCAAATAAAAGAGAAATGGGATGAAAGATTCAAAGGACTCATGCAAAAAGAAGATGATGGTGGGGAGTTGATGCTGGATCGATTAATGGATTTTAAAGAGGAAATAAAAGCTATTGGAAGAGAGTTGACAAAGGTGAAAGGTATGAGGGAGTTTGCTGTAGCAGAATTGGATCGAATCAGATTTGAAGATAGCTGGGTTGATGGGCCAGAAATAGACACATTACAGCAAGTCTTCACCAGCTACGATGAGTTCATGGCAGATCCAGCTTTGCATGCATGAATCCTTGCATGCCTGATTTTCCTCTTCCTTGCATGTTGCATGCATACAACACTGATAGTCTTGGGGGCGCATGACTTCTTTTTCTCTTCTATCTTCTATTCTATAGTTAAACTGAAAGTCTAATGTAAGAACTCAAGATCAAATCGATCTGAGTTTCCAAGAGAGTTATAGTTCCTAAAAGGGTGGATGACCTAAAATAGAAGTGAAGTTTGAAATTTTTGTATATCTATAAATACCCTGTGGGTATCATATTGTAAAGGTTGGCTAATTGAGAATAGGATTGGCTTACCTGAGTTTAGGAGATAGAATTTTGTAGTAATTGCAGAGATACTTTGTACTTGATCTTTTACAGTTAATAGAATTACAGGTTTACGCAATATGGTGTAAGCATGGAATTGTTTTACTTGATAAGGCTGATAAGTTATAATCTATCTGAATGCCACTGATTGTGCTGAAGCATGATAGTTTCTTATGTGATGAAAGTCATTAGAAGAAACCAGATTTAAGGATTATCTTGTTAGATTATCATTGAATTGAAGTTATTAAAAGTCTGTTGATCTATAATCTTGATGATGAATGAATGTGTGTTGTTTTGAAATCTTAGAAATAATTGTGATATGCGAATAGTGGAATTGAATTAAGCACCTGAGATGCATGCAATAATACAGTTTATTCTGTAGGTTGTGTCATGCTTTGGTTTTTGTGATCTGTTAGAAAACATTCATTGTTGAAAGTATATGTCCGGATATTAGATAAATTTGATTCATACGTACTGGTTTACCCCTTTGATCTATCTTTTTCTTTTGTTTGAAACCCCATTGATTTACTGAAATAGTTTGATAAAATGAGTCATATCTTGAATCTTTTGTTACCAGCACAGGCCCCTTGAATATTATAGTTGCATAAGCCGATTGAGTGACACCAGACAGTTGAGAACCAACTACCAGGACCTTGGGAGTTAGGCTACTATATGTTGTATTTCTTTTTCAGGAGAAATAGAGTAGAAATATTCTATTTTAACGTTGTTTGTGTCATTTTCACCATTAACATGACCATCAATTCCTCTCATTAATATTGAACCATTGATCTTTTTAGTCTCTCCTCTAATCTTGACCGTTGATCAATGTAACCAAATATCTATAAATTGAACCATCCTATCATTCATCCGTCATCTCAAATCATGCAAGGAAACTATAATTGAATTTATACAATGCTTTATTGCTATTGTGCTACTAAAATATGAGAGAAAAGGACTACTTACACCATTTTCCAAGGCGAATAAACGAAAACAATGGAGCTATTCTAGAGAAAATTATGTGTTTTTAGTGTGTGCAAGGTTTACATTTTGTTTGATTTAGTTTTCTTTATTTGATTTATTGATGTGATATCTTGATTGTGATTCTTGTTGATTATTGATTATATTTTATTTTCATAGTTGAATTTATATGCCATACAAAAGGAATTATCGTCATTCATCTAGAATGAACACCAAAGAGTCTTATTGCAACAACATTATCATGAAAGGGAGAAGTCACTTCCCCTTAAAACTATAGTAGAGGTAGAGGACCCTAATTAAGTGGTGGAGGAATGCATTGAATTAATAGACAAACTAGGATTGGAGAAAACTATTTTGGATTGTAGAGAAAAATATTATAAAAGATTCAAAGAATTGGCTTCTGGAGCAGGTAGAGAGACACTCAAATTCTCACAAAACATATGGAATGAGTTAACTCAGGAACTAAAAAGGAAAGAGCCCCACTATGTTTTCAACTACTTAACATCAGTCTCACAAGGGAATATTGGTATACTAGAGCATCCCTTGCACATAAGATTACTTGGCTTTCCCTGACATTTCATCCTCCCCTTCTCCTGTATTCAATTCCACATTGGTCAGAAGAAAAGAAGCACAAGAAACAACAAAACATGTCATATGAGAGAGATTGTTTGCACATAAAAGATTCTATTTGAAGCATGGAGAGGGAGTTACTAACCCGATAGACTATAAAATCACTTCACTACAGTATAACCAAAGGCCCTTAATTGCTTGCAGACAAGCAAGGTGCTAAGTTGGGGGCTGTGATGAGTTGTGAAATTGCCCTCATTTCCTTGTTTTAAGATTCACATTTCTCATGACATTTTTGATAGTTCAAGAAATTATCCAAACTTTTTTATTTATCCTAAGTATTAAAGCATTAAGGATGGTATATATTATATTGCTAAATGATTGTGTGCATTTGTGAATGTCTATGAAATGTGATAATGTTTCATGTTACTTATGGTTATTAATGATGAAGAGATGTTTTTGAGAGAAACTAATCCTTGTGCAACAAAGGACCATGCACCCACATCAAAGGATGTCTATCAACTCACAACCAAAGGAATGATCACCTAAGACAAAAGGTATAGTCACCCACAACTGATGGAGGCAGTTGTCAGATTTTTTGGGAATGGTTTATTTATAAATCATTCTATTATTACTGATTCTATCACCAAAAATAAAGATAATCATGGAGATAAGAAGATCTTTGTGATAAGAATAGATCATGGTTCATAAATGGTTATGTCATGTTCTACGTGTTTCTAGTTATAACCACCTTCTTTATGATGCATAGTCTTAATGAGATTATGACACTCACACCTCTGCATAATTAGTTTCCTATTTTGTTCAGGATAGGAATAAATCCTCTCCCCATGTTTTTAAATGAGTTGACATTTGTTTACAAGTTATTTAGAGTTCAGAATAATCAGACTCTTAAGATCTTGTATATATAGTAGATCTTGTGTGAAGTCAAAGATCTAGTGATAACAAATTTGGTTATCAATGCTTTTGTCAATCAATACTTTGTTATTAATTTGTGTTATCTTTGAAAAATGCAATAAAATAGATTTAGTCAATCATATGAAATTTTGTGTTAAGATTTGAATTGAGATATTGTGAGATTGCTGTCACTCAAGCAAGGGCCACTTGAGGTAACTATAATACTCCTCATAGTTTAGATTGTTGTTAATATTAGAATAAATTATTAAGATGTACTTCTTGATTTCAATTAATTTGATTTGATAAGTAGTAATCAATTGTTATCAATAATTATTTAATAATAAGCTGCATACAAGTAGTTATATTATAATTGAGTTGTTTAGTCATTGTCTTTACAAGAGTACACCTACCCATAGCAATTGTTATATAGTTAAGTTTATTTCTAGATGAGTCTATTTCCAGTTAAGTTTATTTTTAGATAAGTTTTCTTTTGGTTAAGTATTCTATACAGACAACTTAGAATCCTTAATTGTACATATAGTGCCAACACCATCAAAGAAATTATGATTCCTTGGTTGATAAATTAAATGTAGCACACCTAAGTTAGTAAGTTGCTTAATAAGGGATATGTTGGTCCGTTGAGCCGAATGTATGCCCCCCTTTGCATAAATTTATTGGACATAGATGGAGCTAGACAACTTGACTCAACACGATCTAAAAAAATCCAATGTTAGTTTTTCATACATACAATTCTAGCTCTAGAAGTCTCAAAATAATGATATCTTTAATCTCGAGGTTATTGTCTGTTCATTTTTCTTTGAATGGAAATATTAATGTGCTTACCTTTGCTTACTTTCAAATTGAGGCATAAGTGGAAAAAATGGTATTGAAATTCTAACATCTCTAGAACCTTCTCAACCATTGGGGGAGTGCACTCTATACTATGATAGAATCTTGCTTGATGGTCCTACTCAAAGAATGTCACCTCTAGCTTCCAAGTTACAAAGTCAATTGCATAGTTGCAACCATTTCTCACTACTCCTTAATGGAGGGGTTGAACTCCTCTATGGGGGAAATCCACTAGGCCTATGCAAACTTGTGTTAAGGCTGTTGTTTTACCTTTGCCACTTGGTTGTGCCTATTGGTTTTGCTCATTATCCAACATCCTTAAGTTGAATGAGGATGCCAAAAAATCCCATTGGAGAACCCTTTGTATGGATGGTTCCTTGTTAGGATGATTTTCCTCCCCTTCCTCATATGGTTGCATATGTCTAATGCTTTGATTTAAGGCACTGGTTTTTCTATTTTCATACTTGTACTTCAATGGACGATGTATATATATCAAGTGACTAATTTTTATTGTAAACCTTCTAACTTGTGTATTTTGATTAACATAGAAACTTGTAAAAATATTTCTATAAAACTAATAAAGTAATCCCATCCAAACAATATTAAAATAATTTAATTAAAAAAATTAAAATAAGAACAAAATGATTTTCTATTCATAAAATAAAAAAGATCTTGATCTACTAATGAAGTTGAACATAGATTAAGTTAGACTCATATTACTTCAAATTTTTCAAAAAAAACTGTATAAAAACCTCCATAACCTTCCATCATAAATAAATAAATTAAAAAACAACCATCTTTAAATAATAACAAACAAGATTGCCGGGTCTTCTCGGAAAGAGAGGCACTTGCAGATTGTTACAGCAAGCTTGGAAATGTGTAGGCGGCTTTCAAAATTCTTGCCTGCCCTGCAAATATTCAACCTTGCTGAGTTACGTGGTTGAATAGGATACATGGTTTTTCGTGTTATACAACTGAATTACTAAAAACAGTTGGGCAAAGCAGCATTTTATTATCCGTGTTACTTAAGCGCTCATGGATCAGACAGAGAGTCCTTATTAACATCGGCAACTCCAACTCCAATGAGATTGGGAATTTGTTGAAATAAAGTAGAGAAGGAGAAGAGTGAATGTGCCACTCCAACAATGGACAATGTTAATACCAAATCTTCTCCCCCTACTTCGATGGATGCATTGGTTGCAGGTCATTTCAAACTCAAATTCCTATTTTCACATTTATTTTTCGTTTGTCTTTCACAGTCTTAAATTACTGTGAAAGTTTAAGTAAATTGGTTTTGTTGATTTCGATCAAATCAATTATGAAGATGGTATATGTATTTTCTCCGTGCCAATGGAATTTATAATGCTCTTTTGTTGACATGATATGCCCTTTCACAAAACCCTAGAATCCCTGGTATGGAGAATGCCAACCCATTCATGTAGTCTTCTATGTTTGGCATTTTCAAACGAAGCGTACAAAAGGGCTTGTATAGGGTGTTTGTTTCACATGGTTATGAAATGCAATAGCTTAACTCGATTTTTTCTTAAAACTTGACAGAGGACCCACCTGATAAAATGGTGGAAACCATATGCAATCATATAGAGGCAATTTTTATTTTTTATTTTCAATTTTTACTTGGGTCCCAAGATAAGAGGATGTTATTGTAATCTTTAAAAAGTAAGGGGAATAGCTAAAATTCCATTACCATACATGTGTTGAATATTTTAAGACAAGGGACGTGGTGATATGAAAACCTTGGCTAGCAGAGGCTTTATCTCATGATCCTATGTTGCCAGTTATGGGGTACTATAATGCACATTATAACCACCACCACAGTGGCAATTCTTGTGCAGAATGTTCTGCATAGTGGACATTGAGAAAATGTAGTGCTAAGATAAAATCCTTGGTATTTGTTTCAATTAAATGAACCGCTGGAATGGAAGTCAGCTCAGTTTGAAGGGGAATGGAATGTGCACTTTACAAAATTATGAAGGCAAAGGCTTTGCTGAACCTTGAACCTTGAAACTTGACTTTAGCTTTGGTCGAGGAGGGAGTAGAATGTTCTATGAAGGCAAATGCTTTATTGAACCTGTCTTGAGCCTGGACTTTGATTTATATTATCTATCTTCCATTTGAAATGATATATTCTGCTTAAATCTTGGATAATGGTTCTTTCAAGCTAACAACTTACTTTGTGTTAGGCTGTACTACACTCTCTGATGTTAATTTTTAAATGAAGATTGGATTCTTCTAGTTGCCTTTGGGTTTTATTTTTGTCATAGCAGTGTTTGTTTGTAATTGGGGCATAAGGTTTTATGTAATAATGGTTTCAAAAATACTTTGTTGACCGATCTTTGAATTTTGCTTTGCCATATCCATACTCCTCCATTAAATTTGGACAAAAAATGATCGTTCTATTCTCATAATTTCTATTAAACCCTCAAAGTAAGTTTCAACTTCAATCAACTGTTTTGACATTATCTCTTCATCATCAAATGCTGACAGTCTTATGGTTTATGCATACTGTTGTACATCTATACAAAAACACATATATTGCTCAAGGCATATGTAATGCCCCCTTTTGGGGATAACCCTAATTCTTGCCCTAGAATCACAAGTTTAATGCAGTTAGTGTTACAACTTAACAATTAATTGCTTTAAGCTGGATAAATCTTGGTTTAGGTCCTGCAATCATGTTAGATAATATTGAAATATAATTCATATGATCAAACATATATAATAAATGTCTTATCTATTTAAACCATGTAAATACCTAACTATTTCAAATAATATAAACCACATGATATCCATAATGCACATTGGAAGTTGGATCATAACCAACCTGAAGCTATCCATACCAAGCCCAAGAGCGGATATACCATCCCTCTTGGTCCTCAAGTGGCACACAGAATCATCCAACATGGGGTGGCGTACTTGGCGGATAAACTTGTATCTGCATTCCCTACCCTTGCTGCCATATCCATCCCTCTTATGATTGAAACTCCTCAAATTCATCTCAACAACCAATCCATGTAGAGGTTGGGGAGAAAGGCTAGCATAGGAGGCCTGTAGACATCCTCTCCCTAAGCCCAAGGGCGGATATCACCCCCTTGGCTCCAAGTGGCATGCACAGTCATCCACCATGGAGTGGCATACTTAGGAAGAAGTCTAGTATCTGCCCAACCTACTGGTATCTCCCCTATTCCTCCTCATGGTTGCTTGATGAGTAAAACAAGTACAAACTATGATAATAACAAAATATACAATAATCATGATAGAGCATACAATAATACTAGCTAATATAAGACTGCTATATTCTAGGATGCAAACATATTAACAAATGCTGACTTCTGCCCTTGTCTGCTGAGTGCAAATAATTATGTTTGATCTGATCCAATTGTCTTGCTGTTCGATCTGTTCTAATATTCAGAAGATATTGCTTAAAGAGAAACAAATAGATTAAATCAAATAAATAATTACTAATAAGGATTAATAATTGCTGAAAGCATCATTATTGCATAATCGTATAATATATATGTATATGTGTGTGTGTATTTCATTCTATATATATATATATATTAAACTTACTTCCCTTATTATTGATTTATTATTTGTCTTCATACATCTCTCATTGGACTATCTTCTTCTTATCACATACTTTTAATATCCGCTCCATATTCCAAATGATATTCTTTTCTTTTAATCTGCTGTTTGTGCTCAGATTTCTAATTGATTTTATTCTTCTATTCCTTCCCAATTCCTTCCTCATCTATTTCCTTTTATATCTTTATTTTAAGGTGAAAGGATAAATCTCTTTAGATGAGAGATATCCTTATGAATAGGCATGACTCTTTCTTACCAAACTGCTGGTAACTAATTGGTTAATCGCTGCTGCCTTCACACTAACAAATCTATTTGCTGCCTTTAACTTATCAATTGCTGCACTTTATTTGAATATTTTAATTGCTCTTTATTAACATTACATAGTCGCTGCTTTTTGTTAAGGTAAAGTCGGCCCCTAATTAATATAAGGTTGTTGTTTATATATAAATCAATTCTGAGTGCTGCCCCTTATCACATATCATTGCACCTGTTATTGATGATAACCACGGCTCTTTCTGATATCAATCGCTCCTTATTTAGTCGCTGCACCTTATTGATGAAACAATTTTAGCTGGGAAATTGCTTGCTTGTATTAACAAGAGAAAAAGATTACAATATATAGAAATACAAAGCACTGAAGAAATTAATGAAACCAACTGCTACCTCTACCTACAAATATTTAAGAGACCAACCACCTACAATTGTAGACATTAAATGTCTAACTACTAACTACTGTAGATACAAAATATAATTGACCATTAAACAATATGAGAATATAATATTCTAACACCCTTCCTTAATGGTCAATCTGTCAACAACACCAAGTTGGCCCTTGAATTTAGCAAACTTATCCGGGCTCAGAGACTTGGTGAGAATATCTGCAGTTTGAGCAGCTGTCGAAACATACTGTAGCTGAACGGATCCGTCTTCTACTAGCTTGCGGATGTAGCGACAATGAAGCTCGACATGCTTGGTATGTTCATGGAAGCTTGGATTTTTGGCGAGTTTGAGCACCCCTTGATTATTAGTGTACAAGGGAGAAGGTCCTGCTTGTGACATGTGCATGTCAGAAAGCATCCTGCGGAGCCAAATTGCCTCACATGCTGCCTTAATGGTTCCTTGATATTCTACTTCAGTCGAGGAAAGAGCCACCGTTTGTTGCTTCTTGTTGGTCCATGTTACAACACCTGTACCCAAACTAAATACATATTCAGAAGTGGATTTTCTGTCATCCACTGAACCTGCCCAATTTGAATCTGTATAACCAATCAGCTGTGGATCCTTGCATCTACCATACATAATGCTATAAGCTGAAGTGCCCTTAACATATCTTAGCACTTGCTTCGCTGCAATCCAATGATCAACTTTTGGAGCTGTCATGAAGCAAGAAATGTAGCTCACTGCGAAACTGATGTAGTTCTAGTGGCAGTGAGGTAGATGAGACTACCCACTAGTTGCCTGAATGTCATTTCATTGACCGGAGGTGAATCAGAGTTGGCTGACAACTTCAGCCCCTTCTCCATAGGTGTGGAGGCAGGTTTGCAATCCTGCATCCAAAATTTGTCAAGCAAACTGCGAGCATATTTATACTGAGAGATAAAAATACTATCAGTTGTCTGCCAAACCTCAATACCCAAACAATAATGGGGAAGCCCCAAATCTGTCATGTCAAAAGTTGACACAAATCCTGTTTGATTGTTGCAATCAAATGTGCTGAACTACCAGTAATGATCAAGTCATCAACATAGACAACAAGAAAGAGAATATCATCAACAGAGTGTTTGACATACAGATTACTGTCAGAAGGGCTGCGCTGAAAACCATGATCAACCAAGTACTGTTCAATCTTGATGTACCACGCACAGGGAGCCTGTTTCAGTCCATAGAGTGCTTTCACGAGCCTACATACTTGATGTTCTTTGCCGGCAACCTTGAAACCAAGAGGCTGCGTCATGTAGACTTTTTCCTGCAACTCACCGTTGAGAAAGGCACTCTTGACATCCATTTGATGAATTGTCCATCCAAATTGGGCTGCAATAGCGAGAAGAAGACGAATTGTGCTCATCTTGGTAGTAGGAGCAAAAGTCTCCTCATAGTCAATGCCCTCCTACTGTGTGAATCCCCGAGCAATTAATCTGGCCTTGTATTTATCCAAAGTATTGTCTACATGATACTTGACCTTATAAACCCATTTGCAGTTGATAGGTTTCTTCCCAGGAGGAAGATCAGAGAGAACCCAAGTGTGATTCTTCAGAAGACTATGGTATTCGGTCTCCATAGCCTTTTCCCACTCTGTAATTCCTTTAGCCTTTGAATATGTCTGAGGCTCATAGATGCTGTGGATGTTGGCCATAAGAGCAAAATCGACTGTGTTTTGCTGCTTGTGCTTTCTACGAGCTGATCTACCCTCAATGAGTTCATCATCATGAAGATCTCCGATAGTCTTGAGCCACCACTTAGGCTGAAGAGTAGAAGTACCAACATCTGGAGTAGGAGAAACAACATCTTCTGGGATTTCTGGAACAAAGTCATCTGGATATGAATCCTGAGGAAAATTAGGTGGTGCTAGATCATGACTGGTAGACTCCTCATCTTCAAAGTCAGAATGCTCTGAAGCCCTCCCATGAGGGGAACCAAGAGGAAGATGAACACCCTTATTAGAAACCTTCATAGGCTGATCCGTAGGGTTGGTAGTAGGAAGAAATGGACAAGTGGTCTCATCAATCACAACATCACGACTGAATATGAGACGATCTATCTCCACATCAATCAACCTGTATGCCTTGTGATTGTCGCTGTAACCAGTAAACATAAGTTTCTGACTCTTGGAGTCCAGCTTGGCATGCTTGGCTTTGGGAATCCAGACATGAGCTGTAGAACCAAAGACTTTCAGATGGCCCACCTTAGGCTTACATCCTAACTAGGCTTCTTCAAGAGTCATCTTCTTAACGGCCTGTGTAGGTGATCGATTCAGGAGGTAGATTGCAGTATAAACTGCTTTAGCCCAGTATTTCTTGGGTACATTTCTATACTCCATCATAGAACGAGCCATTTTAGTAATGGTGCGATTTTTATGTTCAACAACACCATTCTGCTGAGGGGTGTATGGTGTGGTGAGTTGGCGCTTAATGCCATGTGCAACACAAAAAGTAGAGAAGTCAGTTGAACAAAACTCCCCCCCATTATCTGACCTTAGAGTGACAATCTGAGAACCTGGACCCAGTAACAGATGGAGTGTTCATTGGTCCACATACATCAGCGTGAACCAATTGAAGTACCTTGGAGGCTCGCCAAGAATCACCATCCGAGAATGGTGTCCGATGCTGCTTCCCAGCTTGACAGGCTCCACAAACTCCATGATTTTGAGTTTTGATCTCAGGTAGACGAGCAACCAAACCCTCCTGAGACAGTTGAGAGAGATAGTGCACATTCAAGTGCCCATAACGTTGATGCCAAAGTTTGTTGATGGAAGTACTCTTGGTTGCTAGAACGTGCTCCTGAGAATCATCGGAATCAACAAGTCTATATAGACCATGATCCTGAAGTCCTATAGTGATTGTAGTACGGGTGTCCCTGTCAACAATGCTGCAGGTGGACGAACTGAAAACAACATCCATCTGGGGAGAATGCCTCATGATTTGGCTGATGGAGAGAAGATTATGTTCCATGCTTGAAACATAGTAGACATTGAGAAATATTAAATTTCTCCCTCCGGAGTGAATTTGAACATTGCCCTTACCAGCAACAGTGTACTCTTCGCTGCCTCCAAAGATCACTGAATCAGTGAATGGTTCATATTTGGTGAAACAATCCCGACGATGAGTAAAATGTCGAGAAGCCCCTGAATCAATATACCAGGCAAAAGATTGTACTGGATTTGCTGTTCTCTTGGCCATAAAAGCATAGAAAGCAGATTCTTTTTGCTTAGAGTGCTCTACGACATTTTCCTTTTGTTGAGACCCTCCCTGCTTTTTTTGTTCAGAAGCCAGTCGTACCTGACAATCAGCCTTTATGTGACCATATTTATGGCAATAATTGCACTGAACATTCTTTTTCTTCTTGCTGTCTTGAGAAGAACCAGAGCTTTTTGGATGAGAAGATGGAGCCTTCCCTTTTTTCTTATCAGAAGATTTGGCAGAGAACACTTGCTCTGTGGAGGTGGAATTGGTACTGCTCCCAAATTGCTGTCTACAACGATCCTGTTGTAGAAGCTTGTTACACAAGTCTGAAAACTTCAAATCAACATTTGTTGAAGTAATATTCAGTGTTTCAATGAAATGCTTATAAGATTTCGACAAACTCTTCAAAGTAATGATGACCATGCCCTCTTCCTCCATTGTTCGACCAATCGCCTCCAACTGATCACGAATATCCTTAATCTTTGTCAGATGTTCCTGTAAGGACATTTTCTCATCCATCATGATGGAAAAAAGCATGTTCTTGAGAAAGAACACTTTGCTCTTGTCGGAGGTTTCATGAAGAGCCTTCAAATGATCCCAGATTTCCGGAGCAGTTTTGCTAGACGGTACTTGAGGTAGTTGCTCATCTGTGACTGAGAGTTTGATGAGCATGATAGCTTCCCGGTTGCGTTCATCCCATTTGTCTTGGTCCTTTCCGACTACAGTGGGACGAGTTGAGTTCCCCAAAACGATCTGATTGAGGCAACGATATTCAAAGATCGTAAGCATGTGCTGCTTCCAGGTGTTGTAATTCTTCCCGTTGAACTTCTAGCTGCTTTTGAGCATTATATTTATTAGAGATGCCATCACGTACCTTGAGGTCAAACTGGTGAAGGCAAAAAACCACTGCACTGAAAAAACAAAATAAATTCTGCAAGACAAATTTCAAGGCAGAAATCAAAAAACTAGCACGGATTTCGAGGTATAAAACCAATGTAGAATTTTTAAGACAAAACCCAAAAAATTTGAAGAATACCTAGAAAATTTTAACAACACCCATTTGCACAAATTTCAAGGCATGAAAAATGAGGGACCCAAAAAAATCTGAAGACAACCCAGTTGAGGTCTCGAAAAACCCACCAAAAATCTACAATCAATTTTTTTTTTTTCAACTTGAACTGAAGGTGCAATATACTCTCGCAATTTTTTCTTGTTTTTAGTGAACATTTACAATAGAATCAATCACCTGTTAAGGTTAGCATAACCCAAAACGTACATGAAAGAACTCTAACCAAGAATGCACCCTAAAACCACTTAAGGAGGAGGGGCGGGCATATGGTCAAAGGATCCCTAGGATCTACTGAATCAAAGAGTACGAGATTACACTGAAAGAGAGATATTAAACTCGACACCAAGAATGTGCACTCAAGATCCTTTGACAGGCGAGGTGCTAACATATGGTGGAGTACTACTGCTAAATTGAAATGAAACAAGGCGGATAACCAGCCAAATAACTTTCCATGCTACCACCAAACAGTGGGGGGAAAAGATTACAAAATTAATACTTCTTCTGCTGCGGCAGGCATCCACTGAAGAGTGGGGATTCACCACTTGAAAGTGGGCATGAAAGAGATTACAAATCAGATTATCCATACTGGCGGTATACCATCCAGGGGTGCTTAATGTGAAGTTAATTAAATAATGCAGCAAAAGCTAAAACTGAAATAGTACTACTGTTGACAGTTTATACAAAGAATAGAGCTGCAAATTACACTGTTATTCACCATTTTTCAAAGCACCACGTTATACATTGCTTCCATGTCAGAACATAATGAGAAAAGAAGAAGAGATATGGAAACAGTAAATGATTTAATTCTGTTTTAGCAAACTGTAATTCTGGAAATGTCAAATCAACAACTACCGCAAATGATCAAATGCTCATAACTCAACCGAATTACCTCCGAATTGCATGATTCCAAGTGCATTGGTCAACTAGAAGATAGGCGCCCCTGCTGAGATGAAGAAACAACCTCAAAACGCCAACTATTATTTATGGCACAATTCCCAATGCAAGCTGAAATGTACGATCCTTGAGGGGCGATTTTGACATATAAAATCAAAGGCTCCAAACTAAAATCTGCAAACTGGTAGGAAGGGTCGCCCCAAACATAGAATTCCTTTTGTCAAATACCCAGAACAAAATAATAATCACTCTCAAAGTTGTAAATAGAAACGTCCTTCAGCCATGAAAGGACCAGCAACACAAATTCTGGAAATAACATCAATTTCTCCAACATTGAAGTTCAATATGTACTTCTGAATGAAGCACACTCTCAATCCATCATCTAGGGAACCATAGTTTCAGGCCCGAAGAGTGGAATAGAATTGCTAAGCTTTCTCTTAGCCGAATTTTGGATTTCAAACCAGCAGCATAACTTTGCTTTCCAAAACATGAACCTGGTCAACTCTCTACAATGTAGCAATATATAAGTTTCAATGGGGAAAATGAACACTTTGAATTCCAAGAAGTTGAATCATTTCAACTTCCCAAGGGACGCCCTTCAACCATTCACTTTATTGTGAAATAATAAAACATTATTTCCCTTCCCTTTAGGCGTCCATTTCTATTTGCAACAATAAAGCATTTTAATAAATCATTAAATGCTCAACATGACCCCTTTAATGTCCCCTCTTTAAAACAACATGAAGTTATCACTCCTAGGCATGAGGTACAACTTAAAAACATGAAATTGACTAAATATAACACTTAGTCCAAGGAGATAACCAAAACCAATGCCAATACTGAAACTTGAAGGATTACCACAAATAGCATGATGACCCAAGCTGAACTGCAGATGATGATATTGCCAAGATTAGACTTACTAAAAATAGCTACTGCCAAAAATAGTAAGTTCACTTCAACTCAACAGAAAGCCAAACTGATCGGCCACACTGAACTGCAAAAGCTTGAGTTGCTGCAAGAGTGATATTGCCATTAATATACTTACCAAAAATAGCATATTGCTATAAATAGTAAGTTTGCCAAAACCCCATCTGTATGCCAACTGAGCAGTATCAAGACTTACTATAAATAGTAAGAGTTTCCAAATATCTTTTAAGCACAAACTGGGCAACCATCATGACTTACTATAAATAGTAAGTGCCCGGAAAGGATGTTAGATTCAGATGCAAGTTACCTCATCCTGAAGCTTTTCAAAAACCCAGAAAGCTCCATTAGACATGCGTTAGTAAAACACACATGCAAGCCTTCAAAACTACATCTAAAACCTCCTATAAAATAGGAAACCCTAATTTCCCATTCTGCTTAGCCTACGAGTTTCCAAAAATAGGCTAAATCCAATTGTAGAGCGTAGGGCTAAATCGGGGACATTACAGTTCGCCCTTCTCAAAATTGCTTGTTCTCAAGCAATGCCACCACACTCCAAGACAACTGTTTGATCCATACTATGCCAAGTAGGATCTCGGGGTCCCAAATCCATCTCTGGGAGGATCCAACTTGCTGATGCTGCATCACTTGGATCACACAAGAATAACCAACACTCCAAATCTGTACTAACCCTCCTTGTAACCCCAAAGAGTCACCATATCTGAGACCCAAACTGATAGACCTGGAAGAACTGATGTAAAAAAAACCTTGAGCATCTCATGTCCTGAAAACTCTGAGGAGTCAAAAACAACAAGACCACAATCTAACACATTCCTGAGCAATAAGGCAAATAATTTTCTCAATTCAAAAGCATGCTCCATATCATAACTCCTCATAGCACCAAGCAGAGCCGCGACAACATATGTGACTCTTCCAATATTTCTTGCAAAGGAAAGACCAACTCTTTGCAAGAGATTCCCCATCACATCCTCAAAATTCTGTGAAGATGTATAATGCCTTTTTAAAAAAAAACTGATATAACTGAGATGACTCCATGAAAAACTTACAAATTTCACCCCATGAATCTCCAATTGGTGGACCAAATCAGTTTCTAACTTACTGCCCCAAACACTAGTATAGGAGAAAACACAGAGAAAGCCACTGTTAAACATTAGAAAACATCCCATATATGAATTATGGTTGTACTGTAACAATCCTTCCCTCATTCGAGGCTCAAAATCAGTCCTAGTAGTAGACTGGAAGGTCAGAAAATGGAAACACCAATCAACTAAAAAGTTGATTTTAGACAATTTGAAATCTGATTTATGAAAAATCAGCATCCCCAACAATAAGCAGCAGCTGCAACAAAAGAATCTCTCATTAAAATTGGCATAGCTGCTCATGAACAAGGCTGGTGGCTTTTCCAATAAAGGTCCCAATGCCACCATAAACCATCTTCCAATCATATTTCCATTCCAGAACACCAATTTATGATCAAAAATAAAAATCCAATAACAGGAAAAGAAGGTAGCAGCAATCATAGAACTGAAATTTTTACACTTATCTCTCCAACCAACCTTCTTTTTATGTTTACCATTCTTCATTAAAAAATACTTGAGATCCCAAATACTAACTTTCACTTGGAGACAAGTCCCAACACAAGAGCTGATGATCTCAACAACATTTTGAAAACAATATGCTGGTTTATCCCTTTAGAATTTTCAATATTATCTTTTTGCCAAGTAATGCCAGGATCCCATACAATCAATAATGCAGTACCATTTGTCAAACAGAGAATTGTTCTCACATGAATCATCTGATTCTCTTGTTCCATCTGGATAAACACTTCTTGAAACTCCAAGAAGTAATCAACAAACCTATGTGCGTTGAAGACATGAAACCTAAAATTTTCTGTCATATATTGCCGGAAAGATTCCATGAACCCTTCATCAAACACAATTCGGAAATCTAACACTCTAAGAGAAGAAGGTGATGAAATAAAATCTGACAAGAGTCTCACAAGCATCCTCATCAAAAAATAAATAAAACCTTCATCATCATGACCATCAACTCTTTGCTGATGAACAATAAGAATGTCTTCATTTCCTTGTGTTCCAAGAGTTACCAATTTTTGTTGAGTGGGTGCACTAGGAGCAGCAGTAGATTCAACTTCATGCAACTCTCTTATCAACTCTCCAACGTTGGAAGCAAACTCAAATTTCCTCCTTTAGTAATCTCTGAAGCAATTCTTTCATCAATATCAAAAAGAGGATTTACATAAACCTTATTAGCACCTTCTTCATACAACAAATTGTCAAAAGCCTGAAAAAATTGTTGATGATAATTTGAATACTTCGGTTTCTCAAGATAGCATTCCAAATCGTATGTTTCTTGTATGAGATCAAGCTCATCAAGAATTACCTGAAGCTCCTCAGCTCTTCTTTTGTTTTCTCGCTCCCATGAATATTGAACAACAGAAATCTGATTCTCTGCTTCACTTAGAGTCTCATGCACTTCTTGCAACTTGGCTTTGGCGAGCTTGTTACACTCCAATGCCTTGTTGGCAATTTTGGCCACTTGGTCTTTAACACGAATGATGTGCAAAAGACTTGATTTGATTTCTTCTAAGGCAAACTTAATGAACTTCATATCAGCAATGGAAATGCAACAAACATCTTCTCCTCTAGGCACAACATAAATCAAATTTTCAACATGCTGATGTAATTCATCAAGCTGTGACAAAACTTGAATTCCATTTTCAGCAGTTTGTGAGCTTGAACTGCAATCTTCATATGCTGTCTGAGATGATGTAGAACAACTTTGATGGACAAAGATTTCAAAAATCGTTTGAGCTGCACTTCCCAACTTGTCTCGCATGTGATGGACACTCTTCATCATTCCATCCATAGTGCCTTCCAATTCCTTAGCTTTTTGCCTTAGTTTGTTTTCAGGTGAAGAGAAATCTGCCTTATGACTACTAGAAACATCTCTTTCCACATTATTTTCTACACATGATTCAAGGGAGTCGGTCAAATCAACTTTGTAGTGGGAAGAGACTTCAACTTCCTCTTTTTCTTGACTTTCAAACCAGCGTTCTCCCAAATTGTGAAAAGGCAATTCGCTGGTTGAACACATATCTTCTACCAACCGAACTTCTCCTTCATTTGGATCTGCACTCATGATTTCATCATGCAACTCCATGTCAACTCTTGTTTCTAGAAGTTCTTCTCTTGGATTTTCAAC
Source organism: Sequoiadendron giganteum (assembly GCA_007115665.2). Lineage (NCBI taxonomy): Eukaryota > Viridiplantae > Streptophyta > Pinopsida > Cupressales > Cupressaceae > Sequoiadendron > Sequoiadendron giganteum. Next base: position 581,285,251 of record CM021100.1, on the reverse strand, counting down.
TTGAGGCTCCTTAACCCCCGTTGACTCATTGTTCTCAACTACAGGATAAATGGAAACTCCTTGAACATTTGCTATGAATTCAAAAGGATTCTAGCTTTCATCCTCCTCTTCAGCTTCGGAGATTTCCTCTTTGTCCTCAACAGTCTTCTTAAAAAATGGCTTCAATTTTTCTTCACATTGACTGAAAATTTCTTTAACTAACAAATCAGCAATTGGAGAAATCTGCTCTTCTCGTTCAAAGGCATTCTTGAGAAGGACTTGAATATTTTCGGGAAGAGTATCAGCTTCTTTGATGGTGTCAACTAGAACATTTTTAAAAGTTGCAAACACCACCTCTTCCTGTTCACTCCAAGTTGAAGTGAATAGATAATCAAACAAATGGTAAATCTGATTTTCCATCCCCAATTGTATCAAAAGGATGCAAGTTCTTATTTATGAAAATGTCTTCAGGACAACAACTCTTCTTGGAAACAAAACACTCCCAGTTTCATCCATATCTTGAAAACTCTCCACAATCATACTTAATATGGTCTTCATAGTTTCTTCATCATAGGGCAATTGTGGCTCCACAATTCTTATCACTTCCATGAAACAAGAAGAAACCAGCAGCTTAGTTTCATCATCTGGATGCTTCAACCAATAGGGCTGATTCAAAACATTAACTGCAAGAGTTAATGCCAATTGCATTTCCTTTGAAAGTGATGGCTTCACTTGTCTCAAACATTGTTCTAACAAATGAAGAATATTCTCTTCATTTCTCCTTGACTGAAATTCTTTGCCAAGTCTCTTTCCAACCAAAAAGAGAGTCTTTGCCAATTTCCTCTCTGCTTCATTAGCCATGCCTTATTCTGACAAGACAAGGTTTCACAAACTTCTGAAAAGTGTCAACTTCAAAAACTTTTGAAACTGAAACTAACTTTGTTCTGCTTTCTGATGCAGTATCTGTCTTCTCTGACTCTCATCTGATAACCGAAGCGCTGAAACTCATAGGATGGCAGGAAAACAGGCTCTGATACCACTGAAATATACTTTCTCAATTTTTTCTTGTTTTTAGTGAACATTTACAATAGAATCAATCACCCGTTAAGGTTAGCATAACCCAAAACGTACATGAAAGAACTCTAACCAAGAATGCGCCCTAAAACCACTTAAGGAGGAGGGGCGAGCATATGGTCAGAGGATCCCTAGGATCTACTGAATTAAAGAGTACAAGATTACACTGAAAGAGAGATATTAAACTCGACACCAAGAATGTGCACTCAAAATCCTTTGACAGGCGAGGTGCTAACATATGGTGGAGTACTACTGCTGAATTGAAATGAAACAAGGCGGATAACCAGCCAAAAAAATTTCCATGCTACCACCAAATAGTGGGGGGAAAAGATTACAAAATTAATACTTCTTCTGCTGCGGCAGGCATCTACTGAAGAGTGGGGATTCACCACTTGAAAGTGGGCATGAAAGAGATTACAAATCAGATTATCCACACTAGCGGTATACCATCCAGGGGTGCTTAATGTGAAGTTAATTAAATAATGCAGCAAAAGCTAAAACTGAAACAGTACTACTGTTGACAGTTTGTACAAAGAAGAGAGCTACAAATTACACTGTTTTTCACCATTTTTCAAAGCACCACGTTATACATTGCTTCCATATCAGAACATAATGAGAAAAGAAGAAGAGATATGGAAATAGTAAATGATTTAATTCTGTTTCAGCAAACTGTAATTTTGGAAATGTCAAATCAACAACTACAGAAAATGATCAAATGCTCATAACTCAACCGAATTACCTCCGAATTGCATGATTCCAAGTGCATTGGTCAACTAGAAGATAGGCGCCCCAGCTGAGATGAAGAAACGACCTCAAAACACCAACTATTATTTATGGCACAATTCCCAATGCAAGTTGAAATGTACGATCCTTGAGGGGCGATTTTGACATATAAAATCAAATGCTCCAAACTAAAATCTGCAAACTGGTAGGAAGGGTCGCCCCAAGCATAAAATTCCTTTTGTCAAATACCCAGAACAAAATAATAATCACTCTCAAAGCTGTAAATAGAAATGTCCTTCAGCCATGAAAGGACCAGCAACACAAATTCTGGAAATAACATCAATTTCTCCAACATTGAAGTTCAATATGTACTTCTGAATGAAGCACACTCTCAATCCATCATCTAGGGAACCATAGTTTCAGGCCCGAAGAATGGAATATAATTGCTAAGCTTTCCCTTAGCCGGATTCTGGATTTCAAACCAGCAACATAACTTTGCTTTCCAAAACATGAACTTGGTCAGCTCTCTACAATGCAGCAATATATAAGTTTCAATGGGGAAAATGAACACTTTGAATTCCAAGAAGTTGAATCACTTCAACTTCCCAAGGGACGCCCTTCAACCATTCACTTTATTGTGAAATAATAAAACATTATTTCCCTTCCCTTTAGGCGTCCATTTCTATTTGCAACAATAAAGCATTTTAATAAATCATTAAATGCTCAACATGACCCCCTTAATGTCCCCTCTTTAAAACAACATGAAGTTATCACTCCTAGGCATGAGGTACAACTTAAAAACATGAAATTGACTAAATATAACACTCAGTCCAAGGAGATAATCAAAACCCATGCCAATACTGAAACTTGAAGGATTGCCACAAATAGCATGATGATCCGAGCTGAACTGCAGATGATGATACTGCCAAGATTAGACTTACTAAAAATAGCTACTGCCAAAAATAGTAAGTTCACTTCAACTCAACAAAAAGCCAAACTGATCGGCCACACTGAACTACAAAAGCTTGAGTTGCTGCAAGAGTGATACTGCCATTAATATACTTACCAAAAATAGCATATTGCTATAAATAGTAAGTTTGCCAAAACCCCATATGTATGCCAACTGAGCAGTATCAAGACTTACAATAAATAGTAAGTGTTTCCAAATATCTTTTAAGCACAAACCAGGCAACCATCATGACTTACTATAAATAGTAAGTGCCCGGAAAGGATGTTAAATTCAAATGCAAGTTACCTCATCCTGAAGCTCTTCAAAAACCCAGAAAGCTCCATTAGACATGCGTCAAAAAAACACACATGCAAGCCCTCAAAACTACATCTGAAACCTCCTATAAAATAGGAAACCCTAATTTCCCATTTTGCTTAGCCTACGAGTTTCCAGAAATAGGCTAAATCCAATTGTAGAGCGTAGGGCTAAATTGGGGACATTACAGAAGGTACAAAACCCTAGACAAAATTCTTAGAAGCCTTAGTTGGCCATGAAAGCTCAGAAAATTGCAGAAAAGTTTTTGAAAATGCGTGCAAAATGCAGACCCAAATCGTGTCTTTAAAAACCCTAGAAAAATGACCTCCTTCAGGAAAAGATCGCGGCTCAAGGCAAGAAAAAACACAGGTAAATGTAGCTAGAAATCGCGTCTAAAAATGCGGCTCAGAAGAAGGTAAAATGTGCCAGGAAGAGATAGAACTAAATGCAGCCAGAGAAAAAACACGAAAAACGCGTCCTCCAGAAGTCGCGCGGCCAGAAACACAGAGAAAACGCGCTAGGAGCAAAAAAATCGCGCTAGAATAGAGCTTAAAATCTATACGATTTTGTCTGGAAACTCCCACGATTTTTTTTTCAGAAGAAGGGTTGAAATTTTCAGTGAGTAAATACTCACGAAAATCTCAAATCAAAACCCTTGAAATTCTGAAAACAAAGAGCTACGAAAAATCAATCTTCAAGAGCTAAAAAATTTCATTCAAAAATTTTTAGAAGATTAATTTTCGAGTAACCTGAGCTCTGATACCATGAAACAATTTTAGTTGGGAAATTGCTTGCTTGTATTAACAAGAGAAAAATATTACAATATATAGAAATGCAAAGCACTGAAGAAATTAATGAAACCAACTACTACCTCTACCTAGAGACATTTAAGAGACCAACCACCTACAATTGTAGACATTAAATGTCTAACTACTAACTATTGTAGATACAAAATATAATTGACCATTAAACAATATAAGAATATAATATTCTAACAATTGAATTGCTGCTCTTTATTAAATATTCGCTGCCTTATTAGTGATATATTAACTTGGGCGTTTTCTTTAATGTATATATATAGCTTGGATCAATGTGTGGTTGGCCCAAAACAAATAATAATTTATTTACCAATGACTTAGGTGCCAAGGGTAGAAGGAGTCGGCCAGCATTAAGTTTGCCCTGTATATATGTTAATATGGAAGGAGGTCGGCCTGCATTGTAACTATAAATATGCTTTTATGAAGGTCTACAGTAGTTTGATCATGGCGGGGGCATGACAGCATAAGAGTGGGTTTGAGTGGTTCATGTTCTACTTATTTAGTATTTGCAAAAATAATCATGTCTTACTCGTAAACCTTGACTTGACCTTTGGTTGTGGATGAGATTAGAATATTTTCTAAAAGAAAAACCTTTGTTGAACCTGTATTGAGCTTGGTCTTTGATCTATATTATCTTTCCATTTTGAAATGCTATTTGGTGTTTAAGTCTTGGATAATGGTTTTTTTACAATAATGAGCTTGTTAAGCTGACTGCATGCTTTATATTAGGATTTACTGCAATACTGAAACCTTTGGTGATAATATTTACGAACCATGAAGATTGATTTATTAATTTTCTTATAGTTGTTGCCTTAGGGTTTGATCTTTATCATAGTAGAATGTTTGTTTGTTAATATAAGTTTGTAGATATAATGTTGTTTTATATACGCTTATTTGACCTTTCATTGAATTTTACTTCATCACTTCTTCATTAAGTTTCAAACTCAATCAACTGTGTTGAAATTTTGTCGCTTTATCATCAAACTTTGACAATCTTACAAACTATCTATCTTGGACTATATTTATACAAAGACAAATATTGCACAAGGGCCCTATAATACAAGACAAATCTATCCATTTGATGATATCAAAATGATGGAGGGTACCACCCTCAATTGCAGCCTCACATTAAATAATTTTTTTGTATATGATTCACTTGAAGACTTTTGATATTAATTTTTATTTTTCTCTCTTAGTTAGCTTTTTAGGATGGACTTTTAACAAAGTTTGCAGCTCTCATCCTGAAGTCAATAGGTATTTTAGTAACACCTATTGGGACTCAATCTAATAGTGCCAAATTTACTAGAGTCCCAACTCCTTTGTGCATTTGGACCTTATTTTCACCCACTATTCACCCATTATAGATAATCAATTTGAGAAGTCTTTCAATGGCCCCCCCTTTGTCAGGTTGCCTAAGTGTTGCTCTCCTTCATCCCTTCATGTGCCTATCATAAGTTGGAAAATTGCAAGACCCTGAGAAAATCCTAAGTCTGGATATATTTTGGTCACTTTCAAATGTATTTGCGTAGTTTCAAAGTTTCCCTTCCTAGCATGCCTTTCCTCTGAACTCTACCTTTTCCTTTGTTTTTGTTGGGATATTGGACCTTTACATCTTGGCATACCTTTCCCTTGATCCTTGCTCTTTCCCTCACCCCTGTCAGAGTTTCAAACTTTTCCTTCCTGGCGTGCCATTCTTCTAACTCCCACATTTGACTCTTTACTTTGTGTTATCTTTTGAAGCCAAAGTTTGGTCATCCTCTTGCTTGCATGCTCTGTGATATGATTTCCTTCGTATCCCTAATTGCTGACTTTTGACGGATTCTTTCATTCTTCCCTTTTCTTTCACTTCCTCCCTTTGTAGGATCTTGATGTGGATCTAGATGTTTCTTCCACCTCCCAACCCCTCATTTGGATATCTAGACTCCTTCCAAATGTCTACTTCCACCATTCACTTCCCCACCTGTTTTATGTAAATCACTCTAAGGCCTTTTCGTTGCTTATTCTTTCTTATGTGGACTTCATCCTGATGTTGGAATATCTTTCCTTCCATTTGGACATCCCATCTTAATGTCTGTTCCTGCACAATTCCCTTGTGCTTCCTCCAAATGTTTCGTTCGCTTTGTTCCCCCCTTTTTTGTGGAATTTCCCTTGGACTTTAGGACTTCCATTCCCTTATCTAGTGTGAACTATTGGTCCCGACTCAAAACTCTACATGTCCATTTCTCACATCTTGCTCTACTTCGAATCTCTGCATTTCTTCCTATTTGCATTTTCCACTCTCAGACCTACCCAAAACTGCCATTAATGTCTAATTTGATCCCTGCAACTATTAGTCAGCTTTTTTCCACCTAGAAACTCATGATTATCTCAAGGGTGCAAATCCAAAATTCAAAATTGACGGTGGATGATGAAGAGCGCCATGCCACCCTGAATGCGGTGGTTGGAATTCTAGATGCAAGTAATCCTATGCCATCTCTATGCTGCCATTTTTAGCAGATTTCATAGCATTTCGACTTAGCCCACACACAAAATTAGCAACATCCAATCTTGAGTCATTTTTTTGTGAGGATTCAACAACCAAACTGAGTGCTATAAATTTTAGTTCATTTCTCATTTAAATGGTTAGTCATTTTTTCATTTCCACACAACTACACTGTCGAAGAACTTTAGGGTGCTGAATTTTGTGCCTCCAGTCCCCATTAGAGCAACTCATTTTGCAAATCATGAAGAGGTAGCTATCCTATAATAGATGTTTGTAACTGAATGTCTCCTTGGTCAATTGTAGATTTTCAAGAAAACTTCCAAGCCAAAAAGTGTGTTAGGTTCTTCTTAGCTTAGGATTTTCTCTCATCAGATTTGGTGGTGTGAATGTAATATTGATTTGATAAGTGTTGCAACACTATATTGCATTGCAGATTGTAAATGTTAATCAAATCTTATCTAATTTGGATCCTAAAAGACCTATGGAAATTCTAAGTCTGAAATTCTGTTCAAGAATTCTAAGTCAGATTTTATTTCTTGTATATCAAATGTGCTGATTGTAGAACATTTATCAATTTTGATGTTTGCAAATAAGGGAATGAAGTTCCATTTATATGAGAGAGATGCGCCTCAAGAAGAGACGCGTCTCATGAGAGGACGTGTCCCTTGAGCGCGCGAGCTCTCTTAACAACCGAATCCATTCGGTGTTACTCATAAACTAAGGTGCGCGTGTTTAACAAACATCAATCATATAATATGAGTTCCGATTTTATCATTTGCAAATTTCGATCAACATATGAAATTTGAATAACTTATTTGAAGGTTTTATATTTTAAGAGTAGGTCGATTAAATATAAATGATGATGACATCAACATATGAAATTTGAATAACTTATTTGAAGGTTTTATATTTTAAGAGCAAGTCGATTAAATATAAATGATGATGATGCATAAATGCAATCATCATTTATATCTGACCGATGCTATCTTAAATCAACACTCCCTCTTAGCTAGGGAAGATAAAACAAATAAGTGGAGATATCACCTTCACACGTGATATCGAATATATGATATGTGTTCTCAATATTGTCAAGTCACATGACATTCTTCATAACACATCTTCATTATGGTATGTGCATTGACATCAAGTCATATGATGTCTACCATAATAATTCATGGCATATCCACGGATATATAATTATCCACCATGATTATCTCTTAAGGATCACAATGATCTTCAAATGACATCAAGTCCTATGATATCCATCAAAGTGTCTAAGAGATACTATCATGACATGTCCACAGATATCAAGTCACATGATATCTATTATGATAGTTCAACTCATCATTGTAGAGTCGTCACTTTACAATGTCACATACAAGTGTTCATTATTAGAAAGATCGTCACCTTTCAATAATGTACACAGGGGGAGCAGGCCCATAAGGTCATGGAGTCACACACATGACAAAAGAGTTTACACATTAAACATCTTTAAATATATTAGTACAACTTCTAAACAATTTGAATTTCAAACATAATATCAAATTACATTTCAACAATACCAAGTTTCTTCCTGAAGTGTTCAACCTTGACTCTGGAGAGAGGTTTGGTGAGAATGTCTGCTGTTTGATCATTTGTACTAATATACTCCAACTGGATTACATTCCTTTCTACCATGTCTCTTACATAATGGTAGGGGATTTCAATATGCTTAGATCTATCATGGAATACTTAATTTACAGAGAGCTTAATGCAACTCTGATTATCAAAATGAATGATAGTAGGATTCAAGGGTTCACCAAAGAGTCCCACAAGCAATTTTCGGAGCCAAACTGCTTCTCTTGCCCCCATAGAGGCTGTAATGTATTCAGCTTCTGTCGAGCTTTGTGCTACTGAAGACTCTTTTCTGCAGATCCAAGAGATCATAGCCAATCCTAAATTGAAGCAACATCCTGATGTGCTTTTCCGATCGGTTACACTTCTAGCCCAATCTGAATCAGAGTATCCATGTAGATCTAGTTGGTCATTTCTGTAAAGAAGACCATATCCAATAGTGCCTTGAAGATATCTCAATATATGTTTCACAGCCATAAGGTGAATTTCCTTTGGCTCACACATGAACTGGCTTAGAGCATTCACTGCATAGCAAATATCAGGTCTGGTGTTAACCAGGTACATCAATGATCCAATCATTTGTCTATATAGAGTGGAATCTGCACACTTAGATTTTGCTGCTGCTTTTTTTAGTTTGTGAAGGTTGGTTTCCATAGGTGTAGACATGGGTCTACAATCCAACATTCCAAATCTCTTCGGAATATCAATAGTATACTTTCCTTGCTTTAGTATGATGCTATTTGATTTCTGCCAGACTTCCAAACCTAGGAAGTAGTGTAAAATGCCCAAGTCTTTCATGTCAAATTCTGAAGTTAGATCCTTCTTTCCTTGAGCAATGAGGTGATCTTCTCCTGTTATCAACAGGTCATCAACATATAAAATAATTATTAACATCTCACCTTTAATTACCTTAAAGTAAAGATTTGGGTTTGCATCATTCTTGGAAAATCCTAGTCCCAAGAGGTAGCTGTCAATTCTTTCATACCAGGCCCTGGGAGCCTGTTTAAGTCCATATAGTGCTTTCTTTAGTCTGCATACATGTGAGTCAGGTTTATGTATCACAAAACCTTCAGGCTGTTCTAGATAGACTTCCTCTTCAATGGTCCCATTTAGGAAGGCAACTTTCACATCCATCTGATGAATCTTCCAGACTATCACTGCTCTCACAGACGTGTAACGGGCAACAGGTGCAAATGTTTCTTCATAATCAATGCCTTCCTTTTGTGAAAAACCTCTGGCCACAAAACGTGCCTTATGTTTTTCTATATTGCCATCAGCAGCATGTTTGATTTTGAAGAGCCATTTAGAAGAGACAACAGATTTCTCTTTTGGTCTAGGCATTATATCCCATATATCATTTCTTAGAATGGATTGATACTCTTCCATCATAGCGTCCTTCCATACTTGATGTCTGAAGGCTTCTGAAACACTGGTGGGTTCTGAATTTATGATGTCATTCATTAGAGCAACATAGCTTGAGAACCGTTTGGGTCTTTTACTCTCCCTAAACGTTCCTTTGGGTGCTGCATGATTCTCAGCTTCTTTGATCATCTTTCTAGCCCAAAGTGGCCTCTTCTTACCGTTGTCATTTGTATTCTCATCTGAAGTAGATAGAAGTTCATTTGGAATTTCCTCAGGACACTCCCTCTGAATCTCAGGGGTAGGATCCTCTTCTAAGACTCTAGATGAATAAGTTTCTATCTCATTTGAACTTCTTGCCCTTTTGAATTTGTTTCTGCCCGGGTATGAATATCCTGTAGGCTTTGGAGAGGACATTGCATTCAAATACAAATAAAACTCCAGTGAGTTGAAGGGAGAGACCAAATTTCAATTTGATGGAGCAAGTTCCAACCCCCTTTACAGGTTGTGTAGAATCATCCCCAATGGTTACTTCTTCATCAGTCTCTTCAGTCATAGTGTCTAAGTGTTCTCTGAACCCTGTGATGTGCCTTGAAGAACCACTATCAATTACCCAGTTGTTGGTATTGTTAGATACTTGACTTGATAGGGCTGAATAAAATACAAATTTCTCAGATTCATGGTCTGAATTTGACTTTCCTACTTTAGCAAAGGATGCTTGTTGTTTTGATCTGTCAGGGCACTTCATTTCATAGTGCCCATATTGATCACATCTAAAACATTGTACTTGAGAGATGTCTTTCCTCTTCTTGGATGATCGTTTTCCATAGGAATTTCTCTTTCTCTTAAATGATCCTTTCCCGTAAGAGTTTTTCTTACCCCTTTTATTACATGTTGCGTTGAGCACATGAATGTCTTCATCTATGTTCTTTTGTTTGTTTTCTTTTGTTGAGAGTCTTGTTTCCTTATGTAGGCAGTCTGTTCTTAGCCTATCAAACTTGGGGAGTTTAGATCTCGCACTTATTCCTTGAACAAATGACTCCCATGAGTTTGGTAGGTCTCCTAGTGCAATTAGTGTTAACTCTTTGCTATCAATTTGATATCCAATTGTAGATAATTGATCCCTTAGTTCAATGATCCTCATGAAGTATGCATTAATGGTTTCTCCTTTGTTTATTTGGACATTGTTGATTTGCCTCTTTAATGCAAGAGTCCTACTAGTGTTGTTTATCTCATAGGTGCTCTTAAGGGATTTGAACATTAGATATGCAGTTTGATGTTTTGCTAGAATGGGTACTATATGGTCCCTAACTGCATCTACTAAGATTTTCATGGCCTTTTCATTGTTCTCAATCCAATGAGTTTTCTCTGGATCATCCTGTGGTTCCCTCTTGTTTTCTCTCACAAATGAGTCTAACTTATTTTCTTTAAGAATCATCATGATTCTGAATTTCCATGATGTGAAGTTGTTTGCTCCTTCAAGGCGATCTTCAAATTTGATCACACTTGACATTATGAAGAATGTGATGTGGATTCGATTTCTCAAAAATATGAATTTTCTAAGTAATCTGATATCTAGATTTGATTTTGATTCACTCAACTTGGCTCTGATACCATGTAAATGTTAATCAAATCTTATCTAATTTGGATCCTAAAAGACCTATGGAAATTCTAAGTCAGATTTTATTTCTTGTATATCAAATGTGCTGATTGCAAAACATTTATCAATTTCGATGTTTGCAAATAAGGGAATGAAGTTCCATTTATATGAGAGAGATGCGCCTCAAGAAGAGACACGTCTCATGAGAGGATGTGTCCCTTGAGCGCGCGGGCTCTCTTAACAACCGAATCCATTTGGTGTTACTCATAAACTAAGGTGCGTGTGTTTAACAAACAACAATCATATAATACGAGTTCCGATTTTATCATTTGCAAATTTTGATCATCAACATATGAAATTTGAACAACTTATTTGAAGGTTTTATATTTTAAGAGCAGGTCGATTAAATATAAATGATGATGATGCATAAATGCAATCATCATTTATATCTGACCGATGCTATCTTAAATCAACACAGATGATATTTTTAATGTTCTTTCCAATATTGCATATAGATTTTTGCGAGTTTGGAGATGGATTATTAAGTATGTCTACTTATTAATGTCATATTTCTTTTGTTATTTCTATGTGCTGTTATTTTAGTTTACTATGAGTCTATAACCCAATATAAGGCATTTGTCCTACAAGTGTTTGACCCTCCATGCACTAAAAATTGAACAATATTATTAACCAGAATTTTAGGAGTAGGAAGTTATTATACATGCACTTCATGATTTAATATTATTCCTAGGGAAAACATCTAAAGTGAGCCATAGCAGTTTTTTTCATCTTAGAGAATCATGTCTCCCATATCTTCATCAAATTAATAGAAGTTATGTGTTTTGTAGGTTAGTCCTTGGTTTAGTGACAACTTTTGGACTAGGCATACATTGGATAGTGATACTATTGCAATTTTGCTTATTTGCATACTTGCAGTTGTGATTAAATCTTGTTAAAGATTGCCTCTAGGAACACCCTCCTGGGTTTAGCTAATCCCAAAGAGGAGAGATTATCCACTCTTAGCAATCGACTTGTCATCAATCACATTTTGTTGATGAGTTGGTCTATCCATCTTCAAAAATGACATATCCCTAGCCTTGAATTGGTTAGATCCCTCTAGATGTGTAGTAGTGATTTCGGATCCAAACATAATGGCATTGTTGTCGGAGAGAATTTAACTCTAGAAACATATTGAAGATCTCAACAAATGAGAAATATTGCAAGTGTGCATTGTAAGTTGGTAGCTCGTTAGCTTGCGCCAATATAATGGTGTAGATAGAATATAGGGAAGTAAGACGTTGTTTGATATTTGGAAGTTCCAACTGCGATAAGAAAATTTGTCTCTTCCAAGTGAAGAGTGGCGGCTCTATTTCAGTCAAACTCAAAATTGGTTTGCAAATCAAAAGAATTGATAATGGAGAGAAGAATGTAGCTTGAATATTAGCAAGAACAAGAAGCCTTAGCTCATTCAAGGAGATAGAGAACAATGTGAAAAGTTCCAAATATTGGTAAGTCAATTAGACCTACCTATCAAGATTTAGAACTAGGAACTTTAGGTATACATAGTTCATGTATGGATGTAAGAGATCAACACTTGCATACTTTTGAACATCTAGATAATAACATAATCAGAATTGTTGAAACAAGATAGCTTCGGTCAGATATAAATGATGATCGAATATATTCAATATCATCATTTATGTATATCGAAATCTGCTACATCCCAAGTATATTATCGATATGCATTTAGAGGTTATTACTTGCAGATTATTGGCTTTACATGTTTCTTATAGCATCCCGATCAAGCATCATTATCGGTGATCATCTCCAAATTGGGTATTATTATTTATTTGTGCAAGATAAATTCAGATCGAACTTAGTAAGCATGTATGTTTATTAAGTAACTAACCCCTATTGGTAATCGGGTGGTTAGTTAGACGAAATGGCACAATTCATGGGATGTGTCTCCGATTTGATATTTAATATAGATCCGATCCTCAATTGAAGACATCGAAATAAATCAATGTTCTGCCTTGAGGATCGAATACCATAAAGATAATTCAGACTTGTAAATTCACAATAAATACTTCCAAGATTTGGTAATCGGGTGGTTAGTTAGACGAAATGGCACAATTCATGGGATGTGTCTCCGATTTGATATTTAATATAGATCCGATCCTCAATTGAAGACATCGAAATAAATCAATGTTCTGCTCTTGAGGATCGAATACCATAAAGATAATTCAGACTTGTAAATTCACAATAAATACTTCCAAGATTTGATTTGGCATCAACTTCATAATTTCAAGTTCAATATTCTGTTTATAATTTGATCGATTTAATCAATAAATAAAATGGTATTAGAGCCACGTTAAGAAGGATCCGATTAAAATCAGATATCAGATTATTTAAAAATCGTAGTCTCTCTTGAAATCACAAACACATTCCATTCTTCATAATGTCGAGTGTAATCAGATTCGAGGATCGTCTTGAAGGTGCAAATAACTTTACATCGTGGAAATTCAGAATCATGATGATTTTGAAAGAAAATAAGTTAGACTCATTTGTGAAAGAAAATAAGATAGAACCAAAGAATGATCTGGAGAAATCCCAATGGATTGAGAACAATGAGAAATCTATGAAAATTATAGTAGATGCAGTTAGGGACCATATAGTACCCATTCTATCTAAACATGAGACTGCATACCTAATGTTTAAATCCCTTGAAAGCACCTTTGAAATAAACAACATTAGTGGGACCCTTGCTCTAAAGAGGCAACTTAATCATGTTCAAATAAACAAGGGAGAATCTATTAATGCATATTTCATGAGAATCAATGAACTAAGAAATCAACTGTCAACAGTCGGATATCAAATTGATAGCAAGGAGTTAACACTAATAGCTCTAGGTGGCCTACCAAACTCATGGGAGTCATTTGTTCAAGGAATAAGTGCAAGACCAAAACTCCCTAAATTTGATAGGCTAAGAACAGATTGCTTGCAAGAAGAAACAAGACTAATGACAAAAGGAAACAATCAAAAACCCATAGATGAGGATATTCATGTGCTAAACACAAATTCTTATAAGAAAGGTAAGAAGAAAAACTTCAAGAGAAAGAAGAATTCTTATGGAAAGGGATCATTCAAGAAAAGGAAAGACATCTCCCAAATACAATGTTTCAGATGTGATCAATATGGATACTATGCAATGAAGTGCCCCGATAGAACAAAACAACAAGCATCCTTTGCTAAAGTTGGAAAGACAAATACAGAGTATGATTCTGAGAAATTTGTCTTCTATTCAGCATTATCAAGCCAAGTATCAAACAAAGTCAACAACTGGGTAATTGATAGTGGTTCATCAAGGCACATCATAGGGTTCAGAGAACACCTAGATACTATGATAGAAGAAACTGACGAAGAAGTAACTATTGGGGATGATTCTGCACATCCAATAAAGGGGGTTGGAACTTGCACCATAAATTTGAAGTCTGGCCTCTCTCTACAACTCACTGGAGTATTGTTTGTACCGGGAATAAAGAGGAATCTAATATCCATTTCTGCTCTTGAAGACAACGGATATAGGGTTACCTTTATGGATGGAAAAGTTCTAGCATGGCCAAAGAACTCCACTATAAAGAAAGCACAAACTATAGGTATAAGACAAGGATATCTCTACAAACTGTGCACTGACACTAATCAAGCTCTTATTCATGAGACCTCTAATTCAAATGAAATTTGGCATCGAAGATTAGGACATATTCATTTCCGTGCCCTACCTTAAGTAGAAAAATTAGTAACAGGATTGCCCAAACTAAAACAAATTCATGAAGGAGCATGCAAAGGGTGTGCCCTAGGGAAGAATACAAAGGGGACCTTCCAAAATAGTTTGAGTAAAACCAGAAATGTATTAGAACTAGTACACTCTGACTTATGTGGACCCATGTCTGTACCCTCCATGGCAGGATTCTTATATTATGTAATATTTGTAGATGACTTCTTTAGGAAGACCTGGATATATTTTCTTAAATGTTAAGAGTTGATAGAAATCCTTTAAAGGTTTAAGGAGTTCAAAGCTCTTACAAAAAACTTTTTCGGGAAGAAAATCAAAATACTAAGAACAGACAATGGGAAGGAATACACCTCAAAAATCTTTAAGGAATTTTGTGTAAATGCTGGGATTAGGAGGGAGTTTACTATAGCCTACAATCCTCAACAAAATGGTGTTGTTGAGAGGAAAAATAGAACTATTGTAGAAGCTGCTAGAGCAATGTTGTTTGACCAAAACATAGAAACTTCATTTTGGGTAGAAGCCTCTAGGACAACTGTCTACATTCAAAATAGATGTCCCCACTCACATCTAGATAACAAGACTCCTGAAGAAGCATTTACTGGTGTAAAACCTAACATAAGTCACTTAAGGATCTTTGGTTGCCCTGTCTACATTCATGTACCTAAAGAAAAGAGATCTAAATTAGAACCTATTGGAAAGAAGGGGATATTTGTGGGCTATAGTGAAACCTCAAAAGCTTACAAAATATACATATCCGGACATAAACAAATTGAACTAAGTAGAGATGTCATCTTTGAGGAAGACATTGCTTTCAAAAGGGCAAAGAGTTCTAATGAGATAGAAATTCAAGATTCTCCTAAAGTCGTGAAGGAGGATCTTGCTCCTAAGATTCAGAGGGAGTATCCTGAAGAAATCATAAATGAAAACCAAACTGCTCCAGAAGAGAATCCTAATAACAACAACAAGAGGAGACCACTTTGGGCTAGTAAGATGATTGAGGAAGCTGAGAATTATACAACACCCAAAGGAACTTTTAGAGAAAGTAAGAGACCCAAAAGATTCTCAAGCTATGTTGCCTTAATGAATGAGATCAATAGTTCAGAACCAACTAGTGTTACAGAAGCTCTCAAGCATCAAGTATGGAAAGATGCTATGACGAAAGAGTATCAGTCCATTTTGAAAAATGATGTATGGGATATAGTACCTAGACCAAAAGAGAAATCTGTTGTCTCTTCCAAATGGCTCTTCAAAATCAAACATGCTGCTGATGGCAGTATAGAGAAACACAAGGCATGGTTTGTGGCCAGAGGTTTCTCACAAAAAGAAGGTATTGATTATGAAGAGACATTTGCACTTGTTGCCCGGTACACCTCTGTGAGAGCAGTAATAGCTATTGCAGCAGCTAAAGGCTGGAAGATCCATCAAATGGATGTGAAAACTGCCTTCTTGAATGGGACCATTGAAGAAGAAGTCTATTTAGAGCAACCTGAAGGCTTTGTGATACATAAAGCAGGCTCACATGTATGCAGATTGAAGAAAGCTCTATATGGACTTAAATAGGCTCCCAGAGCCTGGTATGAAAGAATCAATAGCTATCTTTTGGGACTAGGATTTTCCAAGAATGATGCAGATCCAAATCTCTATTTTAAGGTAATTAAAGGTGATATGTTAATACTAATTTTATATGTTGATGACCTGCTAATAACAGAAGAAGATCACCTTATTACTCAATGTAAAAAGGACTTGGCTTCATAATTTGACATGAAAGACTTGGGCATTTTACATTACTCCCTGGGGTTAGAAGTCTGGCAGAAATTAGATGGTATCATTCTAAATCAAGGAAAGTATACTATTGATATTCTGAAGAGATTTGGGATGTTAGACTGTAGACCCATGTCTACACCTATGGAAACCAACTTACACAAACTAAAAAAAGTAGCAGCAAAATCAAAATTTGTAGATCCTACTCTCTATAGATAGATAATTGGATCATTAATGTACTTGGTTAACACCAGACTAGATATTTGCTATGTAGTGAATGCTATAAGCCAGTTTATGTGTGAGACAAAGGAAATTCACCTTGTTGTTGTGAAGCATATATTGAGATACCTTCAAGGTACTATTGGATATGGTCTTAAATATAGGGATGTCAACCTAGATTTACATGGATACTTTGATTCAGATTGGGCTAGAAGTGTAACCGATCGGAAAAACACATTAGGATGTTGCTTCAGTTTAGGATCGGCTATGATCTCTTGGATCAGCAGAAAATAGTCTTAAGTGGCACAAAGCTCAACAGAAGCTGAATATATTGCAGCCTCTATGGGAGCAAGAGAAGCAGTATGGCTCTGAAAATTGCTTGTGGGATTATTCGGTGAGTCCTTGAATCCTACTATTATCCACTGTGACAATCAAAGTTGTATTAAGCTTTCAGTGAATCCAGTATTCCATGATAGATCAAAGCATATAGAGATCCCTTACCACTATGTGAGAGACATGGTAGAAAGGAATGTGATCCAGTTGGAGTATATTCGTACAAACGATCTGTTGTGACCTTTTTCACACATCACCCCATCCCAGATGGGGACCCCCTAATTTTTGCTCCATTCTGGTCTTTTGGCTTTGGTTAGTGCGTCTCTCTCTCTATCTCTGGTCCTTCCGGGGATGTCTCGTCGTTTGACCTGGGTTGAAGTATTGTTCAAGTCTGTGAAATTAGGGTTTTCATTAGTCAGGCTTATTAAAAGTCAAACTGAGTTGTAAAATTGAAATTCGAGCTTAGTACTGCAGTCAGAAGACTTCCAGCAGGGTCCCACTAAATTTTCACTGTATTCCGACAACTTACTATTTTTAGTAAGTGTTCAATTTGGGACTATTTTATTGAGATTTTGGAATTCTGTCAGTTCCACCACAATCAAGCAGTTTCAGAATGCCTACACGTGAAATTTGAATGGATTCCGACAACTGGCTATTTTTAGCAGTTAAGCCTTCGAGGCTATTTTCAGGATTTAAACGAGCAATTCTCTGGCGAGTGACGGGGGAATTGATCTGGGTTTTCCAAGACCTTTGCAATGATGTAGCATGCAAGGCGAGATGGTGACTTCCAGAGTTCAGCCTCCCGAGGCTATTTTTAGGGTTTGCATGCAAGAATTTTCAGTACATGTCCAAATATTCCATGTGGGTTTTGCGAGGCCTTCACAATGATATGACATGCGGATGGATCGGGTCAGTTTTCAAGGACTTACTATTTTTAGCCAGTGCCAAAACTTTGACCAGTTTTCTAGGTTTTTCTGGGTTTTTTGAGATCCCACGGGCACTGTGACATGCAAACTCGCCCGACATCCGGGTGACCACTTTCCAGGCACTTACTATAAATAGCAGTATCATCCCAGCAGCTACCCACCACTCCAGTCCAGCGATCAGGCACGATCAAGGACAGCCGGGAACAAATCAGAGCACATGCAGATCAGATTAGGGTTTCCCCTACCACGTCTAAAAATAGATGAAGCAAAATGGAGAAATGACAGAACGAAGCACGCCACCGGAATCAGCATCCTTCAGGCTACCGGCTGGTAAAATTTGAACACGATCTGAATACTTACTATTTTTAGCAAGTCACCTCATGGCTAAAAATAGCACGTCCTTGTCAGGAAAAATGTGTGAATGAGTCTCTTTCAGCATCAAGTACAAGTGGAACAAATTTCAAAGCAAACAGAGATACAAAATTGGTCAATTCAAGGGTTTGCTAAAAATAGCGAATGGCTAAAAATAGCATGTACTGTGCCAAATCGGGTATAAACGAGGTGATACAGGTCAACGAGGGCATAGCCATGCCACTTCCAGCTCGGAACAGGGTGAAAATCAATGAAACCCTAATTTCTCCGAATTTGCTAAAAATAGAAAGCCAGAATAGGGTTGGGGCGTTGGAAATTTTACAAATATAGCTGACAGGCACACACCTTCATATGCGCCCAGGAGGAATGAAAGCTTCAAAATTTTCTAAGTGTGAGATTTCCTTGAGCAAGGGCTATATGCGCCCAGGGAAGGTGAAAGGTCACCAAAAATGCATCGAAATTTCCCTAAGGCATCAAAATTTCCTGAGGCATCCTCAAATGCGCCTAAAATGGAAGTCTACAGGGCCAAATGCGCCAAGAGGAGGTGAAAGGTCAAGCTTGGGCGTGGAATTCCTCCTCACAAGGTCAAATGCGCCTAGAATGGAAGTTCCATGGCCTAAATGCGCCCAAAGGAGCTGAAAGGTCACCAAAATGTAAAAAATTCACTAAGGCATAGCACTTTCCTCCTCACTAGCCAATATGCGCCTAAGATAAAGAAATTCCTCCTCTCCATGACATATGCGCCCAAGGGAGGTGAAGAGCCACTTGGTAGAGGCGCGTTCCTTTACATGAGTGAAATGCGCTCAAGGATAACAAGGAAGCCAACACCCCCATATGCGCCATAGGAAGCTGAAAGGACACTTGATGATGGCGTTTTTTCTTTAATGAAGGTGAAATGCGTTCAAGGATAACAAGGAAGTCTACACCCCCATATGCGCCAAGAGGAGGTGAAGAGTCACCCTAGGCGTGAGAGTTCTTCATGGCATTTGCGCCCCAAGTAAAAGGTAAGGATGAAAGGTAAAACGGTGAAGGTGGAAGCTACACTTGAGGAATGCGCTGGAGGAAGGTGAAGGGTCACCATGTGAAATGCGCCTATGGAGTTAGAACTTGAAAATAAAAATTGAAGCATGAAAATTGCTAAGAAATGTCTAGGCGTGGAATTGCCTAAGGAATAAAATGAAGTTCATGACATGTTCAAGTGCGCCCTCTAGAGATAAAATTAAATTTAAAATTCCTAAGGCATTTTCTTAAGGGAAAATGAAAAATAATGAATATGCCTAGAAGATGATGCCAGTTGCCAGAGTTATAAAAATCTTCAAAGGAAAATTCTTTAGGAAAAATCAAGATAATTTGCCAAGGCCAAGGAACTCGAAATTGCAGGAGTGGATGACATCCGGAGGACAAGATTGAAAACATTAGCCTTTTTATTATTTAAAAAAAAAAAAAATAATAAAAATTCAACATACCCCTTCGTCTGGATACACATGAAAACAATGGATTCCGGGAAGATTTTTCTTCTGGGTATTAAACGTTTGCAATTCGGAAGTGATTCAGAGTTATTCTACGCCTCACTCACGTCGTTTCGATGGATATTTTGCCCAGTACCTATTTTTAATAAAATTCCTAAGGCAAATTTAGTGAAATTTCTCTAAGGCAAACGACTAAAATGGATGAGAAATTTCGCTAAAGAGTTTGAACTTGATAATTTTGCCAGGATACCTTAGCCAAACTTTTCGAAATTGTTCAAAGAAGTAAACGATTTAATATTTTAAGAAATCAAACGCAACGAGGCAGGCCTGTGTAGAGGTGATGAATTCATAATTCTAGAAGTCTGAGATTCCGATGCTTCAGACGACAAGTGTTGCGACTGGAAAAGAGAGGGAAAATGAATTCAAAATATTTACTAGGTTTAGCCTCTGCAGGAATTCGCCCAAGCTATAAGTTTTGAAGTTCTCTTCATTTTTTTCTCTCGCAAGTTGCTGGAGAGCTGAAAGTGAGAAGTTCGAATTTGTGAGAAGAGCTGAAAGTTGCTGAGGATTTCGAATTTTTAGAGAGCTAGAGGTTGAGGATTTCGAATCCTTGAAGGATTGGAGTTGCTGAAGCACGAATTGCTGAGGTCACCAACTTGCTGGAGAAGTGCGACCTACCTTGTAAAGATTTCAAGTTGCTGAGAAGTGAGTTTCTAAATTGCTGCAATTGTGAGGAGGTTCGAATTTACCAAAGTGAAGTTGCTGAGTGCCTAAGTGCGACTTGAGAAGAAAGTTTTAAGTTGCTGAAAGTTGCTAAGTTAGAAGGAAAAGTGCGAACTTCAAAGAGGAGGTTTCAAATTTGTTAAAGTTAAATTGCTGTGGGCAAACATTTCCAAGTATTGGGCATTGTGTTGCTGCAACCCAAAGGAAATTTTTGAGAACGTTGAAGTAAACAGGCAATAGTTGAGGTTTGCAGTTGAAAACATCAAGAAGTGTTGCAGCCTTTGTCATTTAAAAGAAAAATCTGCTGACACCCTCAATGATGGTTATTATTTTATTTTAAAAATCTTGTTTGCTGACTATCTTACCCTTTTTGCAAAATGGCCGAGTCAAGCAGAAGAGCTACAGGCAAGAACGTCCACGCTGAGTCCAGACAGGCAGTAATCAAGAAATTAAGCAAGTCTTTCCTGCCAGAATCAAAATTCACATCAAAGTTGGGCAGGCTGGCAGACACAAACTTGGGCTCGTTTAACCTGGAGGCGTTCAAAAGAAGGATAATGGGGATTGGAGGCCATCGCCCATCAGTGACTTCACATAGCATTGTCAGAAGCGGGTTATATGCAGCTGCAAATTTTCCACCAGCCATCTGGTGCCCAGAGCTTATTATGGAATGCTCTCACCACTACGATTCAGAGAAGAGGACGATCATTGCGCCAGATGGCAAGGTGCTGGCTAACCTGACACCACAAGCAATCGGAGAGGCATTCGGGATCCCCGCCCACGAGAAAATGATTTACAAAACGAAGGACAGGGCTGACAGAATATATTCATCTACAACGGACCGGTGTGTTGATGTAATAAACACTAGGTGGATGATCAAGCCCAAACCAACTCGTACGAAGTTGCCCAAACAGATAATTTCCGAAGACTTGAAGCAAGAGTTTGGCGACTTGATTATGATGTTGAGTAGAGTTGGAGGGTGTCCCCAAGCGTTTGTCTTTGAACCTTGGATGTTTTACTTTATCAACTTGGTGCTGGAGGGCAAGGATTTCATGGATTGGGCACTGTTAATCAGTGATGGTCTACATGAGCAGCTCCGCAATGTGAGGAGGACTAAAACATTTTATATGGGCTCTTACCTCGTCTATATGCTGGCTCGCATGACAAGATACAAGGGGATCTCTTACAAAGAACCAATTGGTTGCGGTTCTCAGCAATTCAAAATATTCGAGGCTTGTCCGCAGTTGCATTTGACAAGCACTACTAATTACAAAAGAGTCAACGATGCCTTTACTATGCACATCACAAGGACCTTGCAGCAAAGGACCCATCACAGAATATCGAGGGAGGCACAAGAAATGATTGAGAAATTTGGATGTTGGTTTATCCAATTCCCAAAATTCACTTACATAAGGCTGCAGGGATTCTCTTCCTACCCATACAGGTTGCCCCGATATCCCACAACAGGGTAGTGATGCTGGAAGTTTCTAGGCAACTAATTGCCTACGATAAGATCCAAAAGAAGAAGAAGAAGGGCGGACTTGGGTTCCCGATTGCTATGGGAAATTTAGACGAAGTATGCCCATCACTGCAGGCAGCAAGGGAGGCAGAGGCGGAGCTCCAGTTCTTTCAGCTTTCTTACCATTCCAGCAGACACTACTACGATCCTCATAGAAATATCAGGTGGGTATTGACAAAGGAGTTTAAGCACAAGGCACAAATAGAAGATTTTTGGGCAAGTGCAGTGGATGAGGTCGAAGTCAGAAAGAGGATGTTTTCCCGGATACCATTGGCAATGATCAGAGAGTGCGAGATTATTCTTGTACCAAATCAGATTGAGGAGGACATAAACGTTGTACAGGTTGATTACGACACAGTAAGAAACACGCCCTTGCCACTCCCAGATTGGTCAGAACCAGAGATCGCCGACTTGGATACACTTTGTATCCCGGTCCTGGCATTTACACGGAGTTGGATAGAGAGACATGTCAGCCGACTAAAGGGAAGGTCAATTCCCCTTACCTACAATTTGATGGGAGACAGCAGGTTACCATTGACTGATCCGAGGAGACGGAGTAATCCAACTCCAGAGCCTAGGGGAAAAGAGCCAGCTCGACCGGAGCCTGTGATAGTTGAGGAATCCTTGCACATGCCGGTTCGAACACATTCTCCAAGCATACAGGAAGTGTCCCTATTTGCTGATCAGAGGGAGAGGTTGCAGGCAGAACGGGCAGAACAGGCAGTACAAATAGAGAGCCAGCCACTTCGTAGGGAGTTCGTGGGCTAGAGCATCAACGTGCCCCGAGAGGATAATCAACAGGAGAACCGGCAGGAGACCGATGAAGGCACTGCCATAGATACTCAGTTTTAGCATGAGATTGAGGTAGCTCTCGAGGATGATGCTGCTTCCGATCGAGATGCCCAAAACTCAGGAGATACTGAGCCCATAGATGATGATGAGCCTCGTCGGAACGAGGGCCATGAAGTAGAGGCCGAGGTAGAGTAGCCTTTCATCATAGCAGACACACGACAGGAGGTGCCAGACTGGCTGAGGGATAGGATGAGGCGTGACCCTGTGGATGAGGCCGATCCTGCAGTCGAGATGGAGGAATTGCTGCAAAGGATCAATGCACCTCCCACGAAAAAGAAGGCTAGGAAGTTTTCCAGAATATCCACGGATGAGGATGGATCCCGAACCTTGCATATGGCAATTCCATGGGAGGAATGTGATAGAGACGAGGCTGTTCCTGAGAACTATATTGTGACAACCATGGAACTAGGCCACCCTACTGGGGCACAGGTGGTAGAGGAGTGCGATAATTCCTATCGAGCACTCAAGGACAGATTGTCCCATGTTGAGAGCAAGTACAAGAGGTTGAAGGTAGAGCATCGGACATTGATTGGCTACGTGCGGCACTTGTCCCGTCCTTGTGGGCAAGAAAATCCTGCAATCAAGCTCCCAGCTGAGTTTTCGAGGGAGTCAATCAGTGGATTAGAAGATTTAAGGAGAATGGCATAGCAGGCGGACACGTGGGTTGCCAGTGTGCGTACAAAGACAAAAAAGTTTATGGAAGATCTTGCACATGCCTATGGGCAAGCTTCCGATATTATGGTTAGAGTGGAGGCAGTTAACCATGCTTGGGGTGAGGCTCGCATCTATCAGACGAGAGTTGTTCTCCGTCTGGGGGCTTTGATGAGCATACCTCAACACACTTTGGTTGAGGGAGGTGTTATCCAGCAGGGAGATAGATACGACTTTGCCAGATGGTATTCTTCAGTAGTCACAGGCCGGGGATTCTATGATGCATCACAAGCAGATTCGGTCAGGGTCAGGAAGGCCATGACGAACATCTTGGATGGGGTTCTCAACACATTGGAGGCAATCTTTGCCAGGAGGTTGACTTCTGAAGAGATAACTGCAGATGGACTAAAGGACAGATTGACACCATTCTTCTCTGAGGTGAAAACCTTCACTCAGGATGATTTCGAGAACACTGCCACGTTCTCTAGTATCATACAGAACACCCAGGATGCCCTTGTTGCCTGGAAGAAATCATGTGCCCGGCATGGGCAAACAGTTGCAGTTTTAGAGTTTCAGTTGGATCACATTCCTCCTATCTCCGATCAGGAAGTTGAGGAAGTATTAGCCAGATTCACCAGATTTGCAGCCAGCGAGAAGGAGAAAGGAAACGCTCTTCTGGATGACGATCTGCTGCAGGAGGACGATGTGCATTGATTGCAGGTAGTGGGCCTGCAGAGGAGTGGAGAATATTCTGCACATTCATTGCCCCACTCCTCTCAGTGGCGGTTTTTAGGGCATAAACCCTAATTAGGGCATGGGTGGCTCAATCCGAGCCCTCTATTGTAATCAGATCTGAACCGTCCACTGGACTGGGTTTATTATAAAAGGGGTATCCCCCCTCATTTGTAAGGCATTAGAACTAGAATTGAATTAGAGATAGAGTTGAGCTAGAGAATAGAAGGCATATAGCATTTAGCTTAGAAGTTAGCTTAGATTGAGGAGGAAAGGAAGTTTTCCCATTGAGGACTTTGTAAGAAGTTGTTGTGAACACTCTCATAATATAAAGATTTATCATTGTTTGGTGGTTCTATCTTCTATTGTGAGTAGCTAGCAAGGCTTGTTCGTCTTTCCAATTCGAATAGAGTAAAGTAGAATAGATTTTGTTTCCATGCAAGTAGCGTTAATTGTGGAATGCAACATTGGTTTGAGCATATCTCCCTATATCCATACCACTAGCAGGCTTGCTGACGGTAAGTCTGCCCTGCGTGGTCAACTGGAATTTCAGCACTTAACTTCGGTTGCGATTTGTGTGTCCACTTGCTTCGTGGTGAAGGGGTGTGCATGTTGAATCTCGATCTGAATATCTACCTATCCTTTGAAGATTGCATCAGCTTTGTCAGAGTTGTCCGAAGAGGAGACGATACAAAGTTTGGTTTGGAGATTGTTAAAGCTAGTTTTGCCTTCCATCCTTAGAAATAGATTGTAGGATTCCTATCCCTTTCCCTTTAATTCAGTATTTCCCGATCGATTCGAACATCAGAGCAATATCGTCAAAATCATTCATTGTTTCACTATGATTGAACAACTACGTAAGTCCCCTTGAAATAACCAGCATATACACATCAACCAACTGAGTCTATTCGCGATAAAAGGAACCTTGGAGTTGAACGCATGAACTTTCACGCAATCTTAGCATGCGGAATACTTTGATCAAGAGAGAATAGAGTGACCGTTGGACATTTTATTCTGTGCTGGCGTTCTCATAAAAGCACGTCAACACGATCAAATAGCAAACATTGTCACCAAGCCTCTCTCCAGAGTTAAAATTGAACACTTCAAGAAGAAACTTGGTATGGTTGAAATGTAAATTATTATTGAGATTGAGATTCAAATTGTTTATTTTGTACTAATGTATTTAAAAGATGTTTAATGTGTAAACTCTTTTGTCATGTGTGTGACTCCATGACTTTATGGGCCCTCTCTCCCCCTGTGTACATTATTGAAAGGTGACGATCTTTCTGATAATGAACACTTGTATTTGACATTGTAAGGTGACGACTCTACAATGATTAGTTTCACTATCATGATGGATATCATGTGACTTGATATCTGTGGACATGTCATGATAGTATCTCGTGGACATTTTGATAGATATCATGAGACTTGATATCAGTTGAAGATCATTATGATCCTTATGGGATAATCATGGTGGATAAATGTATCCTTGGATATGTCCTGATTTTACTATGGTAGACATCACGAGACTTGATGTCAGTGCACATACCATAATGAAGATGTGTTATGAAGAATGTCATGTGACTTGACACTCTTAGAAGCATACCATATCTCCTGATATCACGAGTAAGGTGATATCACTATATACTTGGTTAGAGTTATCTTCCCTAGCTAAGAAGGAGTGTTGAAACAAGATAGCTTCGGTCAGAGTTATCTGCTACATCCCAAGTATATTATTGATCTGCATTTAGAGGTTATTACTTGCAGATTATTGGCTTTACATGTTTCTTATAGCATCCCGATCAAGCATCATTATCGGTGATCATCTCCAGATTGGATATTATTATTTATTTGTGCAAGATAAATTCAGATCGAACTTAGTAAGCATGTATGTTTATTAAGTAACTAACCCCTATTGGTAATCGGGTGGTTAGTTAGACGAAATGGCACAATTCATGGGACGTGTCTCCCATTTGATATTTAATATAGATCCGATCCTCAATTGAAGACATTGAAATAAATTAGTGTTCTTCTCTTGAGGATCGAATACCATAAAGATAATTGAAACTTGTAAATTCACAATAAATACTTCCAAGATTTGATCTGGTGTCAACTTCATAATTTCAAGTTCAATATTCTGTTTATAATTTGATCGATTTAATCAATAAATAACAAGAATGCATAACAAAATACAATGGTTTGATTATGAGGTAAAAAGAGGAGATATGCTTGTTGGAAGGAGAAAGGTGCATAACATGATTGATGAGTATTTGCAATGCCATGGCATGCAATATCAGGATTTGATGACATACTTTGATGGCCGTCATCCCACCTCTTCTAACAAGGGATATAAATATGACATTGAATAGAAGAACCATTAATATCTCCTTAAAGAGGAGATGTTGGAGGTTGTGATAGTGGTCAACGTGCAAAAGGCTCATATACGAAGTTATGATATGATTATTTCTAGGAGAAATGTGGAGAGAATCCTTGATGCAAGTTTTCCATATTTGAACATGAGATATGATGACATTGTTGATTGGTATCCCACTCTTCCCTGTTGTGACCTTTTCACACATCACCCCATTCAAAATGGGGACCCCCCTAATTTTTGCCCCATTCGAGTCTTTTGGCTTTGGTTTTGGGTAGTTTTGCGACAGTCTCTCCTAGTTCCTTATGTCTTTCCAGGGATGTATCCGTCTTTTGGCCCAGCTTGGAGTTTTGTCTAAGTCTGGAGTGTGTTTTGTGGGATTAGGGTTTTTTATTCTTTAGGCTTAGTTGAGGTCAAATTGAGTAAGCGGATTGAAATCTGAGTTGGGCACTGCAATCAGGAGGCTTCAAGTAGGTTCCCATTAAAATTTCACTGAGTTCTGACAACTTACTATTTTTAGTAAGAACTCCATTTGGGACCTTTTCCTCAGGGACGTTTAGAGCCCTTTGAGCTACTTACCTGCAAAATTTGAGCCAATTCTGACTACTTGCTATTTTTAGCAGGTGCCTCAGTTTAAGGCCTTTCCCCTAGGGTTTTGGAAATTTTAATCACATCACTAAGTTTAAACCCTTTCGGAGAACTTGCATGCAAAATTTGAACGAATTCTGATAACTTACTATTTTTAGCAGGTCCACTTTTAGCAGATATGATGCCACTCGAACAACTCCAGATCTTTAGTTTCCAGAGCAGAGCAGTACGTAGCGGAAATGACGTCGAATGGAGGTCAACATAAGCATATGCAATGAAATTAGGGTTTCCTACTTTTATGCCTAAAATAAAGGGCAAAACTCAGGAAAAACGAAAAAAAAGTGTATCCCATTGCAGTCAGAATCTTCCAAGGAGTCTACTGGTGAAATTTGAACGCAATCCGCACACTTACTATTTTTAGTAAGTCACTTCCAGAACGGGGCCTAAAATAGCAAGTGTAAAAGGCAGGTGTGAACAAGTTAATCGGGCCATGAGGACCACATTGAGTGAATATCAAGTCTCAAGGAGTTGTAGATGTTTGAAAATCACAAGACCTTCAGAAGTTACTAAAAATGGAAATACGAGGGCAAGTCGGGCAAAATAGACTAAGTATTCAAAATTCTAACACTCCTCATGAGGCTAGATGCGCCCCAGGCATGGAGATTCAAGGTTAGACCCCCTCTTAAATGCGCCCAAGGCACAAAGGATGACTCTATACCCCTCAAAGTGCGCCCAAGCTCAAGGTCTAAATGTGCCCAAGTGAAGTACGCCTAAGGCATGATGACATGCGCCTAAGGTAGGAGGTTGAGTACGTCCAAGCACAAGGGAGGTGAAGTGCGCCCAAGGATGATGGGTCAAATGTGCCTAGAGCATCAAGGCTAAGTGCACTCAAACCAAGAACTTCAATTGCACCAAGGCCAAATGCACCCTAGGCTCAAAAGGAAGTGCGCCCAGCCTAAGGAGGTTAAATGCGCCAGGCACTAAGGTCAGAATGCGCCTAGAGAAAGACCCCTCAAGTGCGCCCAAGATGAATAAGATGGATGAAATATTCCAAGGCACGAAAACATAAGACAACACTCGTCAAATGCGCCCAAGGTATGAGGCATGAGTCAAATGCGCCCCAAGAGCATGAGTCAAATGCACCTCAAACACTCTAGGAAAATTTGCGCCCAAGGCACGAGAGAGGTGCGCCTAGCCTAAGGTGGAGATGCAGCCATGAAGAAGGTAGAGAATGCGCCTAAGCACCAAGTGTGCCTAAGGAGATGAAATGCGCTCAAGGCTTGAAGAAGGGGTAAAATTTTAAAAGTTGGGAATTTAAAATGAGTTAAATGATTCCCCCATGAATATTTGAAATGATGAAATATTAATGAGCCCAAGGGGAAAATTCAAACTTTTACAAAGGAAAGAATCTTCGACAAAGGCAAGGTCTATGACGAACGGGACCTGCTTTGGTGACAACTCGCCCATCATCTCTCTAAAATTTAAATTGCTGAGTAGTGGGAGTGGAGATTTAATGAGTTTGCTAAAATGAACTCCCTCACAAATTAGCAATATTCTTTGACACGATTATTTAAGCCACAAATTTTTCAATTCTTCTCACCATTTGCAGGTACGAAGTTGTGGCTTTGAGGGTGAGGAGAAAAACGTTGAGGTAAAGCTGCTGAAGTGAGCAAGTCAAATCAGCAAGCTAGGTGCTGGGGATGAATTTTTTTTTAGTGCTAGAAGTAATATTCATACTGCTGGAAAAGTGTTGAGGTTTGGAGTTTAAATTTTTTAATGCCGAGACTCCTTATTTTCGAAGTTGGCTCCACATTTTGGCTATCTCGAGGTTATTTATTCTCTAAATTTAAATTTTAATGCCTATCTTTTGTTTTGCAAGATGGCTGAAGCAGGCAGAGGAGCATCTGCAAAAGCCAACAAAGCTGCAGGTAAGGTTGCCAATGCTGAGTCAAGCAAGGCCAATATATCCAGGCAGGCGGTGATAAAGAAGTTAAGCAAAACATTTCTTCTAGAATCCAAGTTTACATCGAAGTTGGGAGAGTTAAATGATACGAATCTCGGTTCATACAATCTTGGAGCACTCAGAGGTTGGATGTATGGGATAGGTGGCTATCCTCCATCAGTCACGGAACATCAAATTATGAAGAGTGGACTTTATGCAATTGCTGGTTTTCCACCAGCTATCCAGTGTCCGGAGTTAATCCTGGAATGTGCCAACTACTACAGGTCAGAGCAAAGGACTATTGTTTCCTCTGAGGGCAAACTATTTGCCAATCTTACACTCGATGCCATCAGAGAGGCGTTTGGAATCCCTACTTCAATGAGATGGTATACAGAACAAGGCAAAGGGCTGAAAGGATGTACGCTTCTACTTCTGAGAGATGCGCTGGAATGATAAATTCTGTTTGGATGCAGAAGCCCAGGCCTCCTCGCACCAAGCTTGCCAAGCAAATTATTTCAGATGATGTGAAGCAGGAGTATTATGATCTGATAATGATGCTTAGCCGAGTGAATGGGAGTCCACAATCGTACATCTTCGAGCCGTGGATGTTATACTACATCGGAATTGTGCTGGAGGGGAAGGACTGTGTGGACTGGGCAAGAATGATAAGTGATAATTTGGATGAACAATTCAAGAATCTGAGGAGAACTAAAACTTTTTACATGAGCTCATATGTGATATACATGCTGGCTCGAATGACTAAATACAGGGGGATAACTTATAAGGAGCCGATTGGGTGTGGTTCTGAGTAGTTCAAAATTTACGAGGTTTGCCCACAATTGCATCTGAGCAACACCTCCAGCTACAAAAGGGTAAATGATGCCTTCACAATGCCCATAGCTAGGACCCTTCAGCGAAGGACTCAACAGAGGATATCAAAAGAAGCTCAGAAGTTGATTGAGGGATACGGACATTGGTTTATCCAATTTCCAAAGTTCACTTATATTAGGCTGCAAGGGTTTACATCATATCCTTACAGATTACCAAGGTACCCCACAGATAGAATGGTGATGTTAGAGATATCCAGGCAGGCAACTCACTGCCTATGATAGAATTCAAAAAAAGAAGAAGAAAGGAGGATTGGACTTCCCGATCATCATGGGGAATTTAGATGAGGTTTGTCCCTCCTTGCAGGCAGCCAAGGAAGCTGAAGATGAGCTACAGTTTTTCCACCTCTCATACCACACCAGCAGGCAGGATTTTGATCCTTATAACAATATTAGAATAGTGCGGGGTGTGGAATATAGGCACAAGGTACACATTGAGGACTTCTGGGCCAATGCCATGGATGATGCTGAGGTTAGAAGAAGAATGTTTTCCAAAATACCCTTGAAAATAATCAGAGAATGTGAGATTGTTCCAGTTCCGGATCAGGTAGATGAGGACGTAAATGTTATGCAGCCAGATTATGAAACAATAAGAAACACAACGGTCCCACTACCTGATTGGTTAGAACCGGAAATTACAGACTTAGATACATTATGCATATCGGTTTTGACGTTCACTAGAAATTGGGTAGAAAGGCACATGAATAGACTTAAAAGAAGATCAGTCCCCCTCACTTACAATTTGATGGGTGACCAAAGGCCGCCAACAACTAGAAAAAGGAAACAGGTCGCCCAAGCTTCAGAACCGCGGAGAGAAGTGCAGGTTCAACAGGTGCCTCAAAGGGTGGAGGAAGCATCATCCATGCCATCGTAGACTCGCTCTTCGTGCGTGCAGAAGGTCTCATTGTTTGCAGACTAGAGAAGCAAATTGAATGAGGAGCAAGAGTTTCAGGAGGTGAACCGACCACCTCTTAGAGAGCCAAATAGTCAAAGTGTCAATGGTCCTAGGAAGGAAAGTTTTCAATTGAATACTTTGTAAGAGACTGTTGTGAACACTACCATAATAAAAAGAGTTGTCATTGCTTGTAATTTCATCTTTTATTGTGTGCAGCAAGCAAGGTTTCTTCATCCTTCCAATTAGAATAGAATCTTAGAGTAGAACTTAGATAGAGTAGAATAGATTTTATTTCATGCAAGTAGATAATTGTGGAATGTGGTGGTTGATTTGAGCAAGCTTTGCTAGTCCATACCACTAGTAGGCTCACTGATGGTGGGTTCGCCTTGTGTGGTCAACTGGAATAGTTTGGACCTAACTTCGGTTATAATTTACATGTTGGTATGCGTTGTCATGATGGTGTCTTCATGTTAAATTGTAATCTGAATAACTCTAGTTCACCCCTTTGAAGATTGCACCAGTTTTGTGGAAGTTGTCCGAGGTGAGGCAAAGCAAAGCTTGGTTGAAGTTTGTAAGATTTGATCGCCACGTCCCGCGCCTAGGGTAGATGAGAACTTTTCTTAATCCCTGCAACCATTCAAATTCAGCATTTTCTGACTAGTTTAGGAAACTCGAGCTTCACTGATAAATCTCCTGAATCTTGAAAGTCCCTTTCTCTTGAGTGAACAATTGTGTAAGTCCCCTTGAAATACTAGCAAAATCATATCAAACCAACTGAGTCTATGTCCATTACATGAAGGAACCTTGGAGTTGAATGCATGATCTTTCGCAATCTTAGCATGCAGGAGATTTTGATCAAGAGAGGATAGAGTGACCGTTGGAAACTTTATTCTGTGTTGGTGTGGTCATAAAACACCCGTCAACACTCCCAACATATCATGCGGAGATGAAATTGAGCAATTTATGGAAAAGATTGAGTTGCTAGAAACTCAATGTGCCACATTTAATCATGTGAGTCCTCTCTTGATGAGCTAGAAGGATGAGTTCCCTTATGATTATAAGGGTGCTTAGACACAAATGAACAACATGCTTATTGATAGGCTAAAGGAAAGATTTAAGTGGATGGAAGCTTGTATTGCTGTAGTTAAACACGCACATGCCCTCTCAATAAACAAAGAGAAAGAACTCCTTAGTGAGGACAATTACATTGAGCACTATGAAAATGAAAATAGCTAGTATGATGCATTAGGACATGACTTCATTGAAGAATATGAATATATTGATTATGATGCATTTGATTAGGGTTTTCAAGATGAACATAGTGCTGATCTAGATTGGCATGAGTTGCTCACTCATTGTACTAAACTTCCAAGGGAACTCATATAGCTATCCCAATGGTCTAACCACCAGATGAACAAATAACCACCCATATAGATGCAACAGTAGTGCAAGTCTAGAATGGATATCAGCTAAGAGAAAAACAAGTGCCTACAAAAAGTATCACTACTGCTACTAGATCAAATAAAGATAACATGAACAATAGCAAGGAGAAGCAAAAGGTAAAATTTGAAACAAAGAACAACAGTGTTGTTCAGAAGTGATTGAGAGAAAGAAGAATCCAATGTAGTAGTGGATAGTAAATAAATAATATGTGCCAAAGGCTGATAATGAGGCATAACTAGTCCAGTCCAGCTATTGGATGAACATTGTGTAGACAAGGAGAGGAACCAAATGTTCTTTCTTTCGTCAAGCCATGCTTTGCATTCTTGATGCAAATGACTTGAACTTCCCACATGATCAAGCAGACCTACCATATGCCAGTGTTTTATTACGTGAAGAAGAGGTCAACCTACAAAGGTAAAAGAGTCTCTTGTACATTGTGGAGGATAGCTATGAGACTAAATGAAGCACCATACTTTGATGCTGATCCTAACCTTAATTGGGTGTAATGATAATGATCCTGAAATTGTCAATTCTATTAGTTGCCCTTCTCCTATTGAGGATGTGAATGAAAAATCAATCATGCAACTCAAGGAAGATATCCAGGATGCATTAGTTTTTGGTAAGTCCATGCTTGTATGAGCCTTCTTAGCCCTTCCCACTTATTTCTTTGTCCTATACTATTGTTGCTGTTCTGCTTCAAAAAAATGAAGATGGGTATGAGCAACCTATTGCACTTATCAACAAGTTACTACACAATGATAAATGAAGGTATGCACCATGGATTGGTAAGATAACATTCGAAGAAGTTGTTGGTAGGAGCTTATTTGAGCTAATTTGTCAAGAAGAAGTTGACATGCCAATCGACTTGGTGCCTCCAGTCCATATGATGCTAGATGATGTTGAAGTCCCTAATGGGCAAGGTACAAGTTTGGATGCAATAGAGGTCAATGAGGTAGATTTCAAGCATGCATTCGCCTTTTGTCACCACAAAGATGATCCAGGGTACATGGATGATATATTTTGCCTGTAGAACATGAATTGCACCCTTGGAAGGAATGATGATCAATAGGGAATAATTGAGTCGCAGTCCCTAAGCTATGTGCTAATACAATCTAGTTTAATAAGGAAAGAACATAGTGGGCTGCTACTTTGATGCTCAAAATGGAGAAGAATATGGCTTGTGGCATGGCCATATGAAGTTGTTGAAGAAAAAAATGATAGTGTATGCTACCTTAGGAGTTTCACTTGGTTTCTTGTGAAGCTGCTGGTTCATGACACTATGGATTAGCATTACTTCTTGTAAGTAATTGTTTTTCCCTATACCTATGATATCTTGTGCTGTGTTTGTGTTCTGCCTTTGTGCAATCTTGACACTTGTTGGTTAGGATGGAGTGTGGTTGTCTTGATCCCCTCTTTGTGCTCCCTTTTCGTGGTCTGCTCTCGGAGATTTGAATTCTCACTGTGCCTACAAGAGACACATCCCCAACTAGAGTCAATGTTGGGAGTTCATTTGATAGTGCCAAATATTGCTCGAGTCCGAGCTCCTTTGTGTGTTTAGGCCTTATTTTCACCCATCATAGATAACCGATCTGAGAAGACTTTCAATGGGTCCCCCTTTGTCAAATTTCCTAAGTGTTGCTTTCCTTCATCCCAATGTGCCTAGCATAAGTTGGAAGTTGCAAAACCTTGAGAAAATCTTAAGTCTGGATGTGTTTTGGTCATTTTCATATGTTTATGTTGAGTTTCAAAGTTTCCCTTCCTAACATGCCTTTTCTCCAAATTCGACCTTTTCCTTTGTACTTGTTGGGATATCGGACCTTCTCCTGTTGGCGTACCTTTCCCTTGACCCCTGCCCTTTCCCTTTTCCATGTTGGAGTTTTGAACTTTTCCTTCTCGACATGCCATTCTTCTGATCCTTGCATTTCGACACTTTACATTGTGTTACCTTTCAGAGCTAGAGTTTTGGTCATCATCTTGCTTGCATGCCTTGTGGTATTATTTCCTTGGTATCCCCAATCATTGACTCCTAATGGATCCCTTCATTCTTCCCTTTTCCTTCACTTCTTCCCTTTACAGGATCTCAATGTGGATCCAAACATTTCTTCTACCTCTTGACCCCTTATTTGAATATTTGGACTCCTTCCAAATATCCACTTCCATCATCCACTTCCATACCTTTTTTTTCACAAAGCGTTCTAAGGCCTTTTTGTTGCTCATTCTTTCTTATGTGGACTTCATCTTGATGTCCAAATGTCTTTCCTTTCACTTGGACAATCCATCCTAATGTCCATTCTTGCACAATTCCCTCGCACTTCCTCCAAATGTTTTGTTCACTTTGCACCCCACTTTTTTGTGGAATTTCCCTTGGACTTAAGGACTTCCATTCCCCCAACTACTTTTGACATTTGGTCTTGATGCAAAACTCCACGTGTCCATTTCTCACATCCTACTCCACTTTGAATCCTTGCATTTCTTTCTATTCGCCTCCTCCACTCCCAGACCTACCTAGAGTTGCCATTAATGCTTGATTTGACTCCTATAACTATTAGTTAGCTTTTCCTGCCTAGAAACTCATGCTTATCCCAAGCGTGTGAATCCAAAATTCAAAATTGATGATGGATGATGAAGAGCACCATGTTGTCATGAATGCGGCAGTTGGAATTTTAGATGCAAATAATCCTATGCCATCTTTAGGTTGCCATTTTCAACAAATTTCATGGGATTTTGTCTTACTCCACATGCAACATTAATGACATCCGATCCTAAGTTGAGTTTTTGCGAGGATTCTATGACCAAATCGAGTGCTATAAATATCACTTCATTTCTCATTCAAACAATTAGTCATTTTTCATTTCCATGTGATTGAACACTGAAAAAATTCTAGGGTTCTAAATCTTGCATGCCCAATTACCATAAGAGAAACTCACTTTGGAAATCATGAAGAGGTAGTTATCATGTAGTAGATGTTTGTAATTGAATGCCTCATTGGTCAATTGTAGATTTTTAGGAAAACTTCCAAGTGACAAAGTGTGATAGGTTCTTCTTAACTTAGGGTTTTCTCTCGTTACATTTACTTGTATGAATGTAATATTGATTTGACAAGTGTTGCAACAATTTAATGTATTGCATATGTTATTAACTTATTTGTAATGGTCTTTCCAATATTGCATATAAATTTTTAGAAGTTTGGAGAGGGATTATTAAGTATGTCAAATTATTGATATCATATCTTTTTTGTTATTTCTAGGTTCTGTTTCTTCTTGTTTATTGCAATTTTGTAACCCAATATAAGGCATCGGTCCTGGAGGCATTTGACCTTCCATGCAATAAAAAATGAACAATATTAGGAGTAGGAAGTTAGTATATATGCACTTCATGATTCAGTATTATTGTGGAAATCATGAAGAGGTAGTTATCATGTAGTAGATGTTTGTAATTGAATGCCTTATTGGCCAGCTGTAGATTTTCAGGAAAACTTCAAAGTGACAAAGTGTGATAGGTTCTTCTTAGCTTAGGGTTTTCTCTCGCTACATTTGCTGGTATGAATGTAATATTGATTTGATAAGTGTTGCAACACTTTAATGCATTGCATATGTTATTTGTAATGGTCTTTCCAATACTGCATATAGATTTTTGGAAGTTTGGAGAGGGATTATTAAGTATGTCAAATTATTGATATCATATCTCTTTTGTTATTTCTATGGGCTGTTTGTTCTTGTTTACTGCAACTTTGTAATCCAATATAAGGCACTGGTCTAGAAGGTGTTTGACCCTCCATGCACTAAAAAATGAACAATATTAGGAGTAGGAAGTTAGTATACATACACTTCATGATTCAGTATTATTCCCAAGGAATACATCTTAAGCGAGCCATATCAATTTTTTTTCATTTTAGAGAATCATGTTCCGCATGTC
Source organism: Sequoiadendron giganteum (assembly GCA_007115665.2). Classification (NCBI taxonomy): domain Eukaryota; kingdom Viridiplantae; phylum Streptophyta; class Pinopsida; order Cupressales; family Cupressaceae; genus Sequoiadendron; species Sequoiadendron giganteum. Next base: position 581,248,947 of record CM021100.1, on the reverse strand, counting down.
TTCATTAGCTTAATAGAGGTTATATGTGGAGTAGGTTCGTCCTTGGTCTAGTGACAACTTTTGGGATCAGCTATACATTGGATACTACTGCGAATTTGCCTATTTGCATACCTTCAATTGTGATTAAATCTTGTTAATGATTACCTCTAGGAGCACTCTCTTGGGTTTAGCCGAGTCTAAAGTGAAGGAAAGATTATCCAGTCTTAGCAATTGGCCTGTCATCACTCACATTTTGTTGATGAGCTGGTCTAGCCATCTTTGGGAATGACATATCCTTGGCCTTGAAGTGGTTAGGTCCCTTTAGAAATGTGAGCAGAGGTTTTGGGACCCAAGAACACCCAAGTATAGGTCTCAACTAGAAGGAACTTTGGCATTGACAAGTACACCCTTGCTGAGGTACTCTTGGAACATAGGGGCATTTTATTCTTTATTCTGAAATGATTTTGTTAATTGATGATATGCAAATACTTAAGTAGTAAATTTACTTTTCTTTTCTAAATCATCATAATCATTTTTCTTTGATCAAAATAAATCCAAAGCCAAAGAGAGATCTGTTTTTCTAGTGTTAGTAAAAAGGGTCTGTAAATTATCATTAGTCAAAATACATTAAGTCTATAGTGCTTGCTAATTATACTAACTGCATAGAAACGGTTGAAAATATATCAAAGTTCAAAGTGAAACTACTTGTTAGGTTATGTTGATATTTCTAGAGGTTTTTGCATTGGAATATGTTTTAGTATGTTGTTGAACAACAAAATCCTAAAATACATATATCTTATAACTTATTTAAAATTTTGTTAAAACATTGTTCAGAATATTTCTGCAACTTCTACTATATCAGATTTATAATATTGTTCCCAAAACAAGGAAACATGATTAGAAACAAGGTTGGTGGAGGTTGTGCATGAGAAACTTATCTGCAATGGTATACATATAAAACACATTTGAGGCCTGAAACAGCTCCCAAATGGACTTGAAACATAAATAAAGCAAACAAGTAACCCCACAATGGTTGCATTTCCATTCATTGATGCAGAAAAGAAAATGTTGGGTGGGATGTGGGGGGTGGATGAGGTCGGGGGCAGGGAGGCAATTGTGTTGTGGTCTATTGGCCTCTTGTTGTGTTTCTTGTAATATGGATTTGTACAGTCCAGAATAATTGTAATACTACTTGAACTTATTTTCTGTATACATGTTCACTACAAAAGTGTAAATTTGACTTTTCTTATTCTTTTTCATTTCCTTGGAAACCAATTTGTAGTCTGGTACACGAATTAACATTTTTACCAAATATATTCTACATTACAGATAACTTTTCTAGCTATGGAAGTTGTTCACTGCTAAAGTTCTGTTTGCATGGTTTTAAATTTGTCTTGTCAATCTGTGAGACAATAATCATATACTTATACATGGGAAAAAAGTGAAAACAATAAGGAAAATGACAAAGTTTGCATGAAGATATATGGAATTCTGACAAAGTTTGCATGAAAATATATGAAATTCAATGGGATAAAGTTTATGTATTATTTGATGCTTGTAACATAAAATCTTTAATGAATTACAACTTAAATATAACAACTATGTTATGTAAGTAAAACTATTATTTAGAATTTTGATGTCTATATTTACCAAAAATGTTTTCTGTTTTTGCCTGAAGCAGAAGCTACAGCTAAGGGTAATGATAATGAGAGCAAGGTTGGTAAACTTTTTTTCTTTCAGTATGTGTACTTTATGTCTGCCAATTTCAGATTCAAATTTTTTATTAGGTTAGAATTTCTTGGTTATCAATGAAAAAATAGAATATGGTTGTATGCCAATTTAAGATACTGTCTAGATTGGTAACTACAATTTGATTTGAGTTAAAAATCAGATATTGCATAATTTGCATTCACTGTAATGCTTGACTTTGATAAATTAACCAGGAAAACAACCTAGGTTCTAATACTAACTCAATTAGATATTATATCTGAAGTAGTGGCACTTCTATCTTCACATTTGTGCTATCATGGTGGTATTGTTTCCAGTCTTTAGAAGTGATAGCTCAAGAAGCACTGGAATGTCCTTGTCTTGCTGAATTACGAGATGGTCCTTGTGGAGGGACATTTGCTGAATCCTTCAAATGTTACATCAAAAGTTCTGCAGCAGAAAAGGTAATGACCTTACTTTATAATAGTTCTTTCTTTTGTAAAAAATGTTATGATGCTTGATTTTGACAAAACATCATTCACATGAGAATTGAAAATTTAAATCATTTTGTCTGACTTATACCCTTGGGTCTATGATATCTTTGAAGTCAATAAATTGGACTTTCCTTGTCTTCATGTCACATATTTGGGAAGCTCTTGATTTATTTTTCTCTTTCTATAAAAAAGTTTCTCTTCACTCTTGGAATCAGGAAATTGATAACTTATATAATAAATTAATAATGTATTTTCTAGAAAGCCTCAGTATGATTAGAAAGATAACTGTTTTTTGTTTCCTGTTCTGACTAGTATGTTAATATCATTATTATTGAGCTAAATGTCATGGCCAAATACACATTTTTGATTTGTTTTTTTACAATGTCTGGATGACACCTTTTTAAATACTCATGGTTTCTTTCATGTGCAAACAAGATTGATATTATATAACTTTTTAGATTTGCAGGATTTCCTGTTGTCCTTTTTCTTGCATTGAGATTTCTTTTTCCTTCACTCTTGATTGTTGGTGGAAGTTGTGTAGGCTTGGTAGTATGATACTAATTCTGTTTTATTTGAGTTAAACATGTTGAAAAATTCATGAACCCCAGAATATGTTCTTGTTTTAGAAGACTCGTTTCCCTTGTGTTGAGTATTGGAAAATATAATGTACCTAATGATATTCTATTAGGTAGTAAATAAATAAAGGTGTGCGTGTATATGCTTCATTGCTTTGCAACTCTTCCCACTAGTTAAATAGAATAAAAGTATTTATCCCACATGCATGGGATTGTAATAATTGTCTTTGGCAAGACTATTTATTAGAAAGGCTTACCAAGCGTAAATCATCAATCTTCAATATTATAATTGGAGTATATGCTTTGTAGGAGGTTTGTGCCTTGGAAGTGGCCTGGGGAGGCTTGCCCCTTCAAAGTGGCTATTGTGTGGTGTTACCCTACCTTAAGGGTTTGATAATTTGTGAATATATTGCATATTTCCATTTTTATATTGAGGTTCATAACAGTTGCTCTTAGAGCTCTTCTAGGGCAAAGTGGGAAGAATTTTTTATTCTATTTTTTTGCATTTAGGGATGAATTTCTTGCAGAGGTTCATGTGCTTCACATGGTTATTTAAAAAAAAAACAAATTTAGATTCATTGGAAAGAGGACGCTGAGAGATTTTTGAAAAGTGGCCGCATTAAAGATTTGGATAAGTATCAAGGGAGATGGGCTGATTTGTAGTTGGTCTTGTGATATATATTTCTCAGAATTTTTTTCCGCACAATTTTTGAGAAAAAAAATGATATCTTGCTGTTCGGGTGAGGGGTGGAAGAACATATTTAAATCTACATTTCTACATTATTTTCTTTTCAGATTTGTTGTAGAAAATGAGATCTATTGAATTTTTTTTTTTTTTTTTCCAAACCATAGTTTTGATGGTGGTTTCTGAATGTGGTCTAGATAAAATTGTGGAATTAATGAAGGCAGATGTGGAAAAAACAAATGATAGTTCTCATAAATTTAATGGGTTCTTTGGTTAAAATTTTAAATCTTATCTTGATTCATATGTGCAAGAAGTATATGAAAAAGAAATAGATGCATAGATAGATTTTGAGAATAACTAGATAGAGTGGTATGAGGATATTTTTTTGTTGGATTATAGTAATTTATTTGAACCTCTCTTTGAAGAATCTCCTCTATGTGATGTAAAGAATTTTCAGCTTATTTTTGATGCTTCACAACTATCAAACAAGGTTCCTCCATTGGTTGCCAATGATCTTCCAGAAATGTTGTTTTCTTCCTCTCAATTAGCATTGGAGTTTTTTTTGATAACATGTTTGTGATGGATGATACTTTTTTGGTTGAGCCATGCATGGATCCATATGATTCACTTAAGCATTGACATCAGCTAATAGTGCATGAACTCATTATGTTCATCATAGTGTAATACAATAAAAAATTCCACCTATTCAAGTTATTGTACATGCTCATATTCAAACAAATAAAAAGAAGTAGTAGAAGAAGAAGACACATGGACATGCTTCAATTTGGTCCTCAAGCCTTGGGGTAAAACATGTTTTGTTATGTAATGTAATGTCCCCTAATTGGGAGTGCCCCAAATTTGCCCTAATTTTCCTCAATTTAAATAACGACGGGGTTGGATAATACCTTTCCTCTGTGAAGCCTTTATTGAAGCCCTGCACACAAGTTAGAACCATTTACCATAATCAAACTGATTAGTAGATTAGAATCATTTATCACAATAATAATAATTAGCAGATTTCCATAATTAGATATTAATAAACTCATGGCCAAACATTAATTCAATCACAAAGTACTCTAACATCCTTGGAGGGTTTAATCATAGGAGAGAATGGGAGAATGCGACTTGATGGGGTGCCTTGGACCCTTTTCCCTAGACCCAAGAGGGGATATACCATCCCCCTTGGCCTCATGTGGCACATGCCATCCATATGAGGTGATCTATCTAGGAGGTGTCTTTTCCGTTGTCCCCTCATCTTGCCAATCATTTCCTTCTCCCTATGATTTGCCCCCCTGTGCTGATCATCCATGATGGAGGAGTGAGATTCCAATGGGTGCCCTGAAAATGCCATCTCTCCTAAGCCCAAAGGCAGTACCCTCAGTACCCCCTTGGCCTGCTAGGGCTCATCAGATCCCCATCTGAGGTGGCATACCTAGGAGAGTGCCCCATCACCGTTCCCCTCTTGTAGTCTTAGTTCCTTTCATCATGGTTAAACATTCAAGGCATATGACAACAAAGATTAATCACATTTACTGATATTAGTACCTTGATCCTCTAATCACACAATCGAAATCACATATATTCAATGGTGTTACAACTTATTATTGTAAATCAGATTTCACACCACCAATTCAGGGAATCAGACTGCTGTGCGCATGCAAATCTATCATTTATTTTTATTTCCTTTTATGTAATGTTTCCCTGTAGATGATCGCTGGTCTGTATGTTCTTCTCCTTCAACCAATTTCCCTTATTGATTTGTTATTTGTCTTCACTATATCTCTTCTTGAACACATCTTCTTTTTCCCACGTATTTCTTTCTCCCAGTCTAATTGTTTTATATTAATGTATCTGCTGCTATGCTCAGAAATACCCCTATTTCTGCCATTATTCGCTGAGTATATGTCTCTTGTTTAAATCTTCTGTTATTATTTTCTGTTGTCCATGCATTGATATTCCCTTTTCCTCCCAACTCATTCCATTTTATTCACTTTATATCCCCATGAAGGGATGCATCAGTTCAAGGGGAGGTGGCTTTTAATTATCATTATGTCCCTTTGCTAATCGCTGCCTCTTCTTAATGAATCGTTGTAATAACTTTAATTGCTACTCACTAATATTCTCTGCTGTTTTGACTATTCTCATCTGCACCCTTTGAAATACATTAATCGTTGGCTTATGCTACTTTTGTCCTATCTGCTTTTGTCTTATCTGATCCTTTTGTCTTATTCCTCCTTTGTCTCCTGTTGATCACTGCTTTATTACAAATTCAATCGCTGCTGTCCTTGGGTAATGAATCGCTACCATTGCTAATATATATATTATTTATGTTTATATGTATGTTTCCATATTTTATTTGTATATTAGTTTTTATGTATATTTCATATTATTATATTATAATAATAATATTAAATTGTTAATATATATATATATATATATATATATATATATATATATATATGTTTATGTTTATTATTTATTTAATTTATTAATTTATTTGCATTTCCAATTTTGGGGGCATAACAGTCCGCCCTGCCCAAGATTGCTTGTCCTCAAGCAATCACAATTTAAGTTTTAAATATTGCTTTGTTTTGTGATGATAGTAGCTTCAGTTTGGAATATTTGGTGAATTTTAATACTATTGTTTGGCTTTTAAGGAATTGACTATGCTAGGTCAAGATGATATCTCAGTGCACTTATTTCTCGAAGTAAGATAATCTTAATCCACTTTGTATCTTACTTATTCCTAAATTTTTGTGACAATTAGTGAGGGTCACATGTAGATTTCTCTTTAAAAATCAAGTTTGTAATGTTAGGTTCTATCCTTAACTATGTTGAGTTGTCATGATTGATTGTTTCTACCTTGGGAGATCTTTTGATATTTTGATTGCTTGATTTCTTATTGAACACCAATGAACTGATCATCCCTCATATTCATTTCTTGGAGGAGTCACCCTCCTTCATGGCTGCCCTTGATAGAAATATTTTACTTCCAAGTTGATTGTTAGATTCATTTCCTGTTGATGGTTTCTTTACAAGAAGGTGATTCCCCTTTTTATATCTTATTGTTGAGAGAGTCACAGTCTTTCACATTGAAGGGTCACAACTTTTCACACATCTTCACTACCTTTAAGAACTTAATTTAAGTTTCTTGCAAAATTATTTAATTTTCTATTCTCAATTGGATTCTTCAAATGGTGGTATGGATGAAATGCTCTTCCTTTTATATCACAAGTTTGAGGGAGTCACACCTCTTCACTTCGAATAGTTACAACTCTTTATTATTGCATTTGGATACTAATAATAATTCAATTTTAGATAAGCTAGTTTGTTAGTGCTTCTCAATCAAGGAGCATTTTGACATAATGTTTTTAAACATTTTTATAACTTTTAAGCATAAAGTAATCCTAAACACACATGGAGTAATCTTTGTTGAAGACATATCAGGCATGAATCAAACACATGGATATACTTAAGATGCATAAATACACCTGAGATATGAGGCATGCACATAAATACATGTAAGTCATGAAGTATTGGCCTAAATACACGTGGGTCATAAAGTATACCCATAAGTCGCAAAGTATACACATGAATGCACGTAAGTCGCAAGGTATACACATGAATACAAGTAAGTCACAGAGTATATGCATGAATACACGTGAGTCATAAAACACACGTACGATGCAAAGTATACACTTGAATACACATAAGTCACAAGGTATGAATACACGTGAATCATAGAGTATATGTATGTTGCAAAGTATACACTTGAATACACGTAAGGCACAAGGTATACACTTGAATACAGGTGAGGCACAAAGTATACACTTGAATACATGTAAGGCACAAAGCATAGTTGGAAAACTCGCCCCAAGAAAGAACTCGCCAAGCCAAAAATTGGAGAGTTTTTAAAACTCGGAAAAAACTTAGGAACTTAAAAAATTGCATAAATTTCATTAGAAACACATTTTTTTTGCAAAATTCAATGACAAGATGAATCCAATGAATCCATAAATGAGTACAAAAGTGTTTTTTATTAATTTTGATTGACTTTAATGTAAATTGATTACAAAATCGCATTCTTATGCGGAATCCCAATGGCTAAAAGCCTGAAAGTCTGATACATGAAAACAATAAAACTAGAACTAGAAGCAAATACTAAACAGTAACTAAATACAACATGCTAGGCTTTCCTCTTCCCTAGTCTAGCAGCAGCTAGGGAAGAAGGGGTGGGTCCTCTAGTCCTCTCGGGTGTGCGTGGTGGTGGTGGCACTAGCGGTCATCGCAGTGCTACTGTTGTTGGCTCCTCGACTGGCATGGAAGGTTGTGCTGGTGGTTCTAGCTGAATCTCATCCATATCCTCAGGAATGTCTTCCAACCCTACATCTCCTAATGCACCCACATCCTCCATTGCTTGTCTCTCAAAGTCAAGGATCTCGTTTGCGCTAAACAATGGAGGCTGCTCATCTCGCCCTGTCCAATCACTATAAGGATCTATCTCATCTAAATCAATAGGATCCAGTGATTTTTCTTCTACTCTCTTTGTGCGCAACCGAAGGTTGTATTGCACAAAGACAAGATCATTGAGGCGCTTTTGTGCTAACTTGTTCCTCTTTTTCGTGTGAATGGACTCGAACAAGCTCCAATTGCGCTCACAACTGGATGCACTACAGGGCTGACATAATATGCGGAGGGCAATTTTTTGAAGATGTGGGGTTTTTCCACCCCAATTTTTCCACCAAACCTCTGCAAAAATAAATAAATATTGAAGAGTTAGAAAACAAAGTCAAAGACTCAAAAGTTAAAACACATTTTATCAAATTATAAGATGCATGTGAAATAAACTTAAAAGTTAAAGACTCCCAATTTAATACCTAGTGGCAGAGTGGTTCTTCCTCTAATAGCCAGCTTCGAAGAAAAGAGATTACCAGTTGCTTCCCTGTACGTATCCAACTCGCTGACGATGTGGTCTCTCGTTGCAACCTCGGATTCCATCCTCTGAATGCATGTCATGAGCCCCTCCATAACCTCTCCATTAGGATCGGAGAAGCTCTTTGAGAAGAGATAAGAAGGGTTGAGGAAGTACCTTGCTGCATGGATGGGTTGGTGGAGTTGATTGTTCCACCTCCTATCAACAATTTCCCATATGGGATCAAATTTCAGGTTGTCCCCCAAATTTCAGGCTGTCCCCCATGTAGTAACTTTTGATAGCCTCTTTGGTCCTATCCATGGCCTCATAGATATATCCCACGGGGTTTTGATCCCCATCTACCAAGTGAAGGACTCTTACCAAGAGCTCCGACACCTAGATTAAAAATACAAAAAGATCAAAGTTAGAAATTTATAATGAAAGGCTTAAAGTTAAAATTAAAAAATATATATATTTATATTCAACTTGAGTTTAAAATTAAAATCAAAGTTTTGAAGCTACCTTTAGGATCTCTGTAGCTTTTTGTGCAAACAAGGGGTCGAAGACTATTGCAGCAACTCTCTCTCCTTCGGGCTTCTTTGAATATGAGGAGTCATTCCATGCTTGACTCACAAACATTTGTTTTAAAGAGCCCAAAGACACCAAAATGCTTTGCAACGTTATGAAAATCGTTGCAAACCTTGTGGCACCTGGTCTCACCAACTCCTTCCCTTGCATATGATCTCTCATCAAGCTAAGAACCCAAGGGTGATTGTAGATAAATTTTGTGATGCTCCTTGCATCATCTACAATCGGTGCCACCCAAACAAGTTTTCCTATTTCCTCCAAAAGAAGGTCAAGGCAATGAGCCGCACAAGGCGACCAAAAGAGTGATGGATGTCTAATCTCAAGTATTCTTCCTGCTGCCACATACGCTGCTGCATTATCTGTGATAACTTGCACCACATTAGCAATCCCCACATCCATCACAACTTCTTCCAACAATGTACACAATGTATCTGCAATTTTTATCCTGTTGGAAGCATCCATCGACTTCCAAAACACAACTTCACCTTTGCAAGCAACCAAAAAGTTAATGATGGTGCGGTTTCTCCCATCCGTCCACCCATCAAAAAGAATGGAGCAGCCATATTTCTTCCATTTATTTTTTTGTTCTTCAACCACTTGTATTGCCCTTTGGGTTACATTTGTGAGCAACCTGCAGGTACAAAGTAAAATAATTAAATAAGTACAAAATTGTAAGTTTTAAACAAAAAATATAGCTTGAATTCAACATAAATAATAAATTATAAATTAATTTGATTTAAAGAACATAAACTTAGCATAAAATTTAAGTTGACTTTCACTTACCTCCCACTCAAATCTTTGCGAGAAGGTGGCTTGTAGCCTTTTTCCGCAACTGTCAATGTAGTGACCATATTGTGCCAATAGGGACTACTCGCTACATTAAATGGTATGTTATTGAAATACCAAAAGTCAGCACATGCCAAGTCGGCATGTTGATGCACCTCCTTGTTCCACCTTGTAGCCTCCAATGATACTTGTGCTCCTGATGTGTTTCGAGGCACAAAAAAACTCTGTGTGTTGCGTGAAGATGAAGGTGGTGGTGGCACTGGCACTCTAGTCGAAGTCAAACTAGAGGAAATGGGGGGCCTAGAGGACTGTACAGCTGTGGCTGTGCCATGAATGTGAATCCGTGGACCACGAAGAGAGCCCACAATGCCAATATCTCCCCCCTCATTTGACTCTATCTCCATGTGCTCGGCCCCGTGCTCCTGAGTTTGACCATGGGCATGCGCATGTCCACTAGCTATGGCAGCTGCTATGGATTTTTTTGCCCTCTCCCTTTGCATTTTTCTTTCCTCGGCAATTGAAAGTAGTGCAAGCATCTCTCTTCTAATCTCTTCTTTGGGCTGCTTACAAGGCTTGGCATCACGCTGAGGAATGCTTGCAAGATGGTATTTGAGGCGATTTATGCCTCCATGATATATTTTCTTGCACTCATTGCAAACAACTGTTCCAGGTACATGCCCTCTCACACCATACTTCCATGTAGGGTCTCTAGCCCCTGGAGGACGAGTGCCTGGAACCCATGATGATGGTGTGGGCGGGGTGGAACTTGATGGGGCGGGGGCGGAACCTGATGCTGAACTAGAGCCAAAAACCATTATAGTGTGTATTCAATGATCAATGATCAATCTACACACACAAAAAATATGTACAACATATTAGTTTTTTAATACAATTTTTTTAAAAAAACAACCTAAATCATTAAAAATTTAAAACTTAAAAGATATAGAGCTAAATTTGATTTAAATTGAAAGAAATGTGTTTAAATGAATTATAAATTAACATTATTAACTAATCTTATCATTCTACACAAAAAATGAACCTAGGTCTGAAAATTTCAAAAAACTGTGGAAAAGATGAAAAAATCAGCAAAAATCAACAAAAGATTGTGATGAATCTTGTTTTTTGGATTCTAAATGCAAAAAAAATGTTTCTTTGTGCTCTATCATGTCTTTTTTTCAATTTGGAATAAGTATTTTGCAAGAAGAATGAAAGAAAATGATTAAGCAAAAACAAAAAACAAAAACAAAAACCCTACCTATGAATCGAATTTCTCTTCAAAATCCACACAAAATGGCGTTTGAATTTGCTCTCCTCGATGGCAAATCGTTGGAAATGATATCTCCTTGCTTGGGGGGTGGGGGTGGCGGGGCTGGTGTTGAGCTCCTCACACAAACTATCATTCAATTTCGAAATGAAACTGAAAAAAGATGTTTTTTCACTTTATGCCTGCGCAGCCGAGTTTTTTGCACGGACTCGTGAGTTTTTGGCGAGTACTTGCCACTAAAAACTCGCGAGTTTTTTTAAAAAACTCGGCATTTTGGTTTTGGCGAGTAAACCTCATAAAAACTCGCGAGTTTTTGAAAACTCGGCGAGTTTTCTGTGAGTGTGCCAACTATGGCACAAAGTATACATCAATACATGTAAACCACAAAGTATTTATAAGTCACCAAGTATACACATGAGTACATGTAATACATAAAGTATACACAGGAAGCATGAAGCATACATTGTGAATACACACAATACATGAAATTATACACATAAATACACTTAAGTCGCATGAATACACATATACATAGGTATGGAATTTGCAATGATACACTTGTAGTCACAAAGTATACACATAGTCGCATGAATACATGTAGGTCACAAAGTATACACATGGAAGGCACACACATGCATTATTGGCTTACTTAAGAAGGTTGAATAGTTAATTTTAATTGAATGGCAGTTAAAGTGGGGATGTTCCGTAGGCTAGCAAGAACATGCTTTGATACCACTTGTAATGTCCCCTAATTGGGAGTGCCCCAAATTTGCCCTAATTTTCCTCAATTTAAATAACAACGGGGTTGGATAATACCTTTCCTCTGATTATAACCATTTACCATAATCAAACTGATTAGTAGATTAGAATCATTTATCACAATAATAATAATTAGTAGATTTCCATAATTAGATATTAATAAACTCATGGTCAAACATTAATTCAATCACAAAGTACTTTAACATCCTTGGAGGGTTTAATCATAGGAGAGAATGGGAGAATGCGATTTGATGGGGTGCCTTGGACCCTTTTTCCCTAGACCCAAGAGGGGATATACTATTCCCCTTGGCCTCATGTGGCACGTGCCATCCATACGAGGTGATCTATCTAGGAGGTGTCTTTTCCATTATCCCCTCATCCTGCCAATCATTTCCTTCTCCCTATGATTTGGCCCCCTATGCTGATCATCCATGATGGAGGAGTGAGATTCCAATGGGTTCCCTGAAAATGCCATATCTCCTAAGCTCAAAGGCAGTATCCTCTATACCCCCTTGGCCTCCTGGGGTTCATCAAATCCCCACCTGAGGTGGCGTACCTAGGAGAGTGCCCCATCACCGTTCCCCTCTTGTAGTCTTAGTTCCTTTCATCATGGCTAAACATTCAAGGCATATGACAACAAAGATTAATCGAATTTACTGATATAAGGAAACGGCCATAGCACCTTGATCCTCTAATCACACAATTGAAATCACATATATTCAATGGTGATACAACTTATTATTGTAAATTAGATTTCATACCACCGATTCAGGGAATCAGACTGCTGTGTGCATGCAAATCTATCATTTATTTCTATTTCCTTTTATTTAATGTTTCCCTGTAGATGATTGCTGGTCTGTATATTCTTCTCCTTCAACCGATTTCCCTTATTGATTTGTTATTTGTCTTCACTATATCTCTTCTTGAACCCATCTTCTTTTTCCCACGTATTTCTTTTTCCCAGTCTAATTGTATTATATTAATGTATTTGCTGCTATGCTCAGAAATACCCCTATTTCTGCCCTTATTCGCTGAGTATATATCTCTTGTTTAAATCTTCTGTTATTATTTTCTGTTGTCCTTGCATTGATATTCCCTTCTCCTCCCAACTCATTCCATTTATTCACTTTATATCCCCATGAAGGGATGCATCGGTTCAAGGGGAGGTGGCTTTTAATTATCATTATGTCCCTTTGCTAATTGCTGCCTCTTCTGAATGAATCGTTGTAATAACTTTAATCGCTACTCACTAATATTCTCTGCTGTTTTGACTATTCTTATCTGCACCCTTTGAAATACATTAATCGTTGGCTTATGCTACTTTTGTCCTATCTGCTTTTGTCTTATCTGATCCTTTTGTCTTATTCCTCCTTTGTCTCCTGTTGATCACTGCTTTATTACAAATTCAATCGCTGCTGTCCTTGGGTAATGAATCGCTACATTGCTAATATATATATTATTTATTTTATATGTATGTTTCCATATTTTATTTTTATATTAGTTTTTATTTATATTTCATATTATTATATTATAATAATAATATTACATTGTTAATATATATATATATATATATTTTATGTTTATTTATTAATTTATTTGCATTTCCAATTTCGGGGGCATGACATGTAATGTCTAAATGAGCTATTTTATTTTAAAGCTCATTTTATTGTATGCTACATATTTCAGTATTAAATATATTTTCCTATGTTTTGAGGACAAAACATGCTAAAGTGGAGGGAATGTAATGTACTTCGGGATATGGTATTCGGATATATTAGGTAGTATTAAATAAAGGTGGTAGTAATAATTAGACATTTGGGTGCATATACTTTATAAGTCATCCCACTAATTAAATTTAAGTTGATTCATATAAACTTAAAGTCACCCAAGTACATATAATTTACCATATTTACTAATTGTAAGACTTGCACTTCAACATAAACTATATCTTTACTTGTTCGTCAATCTAGATTCTAGACTCTCATGACTTGGATGGCCATGTGCCAAATTATGATGGAGGCAATTTACAAACCAGCAAGTTCAACCTTACTTAGCAAGATCAAATTCTGAATTGTGATATGGAATGTCATGATTTGTAAAGACTAGCAAAAAAATCTCTTATCCCTTTCTTTTGTAGTTGTGATCAAAGTTGCTTGATCAATTTTCTTCGAGGGGCTTTCACTTTCAGGCACAGGACATTAAGGCATAAACAATAGGGAAATCATGCAAAGACATAGGGTTTAAACTTATACTTCCTTTCAACACATTTTGCTCTTGGAAGATTTAATTGACAAGAAATACACCATTTAGTTTCACACACAAGTAATGCTGTATACTTATATAATTTTTTTGCAATTTTTCTCAAAGCAGATATTAATCAGCTGATTCAGCAGAGAATATTAGTGTAAATGAAGGAATTGTTTTTCCAAGGCATTGAATAAAAAATGTGCATAGGTGATTTGTAAAAGGAGTTTCTGCTCAGCATTGTGGTAATATGTAGAAGTTATAACATGAGAGAATTGGGACACATGAAGAATAAGTACTTATGAGCAATTATTACAGACTATATTTTAGATGGTTGATGATTGTTGAAGTATTTATGATCACTCCTCTTGAGCATAAGGTGAACGTGATGAAGATTCTGTGAAGCATTATGAAGTATGTGGAATCAATTCCTAGATATTATAAATGAGATTGGTGATGACTGTTCTAAGATTGGCCTTGGTTTAGTTCAACCCAAAAACCTAGAATGTTTCTTGCCCTTAGCTACTTTTCTGCAGAAATGTCAGAAGTTTGGGACTTTCTTTTTACACAAATAAACCTTAGGTCAAGGGACTTCATATTGTATCTCATAATAAATAATAGTGCATGAGATCGTTGTTTAACTCAGAGGCATATACAAGGGGTTATTGAATTTAAGTATACGGATAAATATCCTTATGATGTTGACGGTTAACTGAAGTCCTCAGATTATTCTATTAATCTAAGTTCTAAAATTGTTAAACACTGAAACCAAATCTCTTGCTTAGTCTGTCTAGGATCACCATTCATTATAGGAACCTAATACTCTTACTTCTGTAGTCATTCCTGTATAGTAAAGTCTGAAACCAGATAAAGGAGCATATTGGTCTTGTCTTATAGTGTTGCTTGGCTTGGTTGTGTTTAAACTTCAACCAGTTTAGCAGTTGATCAAGCCTGTTGAGTCAATTAATATTGTAGCTATGTGTAATATACACTAGTTTATTTATTTGAAAATAACTTCCAGCTGAATGTAAGATGCAATGCAACATCCTTTCCACTTTCTGATCACCCAGCTCCTGTGATGGGCAAGGTGAGAGCATACGGTGTTCAGTACTATCCAATTAATGGAAATGCTTGCAATTGAAAAGGAAATACTAGGTGGCAAGCCGGCCAATCTCACTTATTCAGTGAAGTGCTTATGCAGTACTAAAATAAAGAACACTTCACACTTATTCAGCGGAGTGTATAATTACAAACATCCACTTATTGGTGGGAATTAAAGGGCACTTCCACTTATTCAATGGGAAGGCAAAAGAAAAATGTAACCATTTGTTCAGTGGAGTAGGTACATACTTCAATAAGCATTGATCAAACACACTAGAGGTACTACCATCTAGTGTTTACAATATTAAATGCATAGAAATGACTACTCTTCAGTGGTATAACCATCTGAAGTATTACAAGGTTAGTTCATATGCATTATAAACACTGTTTAAGAGGAATAAGTGCTGATATGAATGACACCTGCTGTCGCCCAACGTTTACCCCAAAATCACTTTGCTTAATGAATACGCTGTTCACCAACTGTAGAGTGAAGGAAAGGCTGGAATGTTTGTTGAAATGCTGATGATGACTGCCCAGGTCACTGCATATTCAACTAATGACTTAAACAATACTGCTGTGACTGAAAATCAACTATTAAATAGGTCTGAACAGCACTTTAAACACCCAGAAATATCTTGTGATCATTCTTAACACACACTCAATTCAGTATTAACAAATAGGATCCAAAATTCTAAGCATTAATGAAAACCCAACACACCAAAAGATTGAATAATGAACTGGAATGCATAACAAATTAATTGCAGGTCTGAGGCAGAACCTTTATCTGCTGGTACAGCAGGTACAAGCATAATCATCATCCAAACTCACCACATGATCATTTCTCCACCATACAAAGACTTGGGATCTTCAAATAAGGTCAAGGCGCCTCCTTGCAAGATGAAATAACCCCCTTAAACTAGGCGCATCATCCTACAATCCGCATGCTTCACTATGATTGGTATGGCTTGTACTTGGTTGTATGGCCCATCAACTCCTTAAATTTGTTTTCCTCCAATGTATGACCTGCAATATCATACAAGAGGTGACCAAACAACAAATAATATATAACCAAATTGTCCTAATACCTGCAACCAATGGTACGACCTGATAGGGAGTTGTACAGCCTGCTTGGAGAGTGTGCGGCCTGCTCAAGGTGTCTTCACAACTTCATTGAAAATTCATGATATACATCACCCAAGGATCAACAAACAAAAAACCATCAAAAACATCAAAAACCTCCATGATTGCAACAAACTAGAACTCTTCTCTACAACACAATGGTGATCTATGTATGAAACCACTCCAACCACCTAGGGGCTGTTTTCATCCCTAAAACCTGCAATTCCAAGAGGGTTTTTGTCCTCGAGAATTTTTCGGAAGAACTTAAGTTTTCTCCAACAAAAAAAACAAATAACATTTCATGGCTAACTCACAAATGAGCCCTCAATCTCCTTTTACAACTTTCTTGGAGGGAAATAATAATAATAAAAATATAATAACAATAAAAATTTAATAAATATATATAAATAAAAATTTAATATTTAAGGTCTTTTCTCACTGGCTTAATGGAAACTTAAATTTGTTCTTTGAGAGTTAAGGGTAGAAAATCCCTTGGCATAGTCTTGTTAATGTGGTGCCAAATTTTTCTTTAGAGAATAATTCTTAATTTCTCAGTTTCAAGAAGTTGTTGACTTTTCTGCTTTGACGTTTGTGATGTTGATGTTTTGGTAGCTTCGGGAGGTATAATCCCTAAAAGAACTCATTGAAGGCAAGTCGGCCAGATCATACTTAAAAGAACTCATTGAAGGCAAGTCGGCCAGATCATAAACATTTATTCTCTAAACATTTGTCCATCTTTGCTGGGTCGGCCCAAGTGGGGTATGTTGCCTAGTCTTGTATATATATATAGGAGAGAGATTCTCCTCATTTACAACATTTCACATTCAGATTCAAATAAGCAGAAGTTCGCCTAAACAAGTAGAGATTCGCCTAACAAGCAGAAGTTCGCCAATAAGGAGATTGCTAATCAAAAGGAGTTTATTATTCTGCTCAGAAATTCACACTACTTATAGTGCTGTTTTATATTGGGATATTTTTCCTTTTATTAGCTCTCAAGTGCAACTTTTGCACTATTGTATCTGATCTTTTATTAGCAAAGTATTGCTGGGTTTTTCTCCCTTGAGTAGAAGGGTTTTCCTAGGATAAATTCTCTGTGTTCACTGGTCTGGGTTTAATTTCTTGCTTACTGTCTTATCTGATCTAAAAATCAACATGGTATCAGAGCAAGGTTTAGGAATATTTGATCAGATTTGACTAAGCAATTCATTGAACATTATTCCTACATCAAGAGCAGATCCTCAACAAAAAAAGAGCAGCAGATAGAAAGATGTGTGGCATATTAGAGCAGATATATAAGGTAACAAGGAGCAGACCTCCAATCTGATTTGTAGCAGAATTTGTTGTGGTTTTGGTGCAAATCTCTCACCTATTTTAGAGCAGATCTAATTGCAGTCTTGGTGCTGATCTATAAGGCGAGTTTGGAACATATTTCGTAGTGTTTTTTCGAGCAATCATTAAAGCAGTTTTGGAGCAGACTTGTGAGCAGTATTTTTCAAACCTTTTTGAAGCTGAAATCGTGAAGAATATAAGCAGACTTTGAAGGTGTATTATTGCAGACCTAAGAAGCAGATTTAAGGGCAAATATCAAACTTCTTTTGAGCAGTCCTATTGAAGATAAAGTTCAGATTTGAAAGTATTTATTGAATATCAAATTGCAGATTTGAGTGAAGGTTAAGTGAGTAGAAATTCAAAGCATATTTGTGTAGTGAAATTTTTTTGTTGAAGACCTTGAAGGGATCTAGGGCAGATCAAACATCCATATTTTATACATAATTGCGGTTGCTTTCAAATTTGAGTAGAAGACAATTCTTTAGGGCAGTTACTTGGAAAAGAAGATGGTGTCTGGTGTCAAGGCAAAAGATAGGCTTGATGGGGTTGCAAAATTCAACTCTTGGAAGTTTAGATTACTCATTATCTTAGAAGAGAATGATCTTCTAGAATTCGTAGAACTTGACATACCTGAGCTGTCAGATGACTCAGAGAAAATCCAGTGGAAGAAAATAATACGAAGGCTAGAAAGATCATGATAGACTTCGTGAAGGACCACCTAGTACTGATCATCTCCAAGATGAAGACATCTAAAAAAATGTTTGATGTACTAAAAGGTCTGTATGAGATCAACAATACCAACAGAGCCCTCGCTCTGAGACAATAGCTTCATCATGTAAAAATGATCTGAGAGATTAGTTGAGCACTATTGGGGATACAATTGCAGATAGAGATCTTGTTATATTGGCTCTAAATGGTCTTCCCCAGTCTTGGGAACCCTTCATTCAGAGCATCAGTGGGAGATCCAAGTTGCCCAAGTTTGATTGCCTATGTGCTGACTATATTCAAGAAGAAACTGGATTGGAAGCAAGAGGAAATGGGCGAAACTCCCATAATGTAAGTCAAGTACTCACTGCACATGCTACTAGAAAAAGAGACACCTTCAAGAGAAATTGAGACAAAAAAACGGATTCTGTTCCAAAATCGAAAAAGAAGGATCTTTCTCATATTCAATGTTACAGGTGTGACAAGTATGGACACTATGCCTGGGACTGTAAATTAAAGTTAACACATGTTTCTACTGTAGACATTGACGTAGAGACATCTCATAAGGAGTCAAGTCATTCTAAAGTCGATTCAAAAGGATTCCTATTCATCTCCGCTCTTTCAAGTAATGTACAAACTGACAACAATACTTGGTTGATAGATAGTGGTGCTTCACGTCACATTACAGGCTACAAAGAGCATCTTACAGACTCAGTAGAGGAAGAGTCTAATTTATAGGTTATAATTGGAGATGATGCTAGTTATGTCGTAAAGGGAGCTGTGGACGCTTCCTTCCAGCTAGACTCAGGTATCCCTCTTCAATTGAGTGATATATTGTTCGTACCTGGGATCAAAAGGAACCTTGTCTCAATTTCAGCCTTGGAGGTCAAAGGGTACAAGGTTGCCTTCTCTGAAGGAAAGGTTCTTGCATGGCGGAGGAACTCCAGCATAATTTCAGCTCGTGTGATTGGTATTCGTTAGGAGAGCCTATACAAATTGTCATTATGACCAGTTACTTTGAAGAGGAGGAAACCTTCAGGAGATCTAAAGGATACTTCATGGAGGTGGAAATGACATTCAAAGGGAGTTTGACAAACCAATAGAGGCTACAAAGAATGTGGAAAATGACGCCCTCACTGAGAGGGAGTCACATCATCATTAAGATCTATTGTAATGTATATTTCCTTGAGACGGAGAAATATGAGGTGAAAGCCCTTGTAGTGTATATTTCTCTGAGACGGAGAAATATGAGGTGAAAGCTCTTGTAGTGTATATTTCTCTGAGACGGAGAAATATGAGGTGAAAGCCCTCGTAGTGTATATTTCTCTGAGACGAAGAAATATGAGGTGAAATCCCTTGCAGTGTATATTTCAAAGTTACCGGATACGCTGGTCTCCATGCTCTGATATGCGTATCACCGTATCAGATACGGATGCGGGTACGATATGGCTTAGATACCGTATCTGGAAGTGCCCGTAAAAATTTCTATTTTTCGCCGCACTTGATATGCAGGGATTCGGGCACCCAAAATTTGCAAGAAACTTTCGGATACATTTTCCAAACTGCTGATTTTTTTACTTAAAAATCTATAAAAACATTCTAAATTTATAAGATGAACTGTCATTTTTTAAAGTTTAAAATCTATAAATCCAGTGCCGCGAGGACTCTGAACTACAACGGCAGTTTAGTCTTCATTTTTTCGCGAACAGCAACGACCCAACTTCGCCCAGCTCAGGTAAGATCGATTCCATTGCATCAATGTTTTTTTATTAACTTTTCTTCTGGTTGTTGTGGAAGTCTCCATGCCGTCGACTTGTATTCTGCATATCAAATTTCCCGTCATTTTTTTATTCGTATTTTTCTCCTGCATTTCGAATTTCTGTAAAAAAATCATTCGCTGTTTGTAAATGTTTAGAAGCGAATATATTTACAAACAGATCATATTTATTTTCAAATTTCAATGTATATTTTTTCCAAAACATTTACGAAAATCATTGTTTGTAAATCATTAAATCTTAAAATAATACGAAAATCCCTGTGTGTAAATTATAAAATCTTTAAATAATTATAAATTCAATTTATAAAACACAAATCATATTTATTTTATGATTTGCGTTTTATAAATTGAATTTATAATTATTTAAATATTTTAATAATTTTATTAGATTTTGTTTTTAAT
Source organism: Sequoiadendron giganteum (assembly GCA_007115665.2). Taxonomy (NCBI): domain Eukaryota; kingdom Viridiplantae; phylum Streptophyta; class Pinopsida; order Cupressales; family Cupressaceae; genus Sequoiadendron; species Sequoiadendron giganteum. Next base: position 581,228,521 of record CM021100.1, on the reverse strand, counting down.
TTTTCATGTTTAAAATTACTTATAAATAAAATAATATTTTTTGTTTTATAAATTGAAAATTCATTTATAATAAATTAATAATTTGTGTTTTAATAGATTCAATTTATAATTATTTATTATTTAATTATTTTATAATTTTATAAAAAAATATTTCTTGCAGGATATTAATCATGGCATCATCATTATCCGACATCAGAGCATCAAAAAACAACGATAAGTGGATCAAACGAGACCCAAAATCTCCATTGTGGAAATATGTCACCATTCTTGACAAAATTCCAGGTGGCGGAGGATATAAATGGAAATGTCATGAGTGTTTGCAAGATTACAGAGGTTCCTATATGTTGTACCCAAACCGAAATTTTTGCTTCATTAAGGCATTTTGCTTAAAATGGTCTAAACCTTGTAAAAGTGGGGTCAAAACTCAGTTTTTGGGCAAATAAAGTATGGGCTTTTAGTCAGTGTGATGCCAGGAAGATACTAGCAAAATTTGAAATTTTTGAAAATTAGGGTTTCTGAAATCTATTTTTAGCTTGAAACCCTAAAAAATAGGAACTTGTCCGAATTGGCTGAAATTAATTTTGATTGGCTTATTTCACATCACAATCACAGTGGTGAAGTCAGTTTCAGTTAAAAGTCAGTTTAAGGCTGGTGGGTAGTTTTCACTTTTTTAGGAGAAAAGTTAGGATCTTCGGGGTCATCAATGGTGGTCGGCCAGTACCAGGTATCAATATCTAAGCCTGAAACTCAAAGAGGAACGCTCTACGATAAAAGATGTTGGAAATAATGCTTTTTGATGGAGGGGATTTTCAAATTGGCAAAAAGTGCTAAAATATTCTAAGTCTGGGAACTTTTCACTATGTAACGTAGTAGACACTTGCGCAATCAACGTGCAAATCAACTTTATAGTGTCCGTACATGTGAAAATGATGAAGTATAGTCATCCACACACCTCAGCAGTCACAACGCTTCGACATGGTCAACCGCAGGGATGGATACAGCGTTTGCAAAGCATAAAATGGTGAAAATCAATGAATTCAAAACAAATCCGCTCCCCTGTAGCCTAGGGGCGCCCTTCCATTTGAAGGTCAAGATTTGAGTGTTTTGGATAAAGGATACATTCATTATGTTCAGTTTTCAGTCAGCTTTCCGATTAGCCATGAAGCAAGATTATCCGAGTTACAGAACTCCGGCAAACGAAGACAGAAGCAGAGGTTGCGAAGAGTGTTTTCATCAAGGAGGCAGTCTAGAGATGCAAATCCGCTCCCTTCTAGCCCAAGGGCGATTTTCTTTTTGAAGGCCCAGATCTAGATGCATGTGTGTTTTGATGGTTTCAGTCTTTGCAGAATTAGTTTAGCTTTTCAACGAGCTATCAAGCGAAAGCGTATCCAGTACAGAAATCCGGTTATCAGCGTTAGAAGTGGAAATTGCAAGCAAGATACATGTCAGAAGAAGTTTCAGAATGCAAATCCGCTCCCCTGTAGCCCAGGGGCGATCCTGAATAAGACCTGTTTGATGGATGAATTTGCAATTGAGGTCTTCCTGAGATCTCTTCCAGCTCAGTTCAGTTTTGCAGTGTACCGTTCACAAGACGATCCGATTCTGAGTAACTGTGACAGAGGTCCTACCGAGCACGTAAAACAGAGGATGGTGAAGCGTAGCTACACAAAGCTGCACAGCTGTAGGCTAGGGGCGATTCTCCTTTAGGCCTGCCAGACGGGGTTATTTGCAATTACAGTCTTCACAAGACTTGTGTGCAATTACTCAAGCTATCCAACGAGTCTAGCCGACAGCCTCCGGGATTTGGCGAATGCTCGTACGTGCGAGGTCAAGATGATAATGCTGTAAAGAAGAGCTGATTGAAGGCAGTTCAAAAAATGACTAAGTGTAAGAATATAATTTTCTTTGAAAAAGGCGATTTTCTTTTAGAGGCCTTAAAAGCAATTTTCTGGCTTCGTCGTCTCCAAGAACATCTCTTGCAAGTTGACCAAACTGTACAGCAAGACAGGCGGCACGCGTATCGGAACATTCCAGTTCCCGGTATCAAGGGTCAAAGTATGGTGTTCAGATGAAAATCACACTTTTGTCAAAATGGTGTTTGAGCTATCACAGAATAGGGGCGCTCATTCTTTTGGGGTTCTTAATACAATTTTCAGATCCCTCACATACAGTCATTGGATGCAGAATACTTCTAGTCATGCAATGAATCCATTATTCAGTCAGTGGGGTTCATTATTCATCGTCAGCGGCAGTTTGAAGCATCAGAAGGCAAAACAAGAAATGGCTAAGTCTGGAGTCAAAACATCAATTTAATCAGAGGCGCCTAATTTTCTAAGGTATCAGATGATGATTTTAGCAGTTGTTGCTCCCAGCAGACATTTCATCCTTGTCATGCAAGCTTCGCGGTGGATATCTCAGCACGGTCGCAGGATCATTCAATCATCCGGAAATCAAAACAGGGTCAGTTGTAACTTTGCAGTCAGCTACAAAATAGGAGATTCTCAAAAATCTCATAACTCTTGCAAATGGAAGCCTAAAAGATCAAAATTTGACTTTTTAGAATCAGGGAAGTGTGTTGAACACAACAAGATGCTATTTTTGGCAAAAATGAAAAAAAAATATTTTGCATGCAGAGCATTGAAAAGTGACGAATTTCTTCAAAGATAGATATTGGCGCCATTTTTAGTTCTTTGCATGCTTTGAAATTAAAATATTATTTTTAGTCTAAAGACTCAGAGACAGCAGCAGTTCAACTGGTAAAGGGCCAATCGGATTCCTTCTTCACAGTTAGGGTTTGAGCTTGCAGTCTTGCTTTTGTAGTACGATTTTGCTCTAGTTATGCAAGCATGGCATTCATCATTTCATTCATCCAGCTTGAGCAGAGGTGAATTCTTTCCAGAGTTGGGCGAATTTCTTCAGCGGTCAGTTGTGAAGGCATAAAAAATATTCTTTTGCAGGTACAAGTCAAGATTCATCAGCAGAATTCAAGGCAGAGTGGCGATTTTGACAGAAGAAGATAATAAATAAATAAAAATTAAAAAACATCTTTCTTCTTCTCTAGATTTCTTCCATCTTCTCGTCTTAAAATTTTCTCACATGTTTGAAGAATTGGTGTTTTTGGCAAAACAAATCATTTGGGTTGATTCAGAATTGCTTTCTCAGCAAAACCCATGTGCTAGAATTTTCAAGAAAAATTTACTCCAGAGCATCAGTTCTTGAGGCTTTGATTTTCTGAAGTGAAATTCCTTTGCATGATGGAGTAGAAGTCGATATTTTTCGAATCTAACGTTGTGGGTTGTCTTAGAAATATCTTCTGGACAAAACCCATATCTCAGATTTTCTCGGGAAAAAATGTCCTCACAGCCCCTCAGATCTCAACTGAAAACCTTTTGCATGCGGGCCTAAATCACATTTTTTCACAATTCTGACATTGTGGGTCATCTTAGAATTTGATTCTACATAAAACCCACGTCTCAGAATTTTCTGTGAAAATTGCCCTCCGACAAGCTATTTTTAGCCTCATTAGGAGAGATTTTTGGTTTTTTGGAGAAGTTGTCAGAATATAGCCATGTTCACAGTCAACAGGCGAGTTTTTTAGGATGTAGTTCATGCAGAACGAATTCAAGACCAAGTCAGTCTTAATTCATGATTTCATCAGAAAAGCTTTCATGGATTTGTATCAAGCGCATCGGAAAGGTTGACAAGAGTAGTCACTCAAGTTCACATGGTTTCATGTCTCGTATAGCTGATTGTCTTCCAAGGCCAGTTAAGAGGGTTGATACTGTTGGGTTTCTGTGTATGCAGCATGTTCATTTGTATTTCTCACAACCAAAGAGTTCGCAGTTTCATCATGCAACACTCTTCCATAAAGAAAAGCATGAAAAACGTGAGAAGCATCAAGTTGCAGAGGAAACAGTGGCCATCACTTCAGTTACAAAGCCGCCATAGTTACCAGCTAGTGAAGGGCCAGTTTAAGTATACAGAGATTTTCAGTTTTGCTTGAGTTGCTAAGAAGCGGTGAATTGACAGTTGAGACATGTGATGACCTTTAGATGGTGATGCAGTCACTAACCTCGTGGAGGGGTTACTTGCTCGAGATCAGGGTCAGTGAACTTCAGTTCAAGGCGTCCCACCTTTTCCAAGATAGACATTAGACACAGGAGTTAAACTCGAGGCTTCTTTCCGAGTTAACTGGTTGTTACACATTGCATGTATGTCTTTCTTGGAAACATCTACGTACACTTGGAGCTTAGATTAGATCTTTCAATTAACTGATGATAGCATTCCAGTTGACTTGCTTTCAATAAGGACGTGCATGTTGCACCTTGTCCATTTAGATTAGATGTTTCAGTTAACTGATGATAGTTTCCCAGTTAACTGTGTAGGTTCATTCAATTAGGTTTAGAGAATAAAATCTTGCATGTCTTGCAAGACTGTAGTTGACTCAAGGTGATTTTAGGGTTGCCTACACCTTGATGTCTATAAATAAGAGCTTTCAGCTCATTTGTAATTAACTTTTCCTGGTGATAGAGAATTGCTGCGTTGTCGGCAACATGCCTATTCTCAAGATTGGTTCACCCTTGTAAATTAGAACTTTTGCTTGATAGCATACATGCTGCGCCTACCTTGCCTGTAGTATTGCTATTATTGTATCTGTTCAAAGAGTAATTGCTGTTATAATAAATTGTTGTGCCTACCTTGCCTTCATGTTATTGTCATGGTGTTTATTCGACCTTAGTTAAATGGGGTTGCTGGTTTGATCGTTATTGCATGCGTGTTGCGTCTATACAATCTACTGTCCCAGTTGCTTACCTTTTGTTTTGTTTATTATAAGCCTATTCAGAAGAGCAAATAGTTGCGCCTACCTTGCCTTCATGTTGCGAAACTTAAAAGCTTATCGTTTGATGTGTGTGATAGTAGACTCATTCAGCCAAGCAGATAGTTGCGCCTACCTTGCCTTCATGTTGTGAAGCTGTACCAGGTTTACCGTTTATTTGTTTGTTTTAATAAACTTCTTCCCGGATTAGCAAATAGTTGCGCCTCCCTTGCCTTCATGTTGTGAGCCCGCACCTGAAGTTTATCGTATAATACATTCCTGCTCCATTTCCTCATGCTCTGTTTCTTGAGGAAACTGGATAGATTTAAAGAAGTTAGCTTAGTTGTAGTTAGATGATCTACGAAACCAGAAAATACTTAGCTGCAATGTTCTAGGTTTTCTTAACCTTGTGCCTCTACCAGCTGAGAACAAAAAGATAGGACATTAGTTTAGTTTTCTATTTCATGCATTCCAGCACAATGAGGGAGCTTCCCCTCCTAATTTGAAGAGCACTCATTACGTAGTGTGCATAGCTGTCCGTACAAACTTACACTCCAGAGGTGTTAGTTCTTACGCCAACACTATACTAGGGTTCGTGCACACTTTTGTCAAATAACAGGGAAGGGGTGTGTTGTATGTCTTGGTCCAGAAGTTGATGGTCGTCCAGGAAAGGGGTTGTCAGATGAAAAAATTGCAAAATATCAAAAGGAACAAGAGGAAGCTGATAACCGTGCTCAAGCATCAAAACAAAGGTCAACTCTAAGTTTAAGTAGACCCCCTTTGCATCCAGAATCAAATTCAGGAACAAGTCACAAGAGGAGCAATTTAGGACCTCTTGAAAAAGCATTTAACTTGCAAAGTCGAGAGGATACAGATCAAAATATTGCTCGTTTCTTGTATGCAAATGGGATTTCATTTAATGTGGTCCGCTCTCCATATTGGCAAGAGATGGTTAGGTCACTTAATGAGGCACCAAAAGGATACAAAAGCCCAAGGTACGAGAAAGTTCGTACAACCCTTTTGGCTAAAGAAAAAGACATTATTGATAGACAATTGCAAATGATTCGAGATTCATGGAAAATATCAAGGGTTTCTATAATCTCTGATGGATGGAAGGATACTAGAAATAGGCCATTGATTAATGTGATTGCAATGAGCCCAAAGGGGCAAATGTTTTTGAAAGCAGTGGAATGCAAAGCTGAAGAAAAGGATACACAATTTATCGCCAATATTCTAATTGAAGCAATTGAGTTAGTGGGACCAGAAAATGTTGTTCAAGTGATCACAGATAATGCAAAAGTGTGCAGAGCAGCAGGGTTGATCGTGGAAGCAAGATATTCAAACATTTGGTGGACCCCTTGTGCAGTTCATTCTTTGAACTTAATGCTACAAAAAATTGGTAAAATTCAATGGATACAAAAGATCTATGAAGAAGCCAAAGAAATTCAAATGTTTATCTCTAATCATCACATGTCACAAGCCATTTATAGACAATTCGCTAAGTTGGAGTTGCTAAAGGTAAGTTTTCTTTTGTATTAAAAATTTAGAACTATTCAAATTAAAATATATCATTTGCTACTTTTAGTTTTTTTAAATATATGCAATATTTATTATGTTTTTATAAATTATTATTTTTTAATTGAAGGTTGTTGAGACGCGCTTTGCCACACACTACATTGTTCTTAAAAGACTTATGGATGTAAAACAAGCCTTGAAAAGTATGGTGATAAGTGATATTTGGGTTGTTTGGAGGCAATCTCAAACAGATAGAGCAAACAATATCGGAACACTAATTATTGATGATGATTGGTGGGCTCAAATAGAGTACTTGCTATGTTTCACTGAACCAATATACACCCTCATTCGCCGTTGTGACACTGATAAACCAATATTGGGTGACATCTATGATTGCGTAGATACAATGGTGGAGTAGATTAGAGACATTATTGTAGCAAAAGAACAAGACCCCTCTGATTTTTTTTATAAGCAGATATATGAGATAATAAAGAAGAGATGGGATAAAATGACAACTCCTTTGCAACTTTTGGCATATGCTTTGAACCCAAAATACTATCATGCTGATATGTTGGCATTACCAAATAGGACAGCACCAAATAGGGATGTTGAGGTAGTTGATGGGTATAAAAAAGGCTTCAAAAAAATGTTTACAGATCCTCGAGTTGCTGCAGAGATTCGAGAAGAGTTTGGAACTTTTGCATCCTCAGATGGAACTTATGCAGATGTTGATGCAATGGCAGATAAAAAAGAAATGGACCCTGTGAAGTGGTGGAACTTTTATGGTGCCACGACTAAACATTTGCAAAAATTGGCTATCAAACTTCTATTGCAGGTTTGGGACTTTTGCATTTTTATATTTTATTTTTTATTTGATTGTTTGTATCTTAAAATCTTTGTTACTTATAATATCATTTTTTTATAGGTTTCAAGTTCTTTTGCATCTGAGAGGAATTGGAGCACATATGGCTTCATTCATTCTGTAAAACGAAATAGGTTGGCGGCTAGTAAAGCAGAAGACCTTGTATATGTTCATTCCAATCTTCGTCTCTTGTCTCGTTCCTCCGCAGATTACATGAAAAGACCTAATAGATTGTGGGATGTAGAGCCTGAGATGAGTGACATTGATGCATCCATAAATGCATTGTCACATCTCAATCCCATTGTTGACAATTCAGAGACAGGAGGAGGATCTTCATTTGGTTTTGAGAGTCTAGCTGGTGGTGGTGGTCGTACTCAATCTACCTCGGATGATATAGATCTCCAGTTTCAGGAGAATAGTGATGACATTTTTGATAGCATGTGATAATTGATTCTATCAGACAATCAATGTATTTGAATTCTGTTTTGATGATAAAACTATATTTAAATATAATCATTTTGGAATATGTAGCAATTATATGTTCATATTGCTCCTAAAGTAATGAAAATCTTCTCTAATAAGAAAAAATGTTATATATATATATGTGTGCATGTGTGTGTGTCTTATGAATGCCATATCTCGACGTATCCATATGAGAGGGTCTTGAAAAATGGCCGTATCCGTATCCGATACCGTACCCGTATCCGTGTCCATGCAACTTTGGTATATTTCTCTGAGACGAAGAAATATGAGGTGAAAGCCCTTGCAGTGTATATTTCTCTGAGACAGAAATAATTGTACAAATCACATCTCTGAGACTGAGTTGTGCTTCCCACAATTGGGTGTAGCCATTGTGGACGTCATGTTGAGAGAATCCATGACAAGACATGATACCCTTGAGTGGGACTCAAGGAAGACTTTGCAATACCTCCCTAGCTAAGAGGGAGTGTTGATGTTTTGGTAGCTTCGAGAGGTATAATCCCTAAAAGAACTCATTGAAGGCAAGTCGGCCAGATCATAAACATTTATTCTCTAAACATTTGTCCATCTTTGTTGGGTCGGCCCAAGTGGGGTATGATGCCTAGTCTTGTATATATATAGGAGAGAGATTCTCCTCATTTACAACATTTCACATTCAGATTCAAATAAGCAGAAGTTCGCCTAAACAAGCAGAGATTCGCCTAACAAGCAGAAGTTCGCCAATAAGGAGATTGCTAATCAAAAGGAGTTTTTTATTCTGCTCAGAAATTCACTCTACTTACAGTGCTGTTTTATACTGGGGTATTTTGCCTTTTATTGGCTCTCAAGTGCAACTTTTGCACTATTGTATCTGATCTTTTATTAGCAAAGTATTGCTGGGTTTTTCTCCCTTGAGTAGAAGGGTTTTCCCAGGATAAATTCTCTGTGTTCACTGGTCTGTGTTTAATTTCTTGCTTACTGTCATATCTGATCTAAAAATCAACATGTGAAAGAATAGAAGAGATTCTTATGTAAGTCTAAATTTAGTGACTGAACTCCCTATCACAAGTTTTAATTTATTCACAAAACATAAAGGGTTGGAATTCTTGGTGACATGGCGAAAAAGAAGCAAGATAAAGTAGATCAAAGTTAACAATAATTAGGCCAAGAGTGGCCATATCTAGTTGAAAATTACCGACTAATACAAGACACTTCCATTGAAGTGGTTTAGGGTTGGTAGAAGGGTCAAACAATCTAAAAGGGTTCAAACAAGCTAAAATCAATATCATAGATCTTATTTGAATGGCTTGGGGTTAACAGGTATTATTGCACTAGAACCTAGAGACTTCTCTTCTTTCTTTTGTTTGAAAAGGTATTTACTTTAAAACATTATGGACAATGAAAATTCGTAATGCACACTGCAAGGGTCTAGATTCTAAGATAAACTTTATTACTACATTTTAATTATCTAAATTATGCACTATAAAAATTGGCCGAGTCCTACTTCATATAAAATAGCATATTAATAGCTTAAGAAGTCTGAAGTCTGAATGAATGTACTACAAATAGTCATTTGAATCAGATTAAACAGCTTGTGGTTATTGTATTAACAAACATCATACTCTTTTTTCATTAGTCAAGTGGAATTTAAATTTTATATGAAAGCAGCAGTTAGTACTCTAAACTAGGGCTTTTGTGAAACCTGGCACAACCATGGAGCATTGTTACAAAGGAAATTTCTTAAGAGTCGAAAAGATAAAATGTTTACTACAAAGCATTCTAGTAGCAAACAGAGACAATGACTTTTGAATCTATCAATCTAGAACGGACCTTGAGAACTGTAAATAAACATTGTAACTAAGGAAGCATAATAAGAGTAAAACAGAATCCTCATTATTAGTAGCCCATGAGAACAGCAAATATAAAATGCTAATACAAATGACATACCTTTGAAACAATAATCAGAACTCAGAAGAGGCCAAGCATGCAGGTAAGCCAGTCTCAAAGACAACTGATCTTCAATTTTGTGTGAAATTGCATAATTTCATCCCAAATAATCATATTTCCTTATTACAGTACATCTTACCATATGTAGAGGCAAGGAAGCTTTATGGAAAAATAACAAACCTTTGCTTAAGCGACAAGCAGTCCAAAAATAACTGATCTCTGCCTCATCACAAAGCAATCTGAAACTAACTAATCAATGCTTGATCATAGTAATCTGACAGTTCCTATAACATAGCTTCTTGTTTGTGCATTCAACCAAGTTGCCAGTTTAGGTTCAGGTTTGGGTAAGAATTTGGGTTTCAGGGATGGTGGGCAGTTCCTCAATTTTTTTTGAAATCTTGGATTCAGTATGGTTGTATATATAATTTAATATAAAAAATAGCCATAATTTTTAGAAAATATAGTAAGTTAAACACATAACACAACTTATAATTGATAATTCAATGCCAAATGTAAAAGATAGTTCAAAATGGTTTATGTTTATGCTATATGTTCAAAATAGAGCAGTAGTTAGTGGTCAAACGTGCAACTATAGATGGAAACTCAGTACAAACCATCATATTGCTCTTCATCGAGAGCATTGACATCATCAATTTAATTATTAGATAAGAAGTAGTGCTAGTGCCACTCACACTAGCTGCACTATGCATGTCTTGTGCAATAGTTTGATGCTCCTCATTATCAATCGAAACTAAGGAAGGTGGTGCAGTGGAAGCATCCGAATTGGGATGATTTGGTGCTACATCCCAATGTGTCATCACCCCTAGCCCCTTTTGCCTCTCTCTCCTATGTTAGTGTAGGTTTTTTTATTTCCTTATGTTAGGGGATATTTCTTTTTTCCTACACATTACTAAGCTTTCTTAGGTTAATTAGACTTGGTTAATAGGAGACCACATGGCGTAATCCATTAGCTACATGTGTCACTCTCTCCCACACATGGGTAGTTGAGTTTCACACCCTCTTTTGGATTTTTATGCCATCTCTCATAACCTTTAGTTTGTCTCTATCTAAGTAGGCTATGCCACATGTTTTAACATTTACCAAGTAGGTAAAACCTCCCACCTATTATGGGTAGTTGAAGTTAATGCACTTCTTGGATGTATTTGCCCATATTTTGCTGTACATACAACACTCTCCTCTCACCTTAGGTAGTTTAGTGAGAGTAAAGTGACTATTCTCAAAATTTTCTTGCAATTGTCTCTATTTTCTATCTTTTAGGATTCTCGCTCCATTCTGTCATTTTGATATTTGATCATTTGTCAACTGGAGTATATGTGGTTTATGACCAACATTGGATCTTGGCTCAGTTCTTGCTTCTCACAAAATCTAACATGCTATCAAAGCCTTGTTGTTTGGTATAGTTCATTTTGTTGTCCGTTTTTGAGATATTTGAAACTAATAAATAACTAATATTTCCTTCAAAAACCCAATATGCTCTTTTCTTGCATCTTGGATGATTTGGAAAATCAAAACAATTTAAAGGAAAGATAAGCATTTGTATACTCTAGTTTGCATTTTGTGTTCAAATGGTTGTAACTTGAGCATACAAACTCCTTTTTTGATGTAATTTATTTTTTGATTTGGGGTAGAATTTTGTGCTCTACGCAATGGTGAAATTAGTTTTCTGATTTGATGTTCAAGTATTTCAGAAATTGAAGATTTTTCCAGAATTCTCTACAAAATTCTTGTTTTGAGACCTTCTTGGAGCCATAACTTGTTTCAACACTCTTTTTTAAGTGCCATTTTTTTCGAAGTTAATATTTTTTTGATTTCTATGCACCAATGTTCTCAATTTAAACTCAAATTGTGCTTGTGCTGTAGTTTTTGTGTTTTGGCCATTTTGGGCCTATAAGAGTTTGAAAATTTGAAAATTTGCATTGTAAATCGCACTAATTATAAAGTGCCAACATTATAATTTCTGGGGTGTCATTTTGGAAATTAGTAAATAAAGGGGGTGTCCCATATGCTTGATTTTTTGCAATTCTTTTTCTTTACAACAACCTATTTTTTTGTACTCATGGATGCATCAACAGTTCCTGTTTTAACACCATATAACTATTTTGAATGGAAATCAAAGATGATAATCTATCTCAAAAGTAATTGATATCTTAGGGTTAATGGGACTTGAAACAAAACCTAAAGATGATGTAAAAAAGATAAAATGGTTTATAACAAATGTCATGAAGCTTTTGGTACTCTTATGTATGTCTGTGTCTTTATAATTGCTTTTTCATATTGAATCTGCTACTACACCAAATGGAGTGTGGACCACATTGGAAACACTCTTCGGTAAGTAGGATGAGTTAAGGGGTCGTCAATTGGAGAATGAACTCATAGGGTTAAGTCCTACCAATTTTGACACTATACAAGACTTATTCACAAAATTGAAAGCCAGTAGATTGCAGTTAAAACAATGTGGAATTGAAAAAAAGATGAACAATTGATCTTTAGTATTCTAAGCTTGATCCTAACTATTCTATATTTGTTTCTACATTCTCTGCTACAAAATATGCCTTAGGTTCCACCTACAAAATGCCTTCTCTAGATGAACTTGTTGTAGAACTCACTAGGGAGCAAGATAAGTTGGTTCAAATGGGTACAATTAAACCCTCTAAGTCACATGCCTTGGTTGTAATTCAGGTTAGAAAATAAAAGAAAGGGTATGGCAAACATGATAAGAAACAAAAGAACTAGGGAAAGAAGAAGAAATATTAGAAACTTGTTGCTTCAAATGTAGCTAATCAGACCTCTTCATCAAAAGGTGAACAACCTAAGAAGGAGAAGGTCAAGTGTTCCTACTGTAAAAGGCCTAGCCATGATGAACAAAAGTGGTTAAAGAAGTAGATAGATCACCTTTCCCATCTTCTTGAAAAGAATAATATTAAGGTGCGTGACTTAGTCAAACCAAGTTCATCTGAAGGGTCTTCTAAGGACATAGAGAAAAGTAAGGGGAAAGGAAAGGGTACGGCTCCTAATTTTTGTTGATTTACAATTTGTTACTTGGATAATTGACTCGGGTGCTTCACACCACATGGCTTCATCTCGAGAAGAGTTCACCTTCTTGGAGCCATGTTCTATGTCTACCATTCTAATGGGTGATGACACTCTTGTAGAAGTGCATGGGAGAGGGTCTGTTGATTTGGGCAATGGAACATTTCAAGATGTTCTTTATGTTCTATCTTTGTCAACTAATCTCCTATCTATTTATCAGATCACTCACACAGGCTTTGGCAAGCGAGTTGAATTCACACTAGATACAATGGTAATCAATCAACTGCATAATGGGTCTACAGTTGTTGTGGGAAAAGCAAATCATCAGCTAGACTATATCACTTTTCTTACTTTGTTCTTGAATCTCCTTTGATAGTATTACTCACTTAGATGAGGTGAGTTGTTTGTGGCATCAACAGTTTGACCTCTTGAACTAACATTACTTGTAGCAACTCAGTCAAGAGGACATGGTTTCAGTGTTGCCTTCTATTCGATTTTTTGATGGATTTTGCCAAGGATGCATTCTTGTTAAGCATCTTGACGAGAAATATGATAAAGGCAAAGCATGGAGGGCCATACAACTATTGGAGTTAGTACACAGTGACTTGGCAGGACCATTTCCACATCCATCCTTCAATAGGGCTCGATATGTCCTGACATTTTTTGATGATCTTCCCAAATACACGGGTTTATATTCTCAAACAAAAGTTTGGGGTCTTTGAGTCTTTTCAATACTTCAAAGATTTTGTAGAGAAACAATCAAGGAAGTTCATCAAGATTTTGCTTACAAATAATGGGGGTGAATATGTTAACAATCAATTTGAATATATTAACATGCAATACACAGCTCCATATAGTCTTCAGTAGAATGGTGTTGTAGAATGCAAGAATAGGCCCTTGAAGGAGATGACAAATTGTATGATTCACTACAAATCTTTGGCACCTCAATATTGAGCAAAGGCCATTAACTGTGCGTGTTACATCCAAAACTGAGATTCTGACAAAGCTCTAAAGGGGGTAATTTATTTTCAATCGTGGAATGGTTGGAAACCCATAGTTAAGCACTTTCAAGTATTTGGTTCTCTTGCATGGGCCCACATTCCACCAAAGAAACACAAGGCTATTGATCCGCAAAGCAAGCCTTGCATATTTGTTGGGTACCCAGATGATGTCAAAGGCTATAGGCTTCTCCATCTCATCACTCATGAGTTGTTCATTGAGAGAAGTGTTCATTTGAGGAGAACCCCTCCAACTCTTCTCCTACCACTTCTCCACCCACTATCACATTGGAGACATTGCATCATGATGACGGTTCTTTAGAGGATCTTAATCCTCCTAATTTTGATGAGGAGTCTTCTTCCTCCACTTTAGATGGCGATAGTGATGATGAGGATTCACATTCCTTTCATAGTCATCATTCTGATATTGATGAATTTCCTCTAGTCTCTCCAGCCTCAAAGTCTCTTTGGACTCGTCAGACATTGGAGTCAGCAGGTGATTGGGTTGGGTGATCCATCATATACTAGAAGAACAAGGTCATAGTTTTAGCAGGCTCCACATCTCTTTGTTGCCTTGGATTCTGATCCACAATCCTTTTGGGAAGCTTCGAATATCCCCGAGTGGGATACTATTATGCAAGAAGAGTTCAGTTCCTTCGATAGGAATCATACATGGGATCTTGTCCCTCTTCCTAAGGGAAGGAAACTTGTTCAACGCAAGTGGATCTATTAGACAAATTTGCAGTAGACGGGTCGGTTGATAAGAATAAGGCTTGCTTGGTCGCAAAAGGATTCTCCTAGGTTCCTAGGATTGACTACTGAGACTTTTGCGCCAATTGCCAAAATGAGTTCCATTTGACTTGTCCTTGCTATAGCTGCAACCCATTGTTGTGAAGTTCATTAGATGGCCGTGAAGGGTGCCTTTCTTCAGGATGACCTTCAAGAGGAAATCTACATGGAACAACCACAGGAGTTCGTATAGGATCCTTCACTAGTTTGCCATCTTTAGAAGTCTCTCTATAGGCTCAAACAGGCTCCTTTGGTTTGGTATGCTAGGATGGACTCCTTCCTTCTGATAGTTGGGTTCACTCGATGCCATTCTAATTTGAATGTATACACATTCTGCAGCAAGATGACACTCTCACATTTTTGGTTCTCTATGTTGATGACTTATTGATCATAGGGAGTCACTCATCTACCATCAAAGTAGTGAAAACTGCTTTACATGATAGATTGTTGATATTAGACTCGGGTCTTTTGCATTACTTTTTGGGGATTGAGATCACTTAGTCATCTTCTGGTATCTTTTTTGCACAACTTATGTATGCTCTTGATATGCTCTCCATATTTCGCATGGTTGACTGTAAGCTTGCATCGACTCCATTTCTACTAGGGATCAAACTTGAGGCTAAGTGTTCTTCACCCTTGGTTGATGGCACTTTATATCAACAACTTGTTGGGAGTCTCATCTATTTGACTCATATGAGATTCAACATTTCATATCCTGCGGGCATGGTCTCTTGATTTATTTAGGAGCCACATGAGTTGCATTGGAAAATAGATAAGCGGATCCTCCACTGCATTCAAGGTACTCATAGTCATGGGATTCAATTTGTAGCAGGTGTGGATATTGACTTGGTAGGATATACAAATTCAGATTGAGGGAACGATTTTGAAGATCGCAAGTCTACTTTAGGGTATTGCTTCTCACTTGGTTTTGGTCTAGTTTGTTGGTCGAGCAAGAAGCAGTTTGCAATTGCTCTTTCATTTACAAAGGTTGAGTATCAAATGGCAGTTAATGCCACCACTGAGGCTATTTGGCTTCAGAATATTCTCATTGAGTTTGACATTCCCAAAAATCCTAGTCATCTTTTGTGATAATCAAAGTGCGATACATATCTCATGAAATCCAGTCCATCAACAACAAACAAAACAAATTGAGATTCATATGCACTACATTTGGGAGATGATGAAGGAAAACATCATTGATCTTAAGTACTATTGTACATTGGAGCAGACCGCATACATCTTCACCAAAACTTCCACTAAGAGCAAGTTCCTTCATTTGCGAGTTTTGTTGGGGGTGTGACAGGTGTCTACTTTAGGGGGGGGGCTTCTTACTCCTTCACCTTCTCTCTCTACTTTGGGGGGCGGGCATTTTCTCTCTCAATTTTGGGGGGGTCTATTCCTCTTACGAGGGGGGGGGGCGCTTTTTCTTATGAGGGGGATCTCTTTGTACATGGGTACCTCATCAGGCTTCATTTGTTGGAACCCATCTTTTCACCCACCTAAGCTATGCTTAAAGGGGGTTGTTAGTGTAAGTTTTTCAGTTTCCTTATGTTAGGGTATATTTTTTTTCCTACACATATTATTAAGCTTTCTTAGGTTGATTAGACTTGGTTAATTTGAGACCATGTGGTGTAATCCATCAGCTACATGTGTCACTCTCTCCCACACATGGGTAGTTGAGTTTCACACCTTTTGGATTTCTATACCACCTCTCATAATCTTTAATTTGTCTCTATTTGAGTAGGTTATGCCACAAGTCTTTGCATTTACCAAGTAGGTAAAACCTCCTACCTATTATGGGTAGTTGGAGTTAATGCACCTCTTGGATGTATGTCCATATTTTGCTATATATACAACACTCTCCTCTCACCTCAACTAGCTCAATGAGAGTAAAGTGACTATTCTCAAGATTTTCTTGCAGTTGTCTCTATTTTCTCTCTTTTAGGATTCTCTCTCCATTTTGCTATTTTGATCTTCAATCATTTGTTGGCTGGAGTGTATGTGATTTATGATCGACATTAGATCTTGGCTTAGTTATCGCTTCTTGAAGAATTTAACATCCTACCCCCCTCCTTCTCCCCATGTACTTAAATTGCTTATGTGAGGTTAGAAGCAACTTAGGATGCACAGACATCAATTTATTTTCCTTTTTTTGCTACTAAGGAGCCATGCTTCATTGAGAATAAAGGATTATGTACACCAATTCTGCTTAGTTGAAGAGGAACTTAAAAGCTATTGAGAATTAGGACAAAGTAAATACAAAATTACAATTTTTAATGAATTTATAAATACTTTGATTTAATTTTTTAAAATAAAAATAAAGGTTGATAAAGAAAATTAAGAGAGAAAATTAAAAATACATAACTTGTGATAAAACTTTGATGGCAAAGATTGCAAGAAAATACGTCCATGGCCGTGGAGGCACCACCATGTATGAGCACCCTTTTTGTACATGTCTTGAAGAGTGCTAAGGTTTGATCTATTGAATCCGTAAACTTGCCAAACTTGCCTACAACTATATTCTCTATATTTGGGTTAGGAAAGAGTTTAGTGCATGCTAGCTTGAATCCATCATTAATTCCAGTGTCTCTATATGGTGCTACCCTTGTGCATAGAAAGTATCATTGTGCTACAAAATATATGGTCTTAGCAAAAACAAGGCAAGGCGGTGAAGTGGTCATCTTGTTCCACTATTTTATAATAATTCTTTCCACCTATTTGAAAAACATTTTAGAAAGGTATATTAAGAAGTCAATGTCCTCATATTTCACCCAAATACGGTTGATCTGTATTTTGAATTTGATCATAGTTATGATAGGCTTAGTGAAACTCAACACAATCCATAGGAGCCCATCAATCATTTTCTAGGACTAGTGCTTTGACTTTTTTAGCCTTGTATTAATTTACTCCATACACCCCAAATGTTGTTGATTACCATGGTGCACAATGCCTCTCACACCTTCACAAGTAATCTAGCAACCTAATATGGTGCAATTTTTTAAAAATGAATTAAATAATATTCAAGCTAAACTATTGCCTACAATGTAAAATAAAATTATAAATTACAATTTTAAAACATAATTAAAAAAATATTTTAGAAAGTTTTTTTCAACAACTCCAACTTTGATAAGGACTTGAAGATAGCTTGTGACATGTTCAATTGAAATTCATATTCTAACATGGAAAAACATGGAGAAACACATCTCCCATATTGAAAGTAGAGAAGTATTAGCGAGACATTTGAACATGAAATATACCCTAGAGAAACCCAAGAAAATGGGCAAACTCAAGCAAGAATGAGCAAAACAACCCTTTTTTCCACTACAATTGGTCAAAATACATGTAAATGAACATTATGTTAACAACAAGCTCTTTACATGAATAAATGAGCTCCAACACCTACAACAATGTTTGCAACTTCACAAATTCTTTTCTAAATCAATTTCCCTACATTAAGAAACACTATGTGAGGTTATTAAAGAGTGCCACAAGATGTTTCAAGTGTTCTTAGAGCTTCCCCATGTCTTCATGTGGTGGCAAAAGGCATTCCGAAAGTTGAGAAAGTGAAATGAAGCGCGGAAAATCCTTCAACTTCCCTTCTAGGCCAAACAAAACAAAAGTGTTGCAAGTTAGAAGCAGCTTGCTGATATTTGGCAGTTTTAAAACTAGTAGGGAAAAAACAAAATCACCTCCTATTGTAAACTAGTGGTTTTGTTGCTATTCAAATTCTACTTGTTTTCATCATTTGATCCCCTAATTTTTGACCTCCTTGTGATATTTTGGATCACCCCAAGGTTGCCTTTGAGTTGAGAACAAATTTACAAGCTTCTGAAACCATTGACTCATGATCAACTAGACAATGTGAAGTCTTTTGACAACTCACGACTAGTATTGATGACAAATGACTCCCTTAATCATGTTTGTCTGATCTATTTTATGGATCACACCTCTTCAATATGGAGGATTTTGCTCCCCAAAAGCATAGGGACTCAACAAGTGAGGATTTTTTTTTCTCATAGTTCTCCTTTGGATACCACTTTGCCTTGCTCGGAAGCTGGCCTTTCAATCCAATCAACCAAGTCTCACATACCCCTCTTCAAGTTTGCCTCTTCTTATGAAGAATCGCATTGTTATCTACTTCCTCTCATGTGCTTGGAGCAAGATCCTCAACCATAGGAAGAAAACTCTTTTCTTCATCAAGCATGGAAAACTTAAGGAGGTAAAGGTTCTCCACATTCACCATTGAATAGTTCTTCATTTAAGGTAGTAAACCTAGATGAAAAACATTCTTGCCCACCTGTTCCATCATTAAAAATAGACCATCATGCAAGAGATTAAGTTTCTTTGCTTGCTCTTGAAGTCTCTTCTTGCCAAAGTACAACCGAACTCTATCTCCCACCTTGAACTTGGGTTTTGCATTGTATTGACCATGATGTTTCTTGTACTTGTCCTCAGACTCTTTCAACTTCCCATGCACATGGAGATGTATTTGCCAAATTTTATCAATGAATTTTTTAGTGTTGTAGACCTTTGAATCCTCATTTTTTCCATTGTGTGACTATCTTGCAACAACATTGAGGGGATTAGGAGGGCGATATCCAAAACATGTTTTGAATAGTGAGAAATTGGTTGAATTGTAGATAGCAGACCCAACGAGTACTCACCAGATTTTTGGCTTGGTGAATAACTTGCCAAATAACTTGTAGAGTATTATGGCAAGATTTTGGTGATTACTCATCAATTTTTTGGTGAGTTTTTTCAAAAAACTTAGCAAGTCCGTGCCATTAACTTGTGGGATGCAAGATGCACTTTGGATGTGCAAAAAGCACACAAAATTTGTGCTTTTTTTGCTTATAAAATCCAACACACCCCTCTCACTTCCTCACAACATTCTTGCATACATTTTGAGCTAATTGGAAGGATTTTTAGGTGAATTTTTGTAACATTTAAATTCATCTCAGCTGCTAAAATCTAGCATTTATATTGTTAAAAATCATAATTTCATAGTATTTATAATTTTACTTCCAAAAAATTGGATTTATGAGCATTTTTTGTTCATTTATACCGATTTTTTGAATGAAATCACTATTTTTTTCTATAAATGAATTGTTTTGCTGATTTATACTTTTTTTTGGGAATAAATTCACTAGTTTATATTGAATTTATGCTGTTTTGTTTTAATTTATGTTGATTTATTCTAATTTATGCTGATTTATAATAATTGATGCTGATTTATAGTAATTTATGTTGTTTTTATATTTAAAAATTAAATATTTTGTACTTTGTACTTGTAGGTTAGGTACAACAACAGATAGTGAACTCTTGGTTTCTGGATCAAGCTCCCACTTTGCATCAAGCTTAGGCTCATCCTAGTCAATACTAGTTATTGGAATTCATCCTCTTGGAGCCAAAGACCTCGTTTGAAAATATGTTGTATAGGGATTGACACTTGGAACAATGATTTTAATGGGATGCTAGAACCTATATCATGGAGGCATCAATCACCTCAAATACCATCTTGCAAACATTACTCATCATGATGCCAAGCCCTGTGACAAGACCACAAAAGAGATAAAATGAGAGATGCCTGCACACCTTGCATTGATGTGGAAGAGAAAAGAACTACGAAGGGAGAAGACAAGAGCATCCATACCTAGTGCTCATGGTCTTCAGTTGCAAACAAAAGCAAATGAAGATATGGAATTCAAAGGCATAGTGGGCTCTGTTTGTGGCCCATGCATATGAAGCACATTGACATCCACCTCATCTACTTCGAGTAGAGTGCCTACATGGACACCACATAAAATTTTTGTACCTAGAAACATACTTGGAGTACAATTGTCATTGGAAGGTGCAAGGTTGAACAAGGAGGTGCATTGAGAAGCAAATAAGCTATGTGCCGGTTTTTGGTATTTCAACAACCTTCCTTTTAATGTGGCGAATAAACTGTATTGGGAGAATTTGGTAACTACATTGATAGTTGTAGGAAAAGGCTACAAGGTGCCCTCTTGAAAAGACTTAAGTGGGAAGTTGCTTGTGGATGCAGCTTAAGAGGCAAAGTTAGTTGTGGAAGAACAAAAGAAGCAATGGTGAAAGTATGGCTGCACCATTCTTTCAGATGTGTGGATGGATGGAAAGAACCGCACCTTCATCAAGTTTTTGGCAGCTTCAAATGGTGAGGTAAGTTTTTGAAGTCAATTAATGCATTTGATAGTAAAAATTGGAGAAACTTTGAGTCTAATTTTGGAGGAAGTTCTCTTAAAGGTGGGCATAGAGAATATAGTGCAAATAAATAACTGACAATACAATAGTGCATATAGAGGCTAGGAGATTGCTCTAGGAGAGTCATTCATCACTGTCTTGAACCCTTGTGCAACACATTGCCTTGACCCTCTTTTGGAGGGCATAGGAAAAATTGATTGGGTGAGAGAGAAACATATTAAAATTTATTTATAATCACCCTTGGGTTCTTAGTTTGATGAGACATCACACCAAAGGAAAAAAGTTGGTGTGATCAATTGTTACAAGGTTTGCAACTATCTTTCTAACATGGCACATCATTATTCATTTGTTGACTTCTTTGAAACAAATGTTTGTGAGTCAAGCATGACTAGACATATAGTTGGCAAACTTTGACTCAACAAAAACTTTGGTAGACCCAAAATTTGTGACTTTGCAAAAACTTAGCATCTTAAAAAATTGCTTCATTTATTTAAGAACACATATTTTTAACAAAATTCAATGACAAAATGTATTCAGTGAGTCCATAAATGAGTACAAAAGTTATTTCTAGTAAAATTGATTAACAAATTGAGTACAAAATCGCATCATCATGTGGAATTTTGATATAATAGTTACCTATTGTGAATTTATTATGATTGCATTTAAAGACCATCATTGTAATTCTTAAATTGCATAGTACAACATTTTACATCTTCCTCTTCCCTAATCTAGTGAAAGCTTGGGGAGAGGTTTTAATCCTTGCACTCTATTGCAACTCCTCGCTCGACATAGAAGATTGTGTTTGTGGTTCCAACTCGATTTCCATCCTGCTAGTAGATGGCAATGATTCCTTTGCCTCATTGATGTCATCCATTGACAATCCAATAGCTACGTCTACTACAACCACATCCTCCATTGCTTGCCTCTCAAAATCAAGAATCTCGTCTGTAGTAAACAATGGGGGCGCTTCATCCTACCCTTCCAATTGCTAGAAGGATTAATGTCATCCAAATCAATGATCTTTGATTTGTCCTCCACCTTTCTTGTGCGAAGTTGCTTTTTTGTGTGAATGGCTTCAAACAATCTTTGGTTATGCTCATATCAAGATGCACTACAAGGTTGATACAAAATGTGAAGGGTTAATATTTGAAGATCGGTATTTGTACCCCAATCTATCCACCAAGAGCCTACAAAATAAGATATTCGAGAATTAGTAAGCAAACTATATTTTATCAATAGTTGTAAATCTGAAATTTTTAACTTGTAAGATGCATGTGATGTAAAGACTTCAATTTTTGTTACTTGGTGATTGAGTGGTTCTTCCCTGGATAGCTAGTGCCAAAGAAAAGAGCTTACTCATATGGTCCTACCAAACCTGTAATTGTGCAATTCTTGAACAATGAAGTCTCTCACCTCAACCTCATATGTCATCCTCTAAATGCATGTTTTGAGGTCCTCCATAACCTCTCCATTAGGTTTTGCGAAGGTACCCGAATAGAAAAAATTGGGGTTGAGGAAGTACCTCGTTGCATGAGTGGGTTGGTGGAGTTGATTGTTCCACCTCCAATCAATAATCTCCCAAATGAGATCAAATAAGTCTATCCCTTTTGTAATAGTTTCGGATGGACTCTTTCGCACTATCCATTGCCTCATAAATGTACCCCATTAGGTTTTGATCGCCATCTACCAAGCACAAAACTCTAACCAAGGGCTTTGATACCTACAAATACAAACAAATTAAAGTCACAAGTTTATAATGAAAGTAAATAATACTTTTAAAACTGAAAAATAAAATATTTAATTTGAATTTTGAATCGAAGTTTTGAGGTTATTTTGATGATCTTTGTAGCTTTTTGTGCAAAGAGATTATCAAAGACTATATTTGCAATCCTCTCTCCTTTAGGCTTCTTTGAATATGATGAGTCTAGCCATGCTTGAATCACATTTGTTTCAAAGAAGTCAACAAACCAATAATGCTTTGCAATGTTAGGAAGATCGTTACAAACCTTGTGACACCCAATCGCACCAGCTCTTTCCCTTTGGTGTGTTCTCTCATCAAACTAAGAGCCCAAGAGTGATTATAAATAAATTTTGTTGTGCTTCTTGCATCTTCTACAATCGGTCTCACCTAATTGATTTTGCTTGTCCTCCAAAAGGAGGTCAATGCAATGTGCTACACAAGGGGTCCAAAAGAGTGACTAATGGCTCTCTTGGAACAATCTAATAGCCGCCACATACGTTGCTGCATTATCAGTTATAATTTGCATTACATTCTCTATGCCCACATCTAAGGCAACTTCTTCCAACATTAGACAAATTTTTGCAGTTTTTACTTTGTCAAAGGCATCAATTGGCTTAAAAAAAAATTACATCACCATTTGAAGCTACCAAAAAGTTGATAATGGTGTGGTTCTTTCCATTCATCCATCCATATGAAAGAATAGTGTAGTCGTACTTTCTCCATTGCTTCTTTTGTTCTTCCACAACTAATTTTGCCTCTTCAGTTGCATTCGTGAACAATTTCCTATTTAAGTTTTTTCGAAAAAGTGCCTTGTAGCCTTTGCTTGTTATTAATAATGCAATTACCAAATTCTCTTAGTAAGGGTTGTTCGCCACATTGAAGGGAAGGTTGTTGAAGTACCAACAATTGGCACATGCCTTATTTGCTTCTTGATGCACCTCCTTGTTCCACCCTATACCTTTCAATTACTGTTGTGCTCCAAGTATGTTTCTGGGTACAAAAAAGCTATGGTGTTTGTGTAGGTGCTCTACGTGAAGTAGATGAAGTGATTGTTGATGAGCTTCTTATGCGTGGACCACGAATGAAGCCCACTATGCCTTCAAATGTCATAGCCTCATTTTTTTCTACTTGCAATTGATGCCCATGAGCACTAGCTATGAATACTACTATGGCTGCTCTTGTCTTCTCCCTCCATAGTTTTTTCTCTTCCATCAATGCAAGGTGTGCATTCATCTCTTGTTTTATCTCTTTTGTGGTTTTGTCATAGGGCTTGGCAGCATGATGAGTAATGCCTGCAAGATGGTATTTGAGGCCATTGATGCCTCCATGATATAGGTTCTTGCATTTTATGCAAATGACTGTCCTAGGTGTTGGTCCTTGTACAACATATTTCCAAACGAGGTCTCTAGCTCAAGGGGGACGAGTTCTTGTAATTGGCATTGACTAGGTTGAGCTTGAGCTTGATGTGGAATGGAAGCTTGACCTAGAGGCCAAGGGTTCTCTATCTGCTATTATATCTAACCTACAAGTACAAAGTACAACATTTTAATTTTTAAATACAAAAAAAATAGCATAAATTCAACATACTTTACTATAAATCAATATAAATTTAGCATAAATTAGTATAAATCAGCATAAAAATAATATAACCTAGTGATTTTATTCACAAAAAAGGTATGAATCAGAAAAATAATTCATTTATACAAAAAAGCAGTGATTTCAATTAAAAATATCAATATAAATGAAGAAAAAAGTTATAAATCCAATTTTTTGGAAGTAAAATTGTAAACACTACTGAATACTATGAAATTATGAATTGTTTACAATCTACATGCAAGATTTTAACAGCTAAAATGAATTTAAATGCTTGCAAAAACCAAAAAAAAAATTACTAACCTAGGTTTGAAATTCTTCAAAATTTTCCTTCAAATTCACCTAAAAATCTCTGCAATCAGCTCAAATATATGCAAAAGTGCCGTGTGAGAAGTGAGAGGGGTGTGTTGGCCTTTAGAAGCCAAAAAACCGCAGGTTTTTGGTGTTTTTTGCATATCTTGGGCATGCCTCACACCCTGCCAAAGTCTGGTGAGTTTTTGGTATGGACTTGGTGAGTTTTTGTTGAATACTTGCCAGAAGCTTGGCAACTAATCACCAAAAACTCAGTAGAAAAACTCTACTATTTTTTTGGCAAGGGAAAAAAATGGAAGTACTTGTCGACTTGGTGAGTACTTGTCAAGTTTGCCATTTATGGCTAGACTTGTCATATTCAAAGAAGTTTGAAGAAGAGAGGATCATAAGGATAGTCTTTGATAATCTCCTTTGCATAGAGAGCTGCAAGGATTGTCAAGGTAACCCCAAAACTTTGATTTAAAATTCAAATTGAATCTTTTATTTTCAAACTTTAAAACCATTTACTTTCCTTATAAATTTGTAACATTAATTTGTTTGTATTTGTAGTTATTGTAGCCTTTGGTTAGAAATTTTCGCTTAGTAGATGGGAATCAAAACCCAATGAGGTACATTTATAAGGCTATGGATAGGGCCAAAAGGTCCAATCAAAACTATTACAAGGGGGGCAGATTAAAATTTGATCCAATTTGGTAGATCATTGATTGGAGGTGAAACAATCAACTCCACCAGCCCATTTATGCAACAAGAACTTCCTCAACCCTGTTTTTTTCTATTCAATTAGCTTTGTTGATCCTAATGGAGAGGTTATGGAGGGCCTCATGACATGCATTGAGAGGATGACACTTGAGGTTGAGGTGAGAGCCTCATTGTCTAAGAATTGTAGACTTATAGGATTGGTAGGGGGAAGCTCTTTCATTTGGCACTAGCTATCCAAGGAAGAACCAGTTTGTCACCAAGGAATGAAAATTGGAGTCTTGCATCTTACAAGTTACAAATTTCAAATTTACGATTATTGATAAAATATAGCTTGCTAACTAACTCTTGAATATCTAATTTTGTAGGTTCTTGGAAGGGAGATTAGGGAGCAAATACCTCAAATCTTCAAATATTAGCCCTCAACATCTTGTGTCAACCTTTGAATACTTCTTGCAGTGAGCATAATTGGAGTATTTTTGAGGCCATTTTCAAGAAACTAGAGGAAAAATCAAAGGAGATCATTGATTTGGATGACATTGATCCTTATAGCAATTGGACATAGTGAGATGAGGAGACTCCATTGTTTAATGTAGATGAGATTCTTGATTTTGAGAGGTAGACGATGGAGGATGTGGTTGCAACAGAAGGAGCTACTAGATGGTCATTGGATAACATTGACGAGGTAGAGGAGTTGTTGCCATCTAGTAGCAGGATGGAGGTCGAGCTAGAGCCACAAACACAACCTTTTATGGCAAGCAAGGAGCCGCACCAGAGTGTATGGATTAGAACTTCTCCCCAATTTTTCACTAGATCAAGGATGAAGAAGACGTTAAATGTTGTAATATGCAATTTATGAATTATGATGTTTTTCAAAGGCAATCATCATAAATTCATAATAGTTGCTAGCTAACTATTATATCGGGATTTTGCATGATGTTGTGATTTTGTACTCAATTTCTATTCCAATGAATCAAATTTAATAGAAAACACTTTTGTACTCATTGGATATATATTGTCATTGAATTTTGCAAAAAAATCTGTTTTTAAAGAAATTTAAGCAATTTTTTAAGTTGCTAAGTTTTTGTTGAGTTGCAAATTTTGGGTTTAGCAAGTTTTTGTCGAGTCAGAGTTTGCCAACTATGGGTTCAATCATGAATTGCCTAGTCATAGGAGTATCATATATATCTCAAGTTCTCTTAAATGCCTCTAATTAATACACTTAACAATTGTGCCAATGTTTGGTTTATCACTTCCATTTGTCCATTGGTTTGGAAATGGAATGCAATTGATCTTTTCAGCCAGGTGTCCATTCTTTCCCACAATGCACTCCGTAATGTCCCCATTCTCAGAGTAACTGCTTGGAGATGAGTTCTAGCTCATTCACCATTCCCATGAGCTATTCAACTTGGTGAGGGAATGATATTGGCCATGAGAGTCATAATTTTGGTAGGATGTTTTTAGAGAATTAAGTGAGGAATCATCCTTAACAAAATAAAGCATTATGATATTTTATTAATATATCATGGTCCACTTGCAAGTCAAAGCAAACAAGGAGGTCTACTTGCAAGTCAAAACAAACAAGGAGGTGATTTTTAAAATAGATAAAATATTACTATCCTCATTGGTTGGTTGACCCACATCAAATCAGATCTGATTTTCTCTTTGCTTCTAGAAGGTCAATTCTCTCTCCTAGGGCGGTTTATGAAACTTAAGGGAGAAGACAACCAATATTTTAATAAATAAAATCAGTTCCTTGGATAAGGACAGCTTAGATGCCTTGGTGAAGAAGGCAAAGAATATTTTAATGAATAAAAGCAGATCCTAGGATAAGGGGGGTTTAGGTACCTTGGAGAATAAGGCAAATAATATTTTAATAAAATAAAATCAGATCTTCCCTAAGGGTGGTTAAGTGCCTTAGCCATGAAGTCATTGAATATTTTATTGAAAACAAATCAAATTCTTCTTCTAAGGGCGGTTTGGACTAGAAGCCTTATTTAAAGGCATGGAGGGTTGTGAGATCATTATGTTGGATTGGTACTTGCTTTCTCTTGTCTGAAATAAGTTTTCAGAAATTACTTCAAGGTGGTGTTCCCTTGAGTTGGGTTTGGTGATGCTCCCTTATCCCTGTTTGAGAGGTGAAATCACTTAGGTTTCATCATAGAGCAGAATTGTACAAGTTTGATGCATGGCCGCTTGAGTTTGTAGTGTTTTTCTTGGCACTTTGTTGGCATTTATTATCAGGGTTTTATAACAGCAGCTGATACAGATTTAATTCAACAATATCAGACCTCTAGTGGGCTGTTACAGTTGCATTTCAGTCATTTCCAGCTGGGCATATCATCCATACTTCATATAACTTCATCTCCCATTCATACGGCTAGGGTTTGGACTTGTGTTTTGGCACATTTGGATGTAATTGAAGGTCTGAAATTCAAATCAGACTTAACTGATTGTACTTCCCAGTCCTCTCTATTTGTAATCAGTTTTCAAATCAATAAGAAATTAAGCTATCATTGCCTGGTATGTTCATCTATGTTTATGTGACTTGTTTGATTGCCCAATATCTATGTTTCAAGTTCATTTCTTGTTATTTGGATTCATGCTTGGAACCTTTCAATCTACATGATATTACAAACCCTTTGTTGAAAACGAAGGTTTAAAAGCTTAAGTACTTTGCAAGCAAAACAAATCAGAAATTTTCAGACCAGCGAAGGGAAAAAATTCAGTTTGAACTAGTAAGGCTTCTTACACACTCCATTGTTTCCCCAAAATCCTCAAATCTTTGTCTAAAACAATACTTTCTAGCAAACCAAAATGTACCCAAACATGTGTGAAGAATAACTCAGCTGCTTCTTTACCTAAAAGGTTCTTCTTGCATGGAATAAGAATGCATGTCTTGCTAAAACAGTATAACATGATGAAATATAGTCATGCCCCCTTTTAGTCATGAGTAGACCTCCCACAAAATCCATGGAGATGCTTTCCCATGGATTAGAAGGTATGAGTAGTGTTTGATGTAGCTCTAATTTCCAATTAGTGCGCTTGCTTACATTACAAAATTTGTTTGAAGGGCTCGACAGTTGCGAAGAGGAACACAACCGTTGACTAACTCTCTCTTTTAACTACCCAAAGCCAACAAACAATTAATGCATGGTCAGATAAACCATATTATCAAAACATAATAATAGGCATTGTATACTAACTACACACCATTGGGCCTTGATGCCAGGGATGACAGGGGAACATTTTGTCCTTGTTCTGCCACCACTAGGATGTCTCCATTGTTGGAGAATGCCTTAAAAACTTGGAGATGCATTCCTGCGGTGCATTGGGAAAAGTTGTCAATGCAGTCAGCTCCAATTTCAGCAAGCAAAACATATATTTGCAAGTCCTTAGGTTCCTCTAGCCAAATCAGTTGCCACAAATGAAAAGCAAATCCAAAGTTCCATTAGTGGATTCTAGTCTTACGAGTCAATAAGAGGTGTCTTGAAAGGATCCTCTGCTGTAGAGAAGTGTTGTGGTTCTCCAAATACATTACCGTTGAATCTAAAAGAAACTGTCTCAAATACTTGCTATCAGCTTAGAAATTTTCCCAATAGCAACATGAAGTTTTCTGCAATTCATAAACAGTGACCATACAATTAAATCCTATAACATCAGTGTTGCAGGTTTACAGTACTCTGTCTTAGCTTGCTCAAGGCATCAAATGACTTTAAAATGGTTTGCCAATCATCACTCAAAACAACATGAATGGAGGATGACCGAATCTTATTAAAATTTGGGTTTTCATCTACCTCTTTGCATAATTCTCATGCAATGAATACTTGTTTAAGTTCATGCCAAGTCTGAAGCTTGGGCTACAACATTTTATAACCATTAGTTTTCTTTTTCCTTTTTGTATAAAAGCCTATAGATTATGCCATATCTGGTGGATCCTGGGAGTTAAAATCTTTTATGTTATTTTTTTTCAATTTATATTTTCAGCCCCTATAAAGAACTGTAAATCCTCTAAAAGAATTGCGCACACAGTCAGTAAAAATTATTAACATTGGCAAATCTTGCAACTTGTATAAAATTTGCAAGCCATCCATCAAATTGATCATCTAGAAAATATGTCCTTGTGCCTTTCTATCTACCATTCCGGATAGGATGGTCCACAAGTGTCCCCATTCCCTTTGCCTCTCCATTAACTTTAAGTGTGCTGGTCATCATTACACATCAGAATTCATAAATAATTAAATTATAATTTCAATGCAGTATGAGACACCAAATATATATCTCGAACTATAATGAACATCCAGTAACCTCTCAACATGAAAAGTCTTGAATTATGCAAGCCAAAATAGGTCCAACAATTAGATGCTATTGGGTGGGGTACAACATTTAGTTTGCAGAATCGAAAGTTACTTTCAACATTATTAAAGGGGTATATGGTACTTTTTCAATTCATAAAATAAGTGCACTTTGGATGGTGTTTGCTATTTATGGAGGTTTATAGTGGAAGATTGCACATCACATTTTGAGTGCTTCAGATCTTAGTAAGCAATAAATCTTAGACATATCCTATGTATTAGCATGTATGGAGCTTCTGAAGTTACTTGCATCTGAGAAATATCTAGAAAAAAGCTGCAAGCTTGTTATATCCATATTTCTGGATTGATGAGAACCATTCAACTTTGGTTGTGTTGTCTTCCATTTAGAAAGTCTTCTCTTTCATTCACATAGGTTTGACAAAAGAAAATCCAACTTTTAGCAAATGATAGATACCCACATTCATACATAAATATAAATATACACACACAGCATTTCATCACC
The DNA here is from genome assembly GCA_007115665.2 of Sequoiadendron giganteum. Classification (NCBI taxonomy): domain Eukaryota; kingdom Viridiplantae; phylum Streptophyta; class Pinopsida; order Cupressales; family Cupressaceae; genus Sequoiadendron; species Sequoiadendron giganteum. The sequence goes on along the minus strand of CM021100.1, from coordinate 581,198,702 downwards.
CAAGAACCAGTGTATTGTGACTCTATAAGGTCACCACCATTCTTTAGCCTTCATATTCTTTACAAGATCTTAAAGAACTGAATTTTGTATTATTTTCTCAAAGTTATGTTTGGAGTGCCTCTCATTCTTAATACATTGTTTATCACATAGGAATTGTCGGCTCTAGAAAAACCCTCACCCAACATTAAAATACTTGTAACAAATATATTTCTCTAATACAACTGGAAACATGAATATGTTAAGGAATTATAATATTATCCACATGAGCCACAAGGATTAATAAGGCCCCCCTTGATTCCCGTTAAGACTTGTGTTTATCAATTTGACATTTTCATAAAAAGGGGCTCGTGAATTTGACACCAACAAATTCATCATTTCTGACCATCCTTTATCAGAAAAATATTATTCCATTGAGAGGATTTATTGCTGGACCCAGGGAAGAAGATTTAGTATCCCATTGAGAGAAGATCTAGAAATTCAGAGGGGTGCAGAGATAATATCCAGATTACCAGTTAACCCAGACCCAAGGGATAAAGATAAAATATCTGGCTGTTGGATTTGCAATGAACTTGGGGAGAAGACATATATCCCGTAAGCAGATTTGCTACCAATTCAGGGTTAATGATGCATTGGTGTATTTACTACAGACAAGGTAAGATTCCCACCAGTGGATTAACTGCAAACCAGAGAGAGAAGAGAGAAATTCTGATATATAAGAATTCACACCACATGCAAGCACTATTCTATACTCAATATCTGAAATATAACATCAAATACAGAATCTCCAAGGACAGTTATATAGTGTGTATAGAAATTATAGGTTAAAAGCACCTTAGAGATACTAGCTATCCAACCAAACAGCAATAAATGCCTCATAAATTTTCACTTTCTCGCCACTTAAGCCTTTAACAATCCTCTAGGGGCCTTCCATATGCCTTGTCCACCCAAGTTCCTTATTATCCTTCATACTGGTCAATAAACATTCTCTACTATTGCACAGATCCCAAGTTGTGTGAATGTTATGAATGGATGTCAAATGTTAGCTGATTAATAGGTATAAGTAATGGCATGCTTAACAGGTTGGGTAGGAATCTCTCTCCAGGTTGTCCATTTTTGATTCCCCTAGATCCCTCGAGGGATATGAGTGCCATGTCAACATAACTAATTGACACTATCAAATTGTACTTGTTTTGATGGCTTTTCAGATTCTTGAGCAAAGCAATTTTTTTGCACCTACGAGTCTCTTCCTCCATGCCTCACACAGATATGCATGCATCTTCTACAGTTGCATGCGATAGAGCAATGAAACGGAGGAACTAGAAGCGCCTCTCCTCTTGGAGCAGAGAGATATGGACATCAGTTCAAAAAAACACTGAGCTTGGCTCGATGCCTTCACAGTTGTAGCTTGCACAAGAGCACAAAACTTGATTCTGTTGATGTGGCTGGTTGTCGTATGATAGCGGTGTGCATAACCTTTTCTGTTGAGCTCCCATGTGGATCAGATATCATCATGCAGGAAACTTGCCCTTATATTTTCATTTTGTAAGATCCCAGAAACTTGGAATCTATATCCACATGGTACTCTGAAATAAATTTTTAACACTTTTGTCATCTACCTATGAAGTGTGTAATGAAGATAAGAATATGGAGGAGAAATCAAGCTGATTGCAAGAGCAGTCTTACCACAATTTTTTTTACATAAGTACACAAATTACATCTGCAAATAGACCTTAAAACTTTACACATACGGCTAATAATCAATTTTTGATTTCTGGAAAATAGTCTCTTGAGGGCCCCAGTTTAGGGAGCAGGAAGGCCAGTTTCATGTTGAGTCCAAAATTTTCTGTTGGCTCATGTGCTGTCATATACCAAAATTGATATTATGTCAGATTACGAGATTCTGGTGGACTCCTGCTAAGATTGCAGAGTTATTTTGTTGTTATGACATTATGTTCTTGTTTATGTTTCGGCAACTCATGAGTTTATCTTCTACTTTTTCTGTGGTAGTTTTGTTAATAGTATCATCATCATGTTTGTAATTATATATTAGTGATTTTTGTACCTTCACCATTTAAATTCTTTATGGTTATAATGACAGCACCACATTATCTCAGATTAGTGGGGCCTCTGTTTTCGATCTACAGTAACTGTTCTTCCTCTTTGATTGGGCCATGCATTTGATGAAATAATAACAGTGTAAGCTCTAACTAAGGGGACTATTTTATTTTTTGTATTGCAGGGATCAGACTGTGTCAAGGAGTTTATAGCCTTTCAAGAATGTATTGAGGCAAATCAAGACGTTTTTGCCAAATATCACGTGGATGATAAAAATAGTACAGATGGACACAATTCTCAGCAAGAGGAAAAAACTAGCTCTTCCTAGAAGATGGAGATACTAAATGAGTGGCTAACATAACCCCCAAGGCCTCCACAAGACATCATTAGACATTCTTCTCTGCATGAGCACTTACATTTTAACCCTGCCAGTTTTAAGGAACTAACCATTGTTCTCTACAATATTTTTTTGTTGTGCAGCTGATACCACTTGCTGAACCCAAGTGTTGTTGGCTGAATAAACAACTAAAATTCAATTAGTGTTATTAACCCTTGCAAATTCATTTGAAGATATTCAAATTTAATGTTCTGAATTTTATTAAGGTTTATGCATTATTTAGAAATTTCATATTAGTCTATGCTGATTTTTTGACAAAGAAAGTTGACCTTTAAGAAGTTTGTCCATTTTTATGGGATGATTTGACGAATGCAAGAAGTATTGTTTGAGCAGTTGTTGAGTTCTAGAGAAAGACTATATAATGTGGACTGAGAGAGCAGGAAATGGCTGGCATAACAATTTAAAGATTGATTATGGGTTGATTATAGGTCACTGAGTCCATTTTTAGCTTTAATCTTATACTTGCTTCATTTAAGATCATGCAGCTTGATTTTACATTTTGTTCATTCTTTCAGATTGAGTGTTGTTTCCACGAAATCAACATGGTTTCATCCAGACAAAGACATATACTGCAAATAAAACATGAACCCCATATTCATGGACATCAGGTAGTTTATTTGTAGTGGGTTGCGAGAAACAAAATTGATTGGAACTTCTGCATTTTGGATACTTAGAAAGGGATTCTATTTGCAAGCCAAGAAATTCAAGAATGTAACAAGTGGGCAATATAGTAGAACAATGAGGGCAAGGTAGTAAGTATGGCATTATGTAAAGTTAATAGATAAAGAAAATGAATTATACCCCTTAATTTTTGCCTTTAATTTTCAGTCACAACAATGCAAATCATGCACCCGTTAAGAATTAGCTCTAAACCAAAACATAGCTGAAACAACTCTAACCAAGAATGCGCCCTAAAACCATTTAAGGAGGAGGGGTGGGCATATGGTCAGAGGATCCCTAGGATCTAATAATTTGATAACAACTGAAAATAGAGAGCTAAACTCGACACCAAGGGTGTGCACGCAAGATCCTTTTGCAAGGCGAGGTGCTAACATATGGTGGAGTGCTAGATAATAAATTGAAATACAACTTCTTCTGCAAATGCAGGCATCCACAAGTGGTGGGAATACTCCACTTATTTCGTGGGTGTGATTATTACAAACATTTAAAGGCGGCAAGCCAACCAATTAACCTCACTTCCACTCTAATTGTGGGGGGTATACAATCCACACAACCACTTTATTACGTGGGGGGAATACAACAAAGTAAATTGCAGCAAACAAACAAATTGTTGTTAGTACTAGTAAATAACTTATAAATGATCAATAAACAGCTGCAATGTGACAACCATGAATTCCCAAATTGTCCAATGGTTAGAGTATCACTTTCTCTAACATTTACAATGCCAAAATGATATAGAAAAAAACTTAGAACAACATTATAACAATTTCAAACTAATCTGATCAGAAATAGGGAATACAGAAAATTAGATCAGCAAAGATAGAATTCACCAAATTGGACTTATCTTCTCCAATTCAGCTCGGAAAGCTCTCATACCACAACCAATCAACAACTAAGAGCTAGGCATCCAACCTCCACTGAGAAAACGAGCCCAAAACAAAGAGAAACAACTAGCACGATTCCCAAGGCAGTGAAGAAGAAACGTACGACCTCCGAGAAGGGTCGACCTTCTCCCAAAAATAAACTCAAAGATAAAATCTGCAAACTTACAGGAAAGGGCGCCCTCCACAGTATAACAGCATGGGCTAACATCCAGAACCAAACAAAAATCTGACTTGAAGCTATGAACAGAAAACAGCTTCAGCCAGGCCAAATCAATAACTTGCAAAAACAGGTTTTACATCAACTTGTTCGATTCCAACAATTGAAACTCCATTTGTATTTCAAAGTGAAATACAACCATGATGATTCACCTAGGAAGCCATAGTTGTAGGCCTGAAGGATGGATTGAGTTCACTAAGCTTCCCCTTATCCAGGTTTTGGATTCAAACCAGCAGCATAACCTTACTATTCAATTTCCAAGATACCAATGAATGAGCAAAGCACCAATAAATAAGCTTCCATAGAGGAGATGAATCAACTGTAACCTCCAAACAAGAAACTCTTCAACTTCTCCAAGAGACATCCATTTCAAAAAACATTTCTTTTTGAAATATTCTAAACTCTTCATATTTCTCCCAAGTCATCCCATTTAGAGGATTAATAAAAACTTTAATAAAATATTAAAGTGCATTAATGAGGCATCCCCTTTCATGACCCCATTTTAAAAACAACTTAAAGTTCATTGACTAGGAAAGGGGTACAACTACAAAACATAAAATTGACTAAGTATGAAACTTAGTCCAAGGACGTAGCCAAGTACAATGCTCAAATTGCAACTGATGAACTACTAAAAATAGCAAACTGATAATTGGCAAGCTGATTATGATGCTACTACCACAAAAGGACTTACTAAAAATAGCAAATGCTCAAAATAGTAAGTATACTTCAAAACCATCAGAAAGCCAAACTGAACAACCTCACTGCCAAAAATAGAAATGTCGACTGTAGATGATTGAACCGCTGCTAGAATGATACTGCTATAAATAGACTTACCAAAAATAGCAAATTGCTATAAATAGTAAGTTTGCAAAGCTTTATCTGAACATCAACTGAGCAGTAATCATGACTTACTATAAATAGTAAGTGTTTCCAAATGCCTTCTGAACACAAATTGGGAAGCCAACGTGACTTACAATAAATAGTAAGCGTCTGGAAAGGTTATCAGATGGAGATGCATGCTACACCATATTGAAGCTCTCTGAAAACCCAAAAAACTCCCAAAAACACATTTCCAAACTCCTGCATGCAAGCCTTGAAAAATGCATTTGAAACCTCCTATAAAATAGGAAACCCTAATTTTCCATTCTGCTTAGCCTATGAGTTTCCAGAAATAGGCTAAAACCTCAAGAAGAGCATAGGGCTAAATTGGGGACATTACAGAGAACAAATATACTAGCATACATAATCAAATGAAAGAGTGTACATCAGGTATATAGTATTAGTTTCACGGTTCTTGGTTTTAACTCAAATAATGAGGTTAGTTGTCATTGTTGAGATTTTACTGTTGTCATTGTTGAGATTTTACTTTTGTCTGCTAATTTTGCTTCTTGTTATAAGGTAGTGGTCCCATGGAGGGGTACTTCCTAAAATATTTCAGCAAGTCTTGTTGAGAATTTTTAGGAGCATTTCACAAGCAGATTATTCCATAGATTTTATAATAGGGGACAAACTTAAAACCTAAAACTCAAAATTTTTAAGATGTTGGTGGTCTCATGATTTTTATTAGGAACAATTAATGTTATTTTTTTAAAAGCTAAAATATTATCTAATGCTAAACATTGTAGATGCATGATGTGGCAAACCAATCTCCTACATTGGTGGGGGAAAACTTCCAACCCCACCTCATAGGCATTTGTTGAAATTCTGAGAACTGAGAAGTAAGGCCTCTTATTTTCGAGGATAAGATTCCAATTTATTTGTACCAGATTTTCTCATCTCATAGGACTTGCTCCATAAAAATAGACCTTGAAGCCCCTCCATGGGACCACTTCTTAAGCCTATTTAATAGACACAATTGTAAATCAATTTCACTATTAGTTACTGGTTTTTAGCTTTGTAATGTTCCAACTATTTTCTCTAATATGGTGTTAGAGCTAGTTAGTAGAAGAGTTTGGTCTCTCGAAGAGAAGTGCATGAAAGAAAACATGCCGAGAAAGCCTTGGTCTATTGCTGCTTGGAATTTAAGAACAACAAATCATTTAAAAACAAACAACCAATGAATGCTTTGCTTTTTATTTTGCACATTTCCATGTGGAGATTAACACAAAGAATGGTGCAAGTGTAATAGAGAGACACAAAATAGTGCAGCAAAAACATAAGGAGGAATCCACCATTTTGATTGATAAGAGGATTTACATGCTTGCCCTAGTAGTTCCAACAAGCCTTGAAGGATAGAAGCACATTACAATGGGAATAGAGCTCTAAAATGACATAGGTCCTTTCTCAAGCATGTTGCATATTTTAGATTTGCAGAATATTCATTTTTTGTTGTGGTGGCACTATCAAAACTTGAACACACTATTCCAAGCATATGAGCACAAGTGATAAAGACTTTTAGATTACTTGCAATTGTAGGAGTGTTTTCTCACATCCCCATATCAGTTGCTTCCACAGTGGATGATTATGGAGAAAAAAACAAAGAAATGAATAAAATGAACATGTTAATCAAAGACGATGGAGGAGACAAATTAATTGCAAAGTTTAGGCACCTAAAAGAAATGGAAAGAAGAGAACAAGGAGTATGACACATGTGTGGGTGCCATGATAGGGGAATGACAAAGCTTACCATGCCTTTATTGAGCATAGTGTCACCCTATCCTCATTTGTGAGGTCTTCAAGATACAAATGGGAGGTGGCAAGTGTAAAAGTCTAGAGTCTACAACCTTTGATAACATCTTCCCTACATGCAACGAAATCGGAGCTTTCAAACATGTTATGGATGTCCCTCCAAGCAAACAAGATAAAGGAATTTCATTATAGAGGGTGTATAGATGGCAGATGAAAGAGGAAAGGAGGCAAGCGATGGAAGGCACAAGGATTATAACGATAACCTTGTCAATAATAAAATCTCCTCAAATTATCATAATGTTGTTGGCCCCACTTGAAATTGGCTGAGATGTGGATAAGACCAGTAGAAGGGTGTTTGAGTACAAAGACATGGATGGCGACTCCTATTGGGTTTACATGTGTTCCAAAAATAATTTTTGTTATGGTATGTGTGGAAGCTCCAGTGGGAGATCACGATTTCTAGTAATATGGGCATTTGAATTTTTGATCGATGTTCTCAGGCAACAACAAATTACACTAAGCTTGCAAGATATGATCTCAATGTCACGTGTGACCCCTACATAATGTGCATGGTTTTCTCTCACTCATTTACACTCATTTAGATTATGCATGTTTTTTGGGGTTGTGAGACTAATAGACTTGGAGACATATTGAGGCACACCCAAAGTTGGTTTTGAATTCTACAACAAAGCCATACTTCTGTCCATTGTCTTTTCTTTTTGAATCCAAAAAGCATTGTAGGCAGTCATGTCACATTCTCCTACTTGGTTTTGGATATGTTAGATATAAAGAGACATTCTCATTTAAAGGTTGCATATCTTATGGTCATTTGTTGAAAATGATTAAGATAAAAGCATAAATAGAGACGAATTAGCGGCTGGTCTCTTCACATGGTGTGTGATCAACTTGTTGAAAGGAGGTAATTCTTGGCATGACATTCTTATATCCAAGTATGACTTTAACATAGCTATATTGTTGGTGGGAATAAAAAGAAAGAAAATACTATTTATGTTCCACCTTGTGAGCTTCCCCTGTATAATGAAAATGGAGATTGTATTACTAGCTTTGTGCATGCCCTTATATCATATTCTAAACCCAAATAAAAAACTCTATCCTAACAAGAGTGTGATTTATCTACATTTATATTGTTGTGCAATTGCTTGCTAGTCGCATAATATTGGCTTTTGAAAGATATGCAATGAGTTGTGATGTTTTTGCATCTTATGACCATTGAAATCTAAAAATAATAGTTGATTAATCAACCTATTTCTGCCATATGAAATCACCAACTATTGACAATTAAGATCATATTAGTGTAAATTATGGCAAGCACAAATATTATCTGGTTCGTGAACTACTAGTATAAAAAATATGGGGTTATCCCATAAGGTAAATAAAACTAGAAGGTTAAGAATATTATTAATACTAATATTATGGAGTGTATATCTTTATATGAAGATATGATGAGCATAGTGTTGCCAATTGTCTCAAGTTTGACTTGAGTATCGATCATACTTAAAGCAAGTTTACAACTATTGTGTTATGTCTCTTGATTTTCAAAGGATTTTTATGTGGCCTTGTTGATGCACGTTGTGTTCCATTTGGGATGATGTCATATAATATTATGGTACTCAATATTGTTGAACAATACTATAGTGGGACCTCACTAGGAGCCTTATTGAGGCTTTTGCATTGTTGTTGCATCAGAATGATATTTTGACTACTATCTAGGGATGTACACTCTTTATCGATATTCTATTCTTAGATCGAGTTTGAATTGTCTAGCAATTTTGTATTTTGGTATGTTTAGATCTCCATGCTTAGAGATATATATCTTGGATAATAATATTATTGACAAAGCCTAGCTAATCAATATTCTTTAGCATGAGACAATCTTAATATGTATATAACCTTGATGGGTTTGCCAGGAATAATTAATATTAGTTTGCTATTATTTAATTACCTCCCCTTGGGGTGGAAAACCATATTACCCTTCTTTATTAATTAGATGATGGGTTTTCTATGTAGGAATTCTAGGTGTATGTTCTTTGAGAGAGACCTTGCGAGAACTGCATGTGACTTCGATCTTGTCTTCTGAAGTGTGTATGTAGGCGGTCCTTAGGCAAAGGCTGCCCATGCGATCCCAAGTCCATAAGGGAGGGTTTAGGGTATAACTTCAAGGTTTGAGGTTATTCTTAAATTTGTTTGACCTTCCCTCTTCGGTAGGCTTTAGTTTGAGGTTGAAACTTGTAGTAGATGGTTATGAATGAGTTAAAGAAACTTGATAAATCATATCTAATAATGATGTAAAATTTGGCTAATAGGATCTACTGAAGTTAACAATGGGCATTCTTATTGACTATGGATGGTTCACTTGTTGTAGCCTAATTTTGCTTGAGCTTGGGATGACATTCCTTAGGATTGTATATGTCATTTGTAAGAAAATATTATAAGTATTACTAAATAAGATTGGATATTTTCCCTTGTACCTATCTAATATGTCATGTGTAAGTAAAGACTATAAGTATTACTAAATAAGATTGGATATTTTCCCCTTGTACCTATTTAATAAAAAATGTATTTTTGAATAGTGTATTCTAGATAACAATTTGAATGAACTGAGTGGATTTGATTATTTTATAAGTTGGTATTTGTGTAGAGGCCATCTCATGTGTGTTCAATGTGATTTTTATGTGTTTGCAAAATTCAATTCCAGACTTATATGGCTCTATATATAGACTTCCTAAATCACATGAAGGTCCAGTCCACCAGTACTTGTGAACTTTTGTGATGTGTATACTAGGTGTGTACATGGCTATAAGACCCCCATTTGTTAGAACCAAGCCTGAAACTAGAGTAGTAGAAGGTTGTCATTGGACCATGCCAATTATGGATGTTTGGAGCTATTGTTGCATCTTATGAACTAGCTGACATTCACGAAGGTGAAAGATTGCTAAAGGCTATCCTAGATGCGATACTAGAGCAGTTGAGCTAGTTGTTACCCCTACTATGTAGGTAATGAAAACTAGAGTTGACCATTGTAGCGAGAGGGTTATCAGGCAATCACTTATAACATGGAGGTGATTGATGCACCCATATTGTGAAAGGGTTAGTTGACAATATCACCAAGGCCACTGTGCCCGCATGGGTAGTGAAGTTGGCCCTTGTGTCCTGGGTTTGCTCCCTAAGGTCTTGGGTTCAATTTCAAGGCCTGGTCTTACCCAATGCATATGGCTAGCAGGTGGTTGTGTGCATCCCCAGAGGATTAGTCCCCCCTAGTTCGCCCCTCCTGGACCTTAACTTGGCAAAAAGTAAGTTCAAGGCAAGGTTGGTTGGGCATTGGGATGGGTCGCGGGGATATCTCTGGTTCAACAAAAATAAAATCACCAAGGACACCAGGTGGTATATGTCGATTGCTACTCCTTTCTAGGTAGACATACTTGTTGTCAGTGGCCTAGGAGTGATAAACACCATAATCCAATAACTTGATGGTGTAATGTTGTAAAATTGCACCCCTTGCAATTTCACATACATTCATGCATCTGCTTTAGTGTCCACTCCCTTAGAACTTGTGTAGGCTCATTTTAGCCCCTACATCAACGTTTCTCCCCTCTCAGGATGCTGAACACCCCTTTTCAATAGCTACCCTTGCGTGCCATCTTTACGTTAAACCTGATGCTTCTCCCATTCTCATCATTTCATAGCATGATGTGTTCGGACATTAGCGCACCGCGCAAATGTCTGCATGCTGCGCTAGTGTTCTACGACATTTCAACGTTCAAACGACCGCCTCCAAGCATGTTTTCCACTTGTCAGCAATTTTTGTCAGTGGTAATGGCTAGGGATGCCTTGTAATGGCTCATGAAGCTTCTTTTCCTTCCTTTAATGCTATTTTTTCAATCCATTTTGTCTTCTAGCTTCTCTCTAGCTTTGGCTCCTGCCTTTTCCTCCTCTCTTGCTCTTGCTATCTTGCTTGCACAACTCCATATAGCTTGTTACAACAACACTCTCAAGCTCTTGCAACACCCTCTACAACACGCTTGGCTCTTGCAGCTATCTTGCTCTCCCTCTTTGGCTTCCTTAAGCCTTGCATGCAATACCTCCCTTGTCTCGTGCTTGTGAGCATCTTGGGATTTCACACATCCCCTATCTATTGCATCTACATTTTGTGATACAGGTTCTTCTCCTCGAGTGGGGTTTGCTTTTATCACCTACATTTTGTGATACAGGTTCTCCTCCTCAAACAAGGTTTTCTTTTATCACTCATTTGTTCATCTCTATCTATCTATTTGGCTGTCCATGGAGGTGGGAACACCAAAACGGGGGTTTGACTTCAAGGAAAACCCTTATACAGCCCCAACATTTTCTCCAGATATCATGTATGCAGGTATTGAAGACATTCATTTGCTGGGGGCTTCATTACTTGAGTTGTGAGAATTTTTTATCTCTTATTCTCTTACTTTATCATTTGTACTTCACTTTATTTCAGTTCAGTTACTTTCTATTACTTTCCTGCATTATGTAGTTTCTCAAAAAATTGATTGCTAGTAGCCACTTTGTCATTTTCTATGATATTCTCGCTTTTTGGTTTGTACAAGACACCAACGTGCCTCTGGGACACTAGTGCACTACACTGCCATCCTTATTCTGTGCTGCCGTACTAGAGCTAGAGCTGCAAGATTTCTTTTTTCGACCTGCTTTGTGACCTGCTTTTTTCGATTCTAGAAATCTTGCATTGTTCCTTGAGGTAGTTAAGGGCAGTTCACCCCTTGGGAATGTCTTGAGAATAAAGAGACTCATGAGTAGCGAATCCCCTTTCTCTACATTTTGGTGAACCTGATGTGAAACACAATAATTTTTTAAAAAAACTAGGAATTTATTTTCCACAACTTGGTGGGGTCATAACTTTTGACTCGGTGCTTGGAATTCAGAACCGTTTACACTGTTGGAAAGGTCTCCAAGAGGACTAATTCAATCCCTAAAATACCATGCCTTTGGCTATCAAATTTAGAGACCGATGAAAGTTTCGACCCCAAATTCTGCTCCAAAGGCCTCCGAAAATGCAAATTACTAGAACTTAGAAAATATCGAAAAAATAAAAAAAATCAGGATTTTTTCGTTTTTCTTAGTTCTATCTCTATATCTCTATTTCAAAATGTATTTTCTATCTTTCTTCCTTCTATCTCTTTCCAGTTGTGTTAAGAAGTTCTCTTACAAGCATGTGAAATTGAGTTCTTGTCTCCTTTCTTATTATTCTTTATTGACCCCTCTCCCGAGATTCCTTCTAAGGATATTTTGGTGCAAGAGGATGAAATCATTAATACCTTTCTTGACATTTCTCTACCTTCTATTCATTCCAATGCACTCTCTTCTAGAGATGATGCATTAGTGAATGATGAATCTCTTCATTCCAATTCACTCTCTTCTAGAGATGTTGCATTTGTGAATAATGAATCTCATCATTCTGATGCACTCTCTTCCAGAGATGATGCATTAGCGAATGACAAATATCCTTCCACATTTGATCTTTCCTGGATTGATGTTGAGAATATTTCTTCAAATAATTATTCTACTAGTTGTGATGATTCTATAAATGTAATTTATGTCTTTGTTGCCCCTCAAAAGCCTAAGAGACTGGCCATTTACCTAATTCTAGCTAGTCCTCCTAAAAGGATTTGTTCTATTGACGGTGTCCTATTTGATAACAATTTTCTTGATCTTTCTATGGATCCCTCTTATAGAGCAGTAGCCCATACTTATGAGAATGGAATGAATAAACAACCAAGCCTTCTTCAAGCTCCTAAATCTATGACTAAAGCACCTGGTGACTATGATCTTGTCAAGCAACTTTGGGTTACTTCGACTAACATCTCTCTGTGGGACTTCCTTTAGTTTGCTCCACTTTATCAAGGTATGCTTCAGGAAGCCTTGCAAATGACCCTCTTGCCTTCTTTCTCTAGGCCAACAAATGCTGATGCATAGATAACTCATATTTGTGTGAATTCGTTGAATATTACATTCTATTTGTAGGAACTCTCGCCTCCGGAAGTACAAAAGCAAGCAGACCCTCCAATGATTATAGTTAATATTAATAATATCAGAATTAGACGTACTCTCATTGACACTAATTCAGTGCTCAATGTATGTAGCGTTGATCTATTGCCTAAGATTAATATTGATTCATCTTCTCTTAATGCTTCTTCTGTTGACATTTGTGGGTTCGATAATGTCGGTCGACAAGACCTAGGCATGATAGTCTTGCCTTTGAGGTTGGGACCCATTATCGTACCCACCCTTGTATATTTTATGTAAGAAAAACTACCATATAACCTTCTTCTTGGCAGACCGTGGATTCATGCTATGGGTATAGTCCCATCTACCTTGCATAAATCTATTAAGTTCATTTGCAATAATCGAGTAGTCACAGTCAGGGCTGACCCTGAGGCTATGCACTTATGTGAAATGGAAACTGCTGGTCAGGTTTTGGTTGTGCCTACTCTTATTCCTTTAGTGTCTTCCAATGTGTTGATGTTTACTCCAGCAATACCTACTACAAAGGATACTCTTGAGATAGATGTCCTTGAAGAAGAACCTTCTGAAGCAAGAAATCTTAAGTCTACTCCTACTTCTCAAAAGAATGCATGTCTTGGTGATGATTGGGGTTCCTTAGACTGTACATATTCCTTTAGTTGGGGATATAAAGTCAACCCGATCCACTCAAGCCTTCCAATAACATCGTCCAAACTTGCTATCGAAGATGATTATTCTTCTGTACCGCAGAATAATGTGAGTAACAATTGTAATGTTCTTAGTGTTGATCCCCCTTCTGAGGAATATGATCACACTTTTGTTAAAGAGGTTAATGTTGGCAGTCTTGTCAAGAAGGATGATGACAATCCCATAGAAGAGTGTGATCCCAATTGTTGGAACAATGCTCTCTATGAAGATCCTCCTCCTTCTCAAGATTTGCAAACACGTTATGGCCCCAACTTTAAGCTTGTCTCCAAATATGGCTATGGGTGTAAAGGTTGTGGGCGTAACGAACAAGGAATTCAAGTCCCTATAGAATGTTTTCCTTGTAAGCATAATTTGGGGCTTGGTTGTTTGAATGAATAGTCTAAACATGAACCGTAGTTGAATGTGGATGTGATTTCCAATCAACCTCATTCTCGCGGAATGATTCATCCTCCATTGTCTTCTATCTTCATGTCTTCTTCTTGTGAGTAGTCAAACTCTTCCCCACAAGAGAAAGGGTTGCTTCTTGCTCCTCTCCCTCTATCTGAGCAAGAGCGTATTTTGTTGAGGCTTCTCAAAGCCCACTTAATTACTCTTCCTCCTCCTAAGAGATCTCATAAGCATGATGAGGCAATACATTCTTTCTGTGCATACCATCAAGTGCCTAGCCATTCCACTACTGAATGTTAGGCATTGAAGGATAAAATACTTCTTGATTTAGGTGCCATCACTCATTTATTTGTTGATGCACCTGCCTCTTTTTCAAATAACAAGTGATATCGAGGTCTACTTCTATCCTGCACCTTCTATAGTATCTTGCATGGTTCTCCTCCCCTGTATGCTAGGGGCAATGATAACTTGTTCTGAGTTGTGTGTCCTTCTTAAGGACCCCCCTCTCTTCTCCATGTCTATCAAATGAAGTGTCCCTTGAGTGGACCCCTTTTTCTTTTGAGATCTCTTGAATTAATTCATTCACATATAGCTTGGGGGCAACCTCACTAGACCTCGCTTTTCAAATAGTGCGTCCCTTGAGTGAACCCCTTTCCTTTTGAAGGGTTCCCAAGGGACCTCTTTAAAAGCTTCCAAATTATGGATTATCTGCGTGATTGTCTGCTTGTTTTCCTGCGTGGTTGCTCTTTGTTTTTTGACATGTTTTATTTGCGGATTAACATGTTGCTCTGTAGGTACGCTTGTGAAGCCGCTTTCCAGCCTGACCCTATGGAGTCCCCTTACACTGGGCTTCCTCCATGAGAGAGTACTTGGGGGAATGCCTTCTTTGCAAGTCTGCGGGCCTGTAAATCGCTTACATCATGTGAGATTTGTTCATCGTTGGTCTAAGGGCCTTCAGTGTAATTTGTGTAACTTCGTAGTTCTGCGGAGCTACAAAGTCCTTTTGTTCAAACCTCCTCAGGAGAGAGTACCTGTGGATCCATCTCTCTTGGAATTTTCATTCCTCCTTCTTGCTCTCTCTTGAGCCTTTTCACTTCTCCATATTTCTCTAAACTTCTCTTCTCTTCTCAATTGTGTATATACCAGATTGAAGATTTGCATCTTCTTCATCATGAGTATATGCTCTTTCTTTCTTTGACATTGGTTGCTTCCGTGACTTTTGGGTGCATTATTCTCTTGAAGCAATCAATCCTTACCTTCTTCTCTTTGTTTAAGAATTCTTCTATGTGTTATTTCTTAATTTGGGGATGACGCATGGTACTGAGACAACCTTTTACATCGAGGTCTCTTTCACTTTGCTGATTCAAATCTTGCTAGTTAGCTAGGTATATGTGATGCAATGGATTTTTCATGTTCTAACATTATTGTCTTGTGTAGGTTTTTCTTGTCTAATGTGTTTATTTTGTAGGTCTTCAGCTTGGGGTCATGCTTCCTCGGATCAAAAAGTTGTCTGCTTCCTCTATAGTATCCTTTTGGTATCATGATATTATTTGTTTTTAGTAGATTTTCTTTAGCGTGCATATTAGTGTAGATTCATATGCTCGCTAAAGTGGGGGCAAAATGTAATGTCGTAAAATTGCACCCCTTACAATTTCACATACATTCTTACATCTGCTTTAGTGTCCACTCCCTTAGAACTTGTGTAGGCTCATTTTAGCCCCTGCATCAAATTTTTCCCCTCTTAGGATGCTCAACACCCCTTTTCAACAACTACCCTTGTGTGCCAACTTTGTGTTAAACCTGATGCTTCTCCCATTCTCGTCGTTTCGTAGCGTGATGTGTTCGGACACTAGCGCACCGCGTGGACGTCTACACATCGTGCTAGCATCCTGCGATGTTTCAATGTTCAAATGACCGCCTCCAAGCATGTTTGCCACTTGTCACCAAGTTTTTTTGGTGGTAATGGCTTGGGACGCATTGTAATGGCTTGGGAAGCTTCTTTTCCTTAAATGCTATCTTTTCAATCCATTTGGTCTTCTAGCTTCTCTCTAGCTTTGGCTCCTCTCTTGCTCTTGCTATCTTGCTTTCATAACTCCATACAACTTGTTACAACAACACTCTCAAGCTCTTGCAACACCCTCTACAACACACTTGGCTCTTGTAGCTATCCTGCTCTCCCTCTTTGGCTCCCTTAAGCCTTGCATGCGATACCTCCCTCGTCTTGTGCTCGCAAACATCTTGGAATTTCACACATCCCCTATGTATTGCATATAGATTTTGTGATACAGGTTCTCCTCCTACAGTGGGGTTTTCTTTTATCACCTACATTTTGTGATATGGGTTCTCCTCCTCGAGCGAGGTTTTCTTTTATCACTTCTTTGTTCATCTCTATCTATCTATTTGGCTGTTCATGGAGGTGGGAACACCAAAACAAGGGTTTGACTGAGGCAAACCCCTATACAACCCCAACATTTTCTCTAGATATCATGTATGCAGGTATTGAAGACATTCATTTGTTGGGGGCTTCATTACTTGATTTGTGAGAATTTTCTCTTATTCTCTTACTTTATCATTTGTACTTCACTTTATTTTAGTTCTGTTACTTTCCCGCATTCTGTAGTTTCTCAAAAATCTGATTGCTAGTAGCCACTTTTTTATTTTCTGTGATATTCTTGCTTTCTGGTCCGTACGAGACGCTAGCGTGCCTATAGGACACAAGCGTGCCACACTGTCGTCCTTATTTTGCGCTGCCATCTTTTGATTGAGAGCCTGTCAGTTTGTTAAAAAAAAAATTGTGACCTGCTCTTTTCGATTCTAGAACTCTTGCGTTGTTCCTTGAGGTAGTTAAGGGCAGTTCATCCCTTGGGAATCTCTTGAGAATAAAGAGACTCATGAGTAGAGAATGCCCCTTCTCTATAGATGGTTCAATGGGTTATGAGAATCTTGATAATAGTCTTATGTAATGTGTTTATTACACTTAGTCCCTATCCAATGATGATCACAAGTAGTATGGGATAGTTGCTCATCATCACGATTGATGCAAAAGACTAGGAAAAATGATGAGACCCATAGTGTAGTATGGGATGCACCAACACTCATTTTCTACCTAAGATGCATTAAAAAGGTAGGTGTGTTATTCACTCATTGTGGATGTGTTAGTCACTCACTTTGTATATCTTATTCATTCACTATGTACTTGTGTAAATGACTTTGAGTATTGTGTGGGGTGATCCCACAATAGTGATTTACACTTTTTGGGACATCTTGATTTTTATTGAAATCACATTTTTTAGAAAATTTAATGATTTAAGCCTTGAAAAGTTCCATTTAAAGGATTCCAATTGAAGAGGGTTTGATCAAACCACCTTAGATGAAACCCCCTTGGATATAACCCCACAAATTTTAAACCATACCTATAATGGAGTCTCATTTACACCTATCAAAATGCTGATAAAAAACCACTTTTGATTTACCTTTTGGGGGATCAAATGAATTCATTTAAAACTTATTTTTTGTAAGTATGTAGTCCTTATTATAAACTTCCCAAAAAGAGTAATTTTAAATATATTTAATTTGATTATATTTAATTTTTATTTCTTGTGAATGTAGGTTTTCCCTTGAAAATCAAGCTCTCAGTTCTGCACTTGTGGAAAAATAGTAGATTATAAAAAAAAAATCTAAAAAATATGTCTGTGCTAGGTATTGATGTCCTTGATCCAACGAAAAATAAAAATTGAATTTTGATACTTAAAAAAGTTATGTTGTATACGGTCCATCTATGTCTAAATTGTAATTGGTTTGACTTCAAAACTTAATTAAGAAAAAATATTCAATAAAACACTATGAAACCAAATGAACATGCTAGATATCATAGTTACAAATCTAAATTAATTTTTTTAAAAAATTTATCTTTCATAGAAATTTTTTTTATATTGTTTACGGTGAACATCAGTCTTTGAAAATGGTGTTTATTGTTAAAAACTAGTTTTTGAAGGAGATGGAAAAAGAAATGCAATTTGATTCCAAAAAATTTCAAAAAAATATATTTAGAATCTATAGACAAAATGTCACAAATCACTAGTTTGCATCATCTTCAAATCCCTCATGGTTTAGCAGCTATAGGTTATCGAAAGTGAAGATTTAGTTAAAAAAATTCAATTCAATGTCCAATTTGGCCAAAAACTGTAAACCAAAGTTGTGGGATCACCCTGCACATTGTTATATTGGTGTCATTGTCAATGGTTCTGTCAAGTAGTATGGCATGCTTGATTGTCGCCATAGATGGCGGTGGATTAGGAAAATGATGGGTTCCATAGTGTAGTATAAGATGCATAGGCATTCCATTCTCAGATTAGATTTTCTTATAGGCTTATGTGTTAGTAAACCAAGTAGTGGGATGATGCTTACAATAGGTTGCATCCACTTCCATGTTGCTAATTTTTCTCTATGTAAACATGTGATGTATGTGTGGATTGTTCACATTGGATATATATGATGTATGCTTAAGCTAGTCACTATTGTACTTGTGATGTGCATACGAGCTAGTCATTGTTGTACTTATGATGTGCATATGAGCTATTTACTAGTTGTACCTATGATGTATGCATATTTTAGTCAATGCTGTATTAGTGATGTATGCATAAGCTAGTCATTGTTGTACTTATGATGTGTATGAACTAATCAACATGTGTATAAGTGGTTTATGCTTGAGCCAATCACTGTGTGATCTTGGAATTATGGAATGATATGGCTCATATGTGAATTTGTGTTTATACACTAATAATTGGTATTGCTTGGTTTGAAACCAATACTTGATGGAAATTTGTTATCATTATAATATAATTGGACTAAATTATAAGCTTACACTTAATTAATTATTAGGATTTAAAAGAGAGATTAAATGTCTCATACAAGAGGAGAGGATGGGTTCTATCTATCATTAGTGTATAGACTATGAAGCATCTGCTTCCCAAAAGGGGATACATAGGTAGGGTCATCACAAATGGACCGTTGAGGTTAGTTCTCGGTCTAGGGATGATCCTAACATTGAAAGATTATCACTTTCGAGTGTAAGCATATAAGTAGTGGCGTGGATTTGACATGATGACCAATACTTCTAAGTTAGATGGAAGATTCTTGGTCATCTAAGTTAGAACTATAATTTTTTTTTAAGTAGTAGTCGAGGGGTGTTTCTTACATGCTTAGCACCAATTTTGATAGCAATGTTGATAATTTGTTTTTCGACTTTAATATAAATTTTTATTAACTTTATAAACATTTAGAGTTGTAATACTCCTTTTGATTAAATATTTTTTCCACAGTAGGTTGTGTATCACTTTAATTTTGTATTTGTTGTTTTGGTTCATATTTTAGACTTAAAACTTCACCATATTGTGGTTAGTAACTATGCACTCCAAATATGACTCACCACTACCATGCGTGAATCACAAATGTGCATATACACATGTGTTGCACATTTTTTGATTAATTTTCTCATGGATTACTCTTGCTCTCATGACAAAAGCAAGTGGAGTAGCAAATAATTTAGAGGACCGGTCCCTTTGTGTGCAAGAAGTGTCCTATGAGTTGCAATGATATTGATTTATGTTACAATCCCTCATGTGGAGTTCTCTTTTTTAGGGAAAAGTTCCCTATGGATAGTTGTATTATTAAGTTGAGGTGTGACAGATGCATTGAGTGTAGTGACCTCAATTCTTGTGATGTAAATATTTTGACAAGCATTTTCAAGGGTGGTATTGGTACAAATCACCATTTTCTCTAAAATGACTTCTTGAATTTCCAATTCAATGGCTATATTATGTTTTCTTCTTGATGATTTCTAGAGTTGTTTCCTATTTGAACACTTTGACAATAGTACAAGGGTTACTAATTGTTATCTTAATTCACTCAAAGTGATCTCAACCCAATCTATCTCATCCCTCGACATATATAGGCTTAAAATGACCAAGTGCAACTGGAAGTATAGAATGAGTGAGCAAAAGTCTCCTAGATAATTTTTGTATATAATCAAACTTGAGCTTGTTTGCAAGTTGATGATTTGTGTTTGCTTGAGTTGGGTTGCTTTGTTTGTTTTTATTGTTTTCCCATTTGAAACTAAATTTGATAACACCTTGGATTGAATATGAAAGGACCTAGATGTTGTTTTGTTTTATCTTGGGATGAATAATGGTTGGCCTTGAAGGGAATTTTGAATTCTAATTCAATAACTGTCTTGTTTTCATTCTTTTTGATGGTTTCTTTTAAGAGGATTTTGTAATAGCGAGGGCTAGTATTTTTTCTCTTAATTCACTTAAAGTGATCTCAAGATAATCTATTCTCACTCCCAAACACATACGTGCTTGAAATGTTACAAATGGGAGTATAGAATGAGTGAACATAAGTCTCCCAAATAATTTTTGTGTGTAAGAAAACTTTGAGCTTGTTTGCAAGTTGAATTGTGTTTGTTTGAGTTGGGTTGTTTTGTTTGTTTTTCCATTTGAAACTAAGTTTGAGAGTACCTTGGCTTGAATATGAAAGCACCTAGATGTTTTTGATAATATAAGCAACATTTACAGGGTGTTGTACCCTTTACACGAAAATCCCGCAGGACCAAAAAGGAACCAAGTTCATCAAAAAATCATAAAAACCATACTAAAAACAACATAAATAGGACATAGACACTACACATTGACAATGGACACCCAACACAACACAAACCCAACCACTAACTGTCCACACTTTCCCATTTCTAGACAAGGAGGTTTAAAACATCGTACCCAATCGAGTTGGGACCTTCACCCATAGTATTCTTATCTGCTTCCTCCTTGATGACATGTGAAAGTGTGATGGCCGATCTGTGAATCATTTTAATGGTGAACCGAGCTAGACTATTGAATTATTGTTCAAGTTTAATAACCCACTCCTGCAGCATGCCGAAGTCCTCGTCCTTGCCTTTCTTGCACTGGGTCACCTCTTCCTCACCAACCTTGGGATCCGAGGAGTGGGTGGAGTCATCCTTAAGCATCCGATTCATGTCAAAGAAATAACTAGGGCCTACCACGGAATATTCTTCCATCTCCTCAACAGTGTCTTTTTTGCCTTCAGTTCTACCGCCAGTCTACTCCGAATCACTAGAAATCTCATCCATCAGAGCCCCTTTTTTGTTCTTCGCTAGTATGTGGGACCTCCTCAAACTAGTTTTTTCTGTGCCCACATCAAATCTCGTGACCACCATGGTGTCACGCTTAGAGTCTTTTTCCTTGACACTTTTTCCTTCACTGTCAGTGGCCGACATGTCCACTTGGCACGAAGATATTTTTGCCCCTTCTTCTTAGCAATGGGTTTTCTATCCTTCTTGATGGGTTTATTTCTTAGCTCACATAACCTAACCGTAGCCTTGGACTGGGCCAACCCGACCTCCCCTTTCTTATTTTTTGGTGGGGGTTTAGACTTAGGCTTAACACTAGGTTCATTTTCAGGCATGGGGTTTTTATTCTTAGGACCCATCGAAGCAGTAGGGGAAGGATTATTGGGGGCAATGTTAGGAGGTTCTAGTTCCTCCACACGCATAACTGAGATAGGTTTAGGAGGGCACAAGGCCAAATGAAAGTGATAGAGCCTAAGGATTAGGCCTTGATGCATCGACAAGGGAGCCAAAATATTAGGATTGAGAGTGGCAACATCATGGGAATCTTTGATCGAGCTTTCTAGGGAAGTCAGCAGAAATAGATGAAAGTTGAGAATCATTTTGTGCCGTAGGTGATTTAACAACGGAAAATGGTAAAAGTAAAACACCTTGTATCTACCTTCTAAAGTAACATATTTCATAAGAGCAACACACACCTTGTCCCAGGGTTTTGGCAACGCCTCACGGTCAAAACTTGACTACTTTTTAACCCTCTTCTCGTTGTCCTTGAAGAAGGCATTGAAACTCTCCAGGTCTTGCGTTTTGGTGTGTTGTATTTATTGCCATCAAAGGAGAGGACTATTGCCTTACTAATCACTTCCTCATCCACCTCGAATGAAATTCCACCCCTGGTGACTCGCCTATCCTTCCACGAACCAACAAACTGGGTTGAGAATTTCTCATCGTGGCCCAAAAGACTCTCTAAAAGTGGTACCAAACCTCGCTCTATATAGATATGCCAAGCTATGGGGTCCTTGCGAAACTCCTCATAGTTGTCCAGCTTGATCCTCACCCTATCGCCACCCATCTCGACCCACAACACATGAACTGGCCCAAAGAAACTAAGTTAGCCAAAAAATGGACTGGCCTCCAGTGAATTTACCTTTTCTTAAACAATCATTACTCCGCCATCCGGGACAATAAGGTGTGATAAAAGCAATTAGATGTTTACACACTTCAAAAATCATTCCCAATGACGTCAGCTTCGTGGGGCCATAATCATCCCTTAAGAACCAAAAGCTAAGGCAATAAGCCATGATTATTAAATCTGGATAATTAATACCCAGCATGCCAAAGGTCCCTTTGGAATTACACATTTCCCTAGGCCTTTTAGCTGTGGGGGGAAGATTTAAAATGTTTAAGTACATCTCATAAGATTTTATGCTTATCATAAGGTTGATTAAATTGGAATTATTAAATAAGCTGGTGATGAACATCACACTGCACATATTCCTAGAGACTTGATGGGATATGTAGTACATTTGAAAAGATAGTCCGTAAAGGCCAAGGACCCCACCATACATAGTTATGAAATAAAATAACCACTCAGCAACCCACTTTAAACTCGCCATCTCACTCGGCCTAGTCCTCGTCATCAAATGTCTTGACGTGTAGTGCCACCTGTACCCATTATAAATAGCATTTTTAACCATCATTGAGCGGTTATATTCCACTGTTTCACAAGGATTAATCCTTGTATATTTGCTGGTAGCACCTCAACCCTTTTCCAACACTTGCACAAAATCCAAGTGGAGCCCAAGTTGGCCATACCATCGGCCACCTCATTGCCCTCCCTATAGGTGTGTGTCAAGTACTTCCTTTAATTTCCAATTTTGAGACCAATAAATTTATGTCCAGTAAGATATCCCTAATGTTCCAACGAAGCAACCAACCATGATTAATAGAGTCAATCAGAGTCTTAGAGTCCCCTTCTGTAATGCCCTGCCACGCAACCCTAGAGGAAGTTTCAAATCACTATAAAAGTGTACTAATTTTTTTTATTTTAAAAGTGAAGTAAACAAACATGTTCAACTATAATTGGCAACATCCCCTAGGGTTACATAACCGAGATTACTTAAATCCCCATTAACATACATCATCTAAATTACATTGCAATAAAATAACTCAAGTAATAACATTCAACTAACATAAGAAGATACAAGATATGAATAAAGCATCCATTACATAAATCTATTACATAAACCATATCCAGTTTACAATCCTCATTCCCAGAATGAGTCAAAATACATAAGCATGATAATTACAAGGTCCACCTCATAACACAAGAGGGGTAAATCCAAATTCATTACAATTGTAAAACAACAGAGATGGAAAGGAATAACAAGATCCGTGAGCTGTCCAACTGGATGTCTCGCTTCCACGAACTGAAGAACAATTGGGACCCAACGGTTTTGGTGCATGTTCCACCCAACCTAGTGGTACCCGAAGGCCCACCCCCCATGCTATGAGATAGTAACAAAGTAACATGGACGAGAAATCTACTACCTCTAACCAAAGGTAGACTCAAACTGACACAAACTGACTCAACCACACATATGCACAATATAAGTCTAACACCAATCATGGTTACGTTGCTTCCAGATATATTAAAATCAAGTGTGCTAAAGAAAACATACACACAACATAACACGGTGTTATCCTAGACAGAGTGTCATCTCAAGGTTTGTCATAAGATCTCCTCTGGGCATTCTTCATAGGCTCCGGTAATCCTGGTGGCCTCAACCGAATCCCGACACTCATACTCTCTCAAGCGGAATCAACTACCTCTCATAAGGACAAGATAGTTGATCTTGCCATTCCAGGCCTTCTCACTCACCCCAAGTCTAAACAAACCCTTGTGTCTATGAGTGAGGTTAATTTATCTTAGTTAATGTGAACTACATCCTAGTCATTTAAGTACATTACTTTAGTTTTTAGTTGTTAAAATCACTTCTGAAGGTTACCCGGTTTACCTCTTTGGGCTCCGGCCCCTAACAAAAGCCACTCTTCTAATAGATAACACACTACACAATCTAAACTTCAAGGGTTACTCAAGTGTTACAGAACTGAACCAACGTACTCTCTCCTATCTTAGGAGGCAACAACATATAGATCCACCCCAACACTAGGAGGAAACCAAAACACTTGTAACACTACCCAAGGGAAAAACAAATAATAACTTAACAAGGGAATGACCCACATCTACTGGAAGACTTTACAGTCTAAAACTCAAACACCCATTCCCAAAGTAATCATTAAAAAGGGAATCAATATAATCATGCACTGGCAGTGAAAAATACTATTTTTGGTTATCCTAAAACCATATTCCTATTTAATGCTTCTCGCAGAAAATAGAATAATACCATTTGAAGTTTCAATAAAGAAATTAATAACCCCCTCTATCAAAACAAATATCTTTTCCTATCTATTTAGCCAAGCATACTATTTATTTCAGTTTGAAAATACTATCAAACAAAATACTTTGCAAGCACCCAAAGTCCAAAAACAGAATATAAAGAACTATATACATATTCTAAAATGATCCTACCTTAATCATTGATTATAAAAGGCTTTTGCTCTATCCTTTAAGTAATCTGAAAATTTAATTGATTATCCCATGATAAATTCATATTTTAACCACCCATTTCTAATTTGCAATTACACAAATTAAATATTAAATATATTAATATATAATATTAAAATACATACAAAATATATATTAAATATTATATACATTAATATATAATATTAAAATACATATAAAATATATAACTTAGATATTATATATATATATTTAAATGTATTATTATTAAATAATACAAAAAAAACAAAAAACAAAATGAAAATAAAATAAAAATAAAAATTAAAAAATTAAAAAATAATAAGCAAAGTAGGACCGGATGGTACCTCGTCCGACGGACAGTACCGTCGGTGCCTGCGGTCAGCAGCTTGCGCCGACTGTACACACAGTACAACGATCGACATAAGCCTGGGGAGGCCGCAGTCCCCACGAGACAGTGCGTCCCCCCAAATGGTGGGTGCACTGCCTAGTGGGCACTACGTCCTCCATACCAAAAGGACAGTGGGGGGGGGTCCGAACCTCCCCACACTTGCAAAATTTTATTTTAAACAAAAAATAAATAAAATACAACATTTCGTACGCACAGTACGATTTTTGGGATTTCGCCGTACGACGATTTCCTCTAAAATTCAAAATGCCATAACTCAAGTTTAAAATTACATATATTTGTAAATATATGTTATGTGTATCATATTTAAAAATATGATATATGTAATGTATATTTACATTTATATATATTTTTTCAGAAACAATTTTACTGGTGAAATTGAAAGAAAACTTTAAAAAAACCAGTAATAAAAATTTGACAATAATGGATACCTTCATACAATCAAGAGATTAAAATCTGAATTCCAAAAGAAACCATTCTTTCATGTTTCAAATAATTTAAACAAAAGAAAAGAAATAAATTGTTCTTGAGCTTTTCAACAGAATTTTCTAAAAAGGGTTGTGTTTTGAAATACAGATCTGAATCCTAAATGTTGAAGTTCAACCTAGGGTTTTAAATAAATCACGAATTTGCAATTTCTATCATTTAGAAAAATAGATAAACTAAGAACAATGAATCATAGAAATAAAGGAAAACCTGGTATTTGAAGCCATAGGAAATAACAAGAATTCTTGATGTAGAGGCTCCCTTAAGGTCCTCACAACTCCTCTTCAACAATGCAAAGAATTCCAGCTAGCCCTGATCCAATAGCTCCACCTTCTTGAACAAAATTTCTTTCCTTTCAATTCAATTCTACAAAAGAAATGCTTCAAACCCTTCCATGTGCAAACTTTTCCAAAAATTTCATGCCTGTCAAAAAAAGAAAGAAAGAATCCCCAAACTTTTCTACCCTAATCTTTTTAAAAACATCATTTCCTCAAAACACCAAAAAATAACCTAATGCAACCCTAATTCACATTCAATGCAAAACTTAAATTTAGATATTAATTTCATTTCCCATTTTGGAAAACCCTAATTTTGACTTTGAAATAAAATTTCAATTTCCAATAAATTCCTTTTGATTTAATTTAATTTAAAACAATCCAATAAACTTACTTAATTATTTTAAATTGTTTAATAACTAAATCCAATCCCTTGAGATTTAAATTTAATTAATTAAATAATTTAACTTTAATTAATTTACTTTCAATTATTTAATAACTAAATCTAATCCCTTGAGATTAAATTTAATTAATTAAATAATTTAACTTTAATTAATTTACTTTCAATTATTTAATAACTAAATCTAACCCTTTCAAGATTAAATTTAATTGATCAAATAATTTAAGTTTAATTTCTATTAATAATTTAAATATAACCAATAAGCATAACTTTAATACAATATAAAATAATCATCTCTTTCAACCAATGCAATTTTCTAAAAGAACCATTTAATAAGTAAGCACTTTTCTAACATTACATAACATCAAATAAGGTCCAACATGACTCAATATCAGGACTGACGACACACTAAGGCTAGGGTGTAGACTTGACACATGTTACCTAGCTACTATCTCCCGTTCAACTTAACTATTGGATCGACACGCTCAAACCTGTGAAACCAGGTGGAGTCGATGTCATGTACCGGCAACCTAAAATCAAGTAAACAACATAATATATCCAACATATAATACACACCGTGAAGAAGAAATCTCGGATTCGCAGGGCGCTCGCAAGCGAGTGATGCGAACCCGTCTTCTTCACCAATACACTCATCAAAGACTGACACTAACGTCATAATCAATACTCACATAAATAATCTCATGATAACTCTACTAACATCATTAATCCATTAAAGCATGTGAAACAAAATTAGATAATCACATCACACAATAATAGTTGTCGCTCAAGAGTAGCGATCAAAACATCATAACAAAATGTGTCTAGTATCAAAGTAGCTGCAACCCAAGCAAAGCATAAAACAACATGAAACGAGAAGCAAAATGGAGGGGTATTACAACTTCAATATGTAAATTTTTTATAACTAGAGTGACAGCGATCTCGTCGCCCTTGAGCAGCGCCCGTGACTCAACCATTATAGAAGAATGGATGCCAATTCCTCCAGAATACCCAAAAACCAAGTTGCCCTTGCAATCCCTTATAACACCACCAATATTGGATATACGAGGGTTCCCCTTGGCCGCATTGTCAAAATTCAATTTAAACCAACCCAAACCCAATGGTTTCCAAACAATGTTTTTTCTAGCTAGGGATTTAGAGTTATCAAAGGAGTTGGTCTCAAGTTTTATGTTCCAAGAATTTTCCATTTTGATCTCCCAATCAATAGGGGAAATGTCTGGTGGTTTCCACTTGAATAGGGAGATACTTTCATAAATAAGTCTGGATGCAATGCCAAAGACTTCCTTGGGGCTCCTCTCAGTGTCTCTGAAGATCCGATTGTTCCTTTCTTTCCATAGGCACTAACAAATGATGGGGGGGTTCACCTCCAGATTTCCATGGGGAGAGGGTGTTGAAAGGGTCTAGTCTATCCTTCAATAAAGGATTTTAAATCCTTATTCAGGGTCCAATGAGTATCCAACTTTTGGAAAGCTAGGTCCCAAACCTCAACAACATAAGGACAATGCAGTAACAGGTGATCCACTGGCTCTTCATTATCTTTGCATAAAATATATCCATTCGAGATCCGAAAGCCCCTTTTCCTTTGGCTATCTTGGGTTAGAATTCTATTGTGACAAGTCGTCCACCAGAAGAAATTTACTTTTGGGATCAAGTGTCGATTTCAAACCCGTTTCCAAATTCTGGTATGAGTTCCCTTGTCTGACAACAAACTGTACACCGTCCTGACATAAAGGTTGCCCTTGCTTTCCAAAGACCAAAAGAAATCATCCTCGACATCAGATAAGGGGATTCTAGATAAGGAGAGTGAGTCCTGTAAGGAAATAGCCAGTTGTTTCAGGTCAAGGGAAAGAGGGCAGCATAAGCTCAAGTCTTTCCATCTCCTGATACCCAATGGACCATGAAGGTGGGCACAAACATTCCTACGAAAGAACCGAGTCACAGGTTCCATCAGGTTTTTAAACTCAAAAAAGACCAATGGGGATTCAAATAGCCAAGGGTCTTCCCAGAAGCGAATACAACTGCCACTACCAAGTTTCCATCCCAGTCCCGATTGAAGCAAGTTCTTCATTTTGCAAATATTATTCCAAGCCAAGGACCCACAGGGGTGATCATTGAAAATACACCTGATTAGGGGACAATTGCCTAAGTATTTTGCATTCATTATCGTGCTCCAATCCTTTTTATTCCTTAATTGGTCCCACCCCACCTTGGCAAGCAAGGCTTTGTTGGTAGATTGGTCTTTCCTAATGTCCAACCCTCCCCCAGATTTAGGAAGATGCACCTTATCCCAACTGATAAGAGACATCTCCTTCTTTTCCTCAGTACCAGACCAGAGGAAGAATCTTTGGATCTTTTCAAATTTCTCAGCACTGTAATTGGGAATTTTGAACATAGAGAGGAAATAAACCAGGATCCCCTGAAGGGCAGTAGTAAGGAGTTGCAGTTTACCAACATGACTCGGGATCAAACCTTTCCATCTTGCAAGCTTCCTTTGAATCCTCTCAAGGATAGTATTCCAAAAATTGGGAGTGACTTCCTTAATATTGAGAGGGAGACCTAGATACATTGAAGGAAGTGAGGCACTCACATAGCCTAAAACAACAGTCACATGATCCTATAGACCAAGAGTGCAGTTAAAGAAATTGATCATACTTTTATTATATGATTAATGCATTGACCTAAACAAGCCACATAAAGATTGAGGAAACTTTTCCATTTCCTGACTTCCACTACCAAAGCTTTCCCAAATAACATAATGTCGTCCACAAATTGTTGAATGGTAGCAGGGTCAAGAATGGTGGCTGACTTGACACCCTTGATGGAGCCCTTCGACAACATACAAACAAATTTTCTACTTAGAACATCAACAACCATTATGAAAAAATATGGGGAGAGGGGGTCCCCCTGTCTAATACCTCGCCTAGTCGCAAAGAAACTGTGGGGCACTCGGTTGACCAAAACAAAATACTTCACCATCGTTATGCATTCCAAAATGATATTGATCACTCTTTTCAATTGAAGCCGAACTTATTAAAGACTTTGGGAAGAAATTTCCACAAGAATTTATCATAAGCTTTAGAAATATCAAGCTTAAATGCCATACTAGCATTGTTACACCTTTCCATAGAATGCAAAATTTCATGAGTGTGCTTTGGATCAATTTGTTGTCCTATTTGAGTGACTAATGAGATAGAAATCTACCACCTTTTTACTGTTAAGATGAGTCGATGGCATATGGTTGAGAAGTGTCATATCATAATACTTGTTTGTAGCCTTTTGATGTTGGTTTTTGGGTATAAATATGAGGCATTCTCACCTCATTTGGGACTTCTTTTATGCATCATTACACTGCTCCATTCTGCCATAATTTCATTGTGAGATTCTTATTTTTGCTGAAGGTTATTGTGAGGGAATTTTAGTGAGAGAAATAGAGGGGATGTTGCTAAGTTAATTTTTAAGAGGATTTCAAGCTTGAAATCTAGTGAGTCAACTGGAATAAGCGAATAGTAGGAATGAGATTCTATCTCTTCATGTTTTATCTTTTATCTGAAAGATTGATTTCCTTGTTTGTTCAATTTGGAATTGTATTAGTTTGCTTGAAATAGAGTAATAGTCTATTTGTTTATAGGAAAGGAAAACTCTTATTGATATGATTTCCATATAAGTGTTTGTATTTACTCCATATTAAGGAGTGATTGAATATTGTTTATAGTATTACATACTAGGATTGACAAATTGGGAACAACTTGTTAAGGTATTTTATGCAAAGTTGATTTGTGGACTTAGAAATCTCATATGTTATACCCAGGATTAGGTTATCCATTGAAGGGGGGTAACTTATGCTTTTTCTTATGTTTTATTGGTAGAGGCACCATTGTGTTTGGGAAAAGGGAATAGGTTAATTCTAAGGTTAATGATTACCTATTGAAGGTTTACCTATGTGCATAGTTTATAATAGTCTAAAGTTAAATCGATATAGGGTAGTGTATGTGAATAGGATGACCGTCACTTAAAGTAATGAGTGAGAATACTTTGGCCAAAGTAGTGTGTTTTCCTTTGGCTCCACTATCAGTTCACCATGTTTCTTTTATGCATACTCGATTAGGATTGTAAGGTCTACAAGTTCTAGTTATGTAGGGCACAACACTAAGCTCAATATGGTTATAGTTATGAGGTTACTTCACCAATCTCTTCATCGAAGGGTAAGGCCATCTATCTAATGATAGATGTGCGGGGGATTGCATATGAGTCCATGGTTGGCGAAAAAGCACTTGAGTGATCTGCTTCTCCTCCTCAGTTGGTGACCAAGACTTGAAAGGAGATTCTTGGAGCATTTATATCTATTGCTTTGAAGCTCGATCGAGCTATGTATGTACTTTGTATACAATCTTTGGAAAATATTGTACAACATGTGGAATATGATATTTGAAATGAAATTCGCAATTTGTTATGTCATCTATGTTCATTTGTTCCCATTTAGAAAATATTTTTTATAGCAATGGTTAAGAAACATAGTTTATTTACTTGAAAATGAAAACTTAGGAAATTTACTTGCGTAAGCAATTGGCACGTTACAATTAGAGGATGATTTGGGTCCTAAAACCTATGATTTTGGACACTATAAGATGATTTTCCTATAAATGCTGCAAATAGAAAGCATGAAAAATTTGTAAAATGAATAAATATTAACATAAAAAAACACTTAAATTTTGATTTTTAAGCCTTATAAAAATCCCTACAACCTGCAAGACAAACACACTCATAGATTAAAAAATCTTTTACCAACACATAGTAATGATGTAGAAAAAAAGAGTAAAACACAAATACATTTTACTAGCATATAATAATGATAACATTCACAATATGAACCTACATATATACTTTATATATTAAAAAATATTCACCTGGCCTAATTATCATCATATCATTAATATTTAATTATCATATTCATTTATTTCACATATCAATTATCATTTATTAATCAAAACATCACTATTATCATTAATTAATTAATTAATTAATATCAATCATTTTTTCCATTTATTCATTTAGTTAAATAATATTTTAATTATTTAATTAAATGAGATCTAATTATCCATTTTCAAATAAAATCCATTTTTGTGTGTTCAGTCAACTCTATTGCTGATTACTTAACTCTTTCTTGTTTTAGAAACTTCTTCATCACTCATCAATTGACTGCATTTTATTTTAGAATCTTTTTCTATTTTCAGAGGAAAAATTCACTAGGAGATGAGGATGAGAATTAAGACCTGAGTTAATCGAATTGATTATAGAGTAAGGGTAAGGTCCCATGAAGGGGGCTTCCCAAAAAAAATTAGTGGGTGCTACTGAGATTTTTTAGGAATATCTTAAAGTTGGTGGTCTCATGATTCTAATAGTGTAATTCAGCTTAAAAGCTTAAGCTTCAAAATTTAAGGAATGAACTAAAGTGCTTTAATAAAAATAAAAATAAAAATAAAACTTCTCTCATTTTTATTTTTTGATAGGAATTTAAAATTTCAGATGATAGGCAAGTGGCAAAAAAAATTCTTAAGTTATAGGAGCAATTTCTAGCCCCAACCCAATTTCATTCGCTCAAATTTGCAGTCCTAAAACGTAGGGGCTGCTATTTTTGAGGAAAAGATTCCAATTAATCTTGTAGCATAATATCTTTTGCTTCATGGGACCGCTTGCTCCATGAAAATAGATCCTAAAGCCCCCTCATAGGACCACACTCTAAGTCAACTAAAAAATGGAAAATTGTCATTTTGAATCCATGAGAAGATAATAATGAATTATTTAATTAAATTAATGGACAATGTGAAGAATAATTTTTTATTCGAAGACAAAGTTGACTAATGAAAGTAGATGAAGATTCTAAAATAAAGTAAAGTTAAGTAATGAGTGATGAAAAAGTTTCTAAAATTAGACAGAGTCAACTAATCAATGATGGAGTTGTCTAAAGAGACAAAAATGGATTTCATTTAAAAATGGATAATTAGACCCCACTTAATTAAATAACTAAACTATTAGTTAACAAATTAGATAAATGAAATAAAAATAAATTATTATTAATTTGTCATGCCCAAGATTTTACTAAGGAAAACCTGATTTTTTTTTACTAAAAATGATACTATTGTCTATGTGGCTTTGATGCATTATTGTTGATGAATAATTGGAAGGGTAATTGATAGTAGAACAAAAAAATAAATCGGATTTTCCTTAGTAAAATCTTGGGCATGACATAATTAATAATTGAATGATGATCTATGATGTGATGATTAATAAATGATAAATGATATGTGAAATAAATGAACTTGATGATTAAAGATTAATTATATGATGATAATTAATTTAGGTGAATATTTTTTAGTGTTTGCAATGTATGAACTATGATTAAAGATTAATTATATAGTGAATGCTATCATTATTAAATGCTAGTAAAATATATTTATGCTTTATTTTTTTCTCTACATCTTACCAATTGATCATGTCAAAGGTGTTAGTCCCCAAAGTATAGTTATTGGCACTTGATTAACAAAATTAGTGAATTCATTGGCCTATTACTGATAAATTCTTATGGAGCATCTACAAGGAGACAAGAGGTATAATCAAGGATCACTTCTAATTACTATTCAATCTCGAAGATATAGAAAGGTCAAAGGGCATCAAGATCATTCTCATGATAAAGATGTTAAGTTTGCATTGTTGGATCCTTGTACCTATAAAGCTATTCATGTTTCTCCTACACATGCCATCACAAGCACATTAGTATCCAATTAGTCAAAAAAATAACACACATATAAGTATAACCATGTTATAAACTGAGATGGGAACCAATTAGTTCATGACCTTTTAATTACTTGTCAAATGTAACAATTAACAATAAAAAAAATTAAATGTATGCCATTAATCTTTGAATCCATTAAACATGCAAAATTATCAATATTATTATAATTTAAATGTTAGAATTCTTACCTTAATCCAAATTACATCCAGACATCAAACATTTAGTACCAAAAAACATATAGAGTTTGTGGAAATATGACAACTCAACCACAAATTGCATCCTACACAACCCACAAATCTGTTGAAAATTTTGAAAATTGTTATGTATAATTTATGTCAATGTAATATATATACACATAAACTTCAAATTATTTTTCCATCTACTTATTCAATTTCACAACTAGAACAATAACCACCTTGAGTACTATATGAAAATATGCCAACATTCTCGGAAAGTCTATCCAACCCCCAAAATGCACCATTGATCCTATTTATTAAAAATTTAAAATAAAACTGGACTGCTGAACTGGATCGTGGGGACACCCTGCTGTATAAAAAAATAAATCAATTAATTAATAAATAATCAAATGTGCAGTCTGGATGATAAATAGACAATTGTGACATTCTAGACCTTTCCACCATTCCCTCATTGTCTGTCCAACATTCTGTATGCACATCTTACTGTATTTATTGATTGATTCAAATTCTGAATAATGTTCACGTTGCCATATTTTTGCAACCGTTTCTGGAAATTCTTGGAAGACATTTTAGGTGTTTTTAGCTTGTCTTTGTTCTCCATTTCCATGTCTTCTCTGTACCACCTCAGGCAGCAGTAAAATTTCATTCCTTTTATCCA
The DNA here is from genome assembly GCA_007115665.2 of Sequoiadendron giganteum. Classification (NCBI taxonomy): domain Eukaryota; kingdom Viridiplantae; phylum Streptophyta; class Pinopsida; order Cupressales; family Cupressaceae; genus Sequoiadendron; species Sequoiadendron giganteum. Next base: position 581,164,737 of record CM021100.1, on the reverse strand, counting down.
TTGTTCCAGTTCAGTTTCCCACACTTGCAGCTGTTTCTTCCACCGTTCCAGGCTTTGCATCTGTTTTCCCGATTCTTCCACGTTTTGATTAACGCACTTTTTGACGTTAACCAGGAATCCCTTAAAATCCTTGAGGAATGCCTTCAAGTTTCCATCATAGAAGATCTCAGAATAGTTGAAACTTATGAGGTCTTCTCTAAAACTTTTCGCCTCTTCTTTCAAATCTTCCTGGTGCTCAGCTTTTAATCCTTTCACCTTTTGTATCAAACCTTCAGAGACTTCTTTTAAACATTCTAGATGTCTTTTGAAATCTTCTACCCGACACATTACCTATCATTAAAAATATTAGTACTAAGCTGCTTAATTTACTGTCCCTAGAACAAAACTAGAAAGAAATAAATGATTTAACAAAAATATTTGTCTAGAAAGATGTAACTTTCCTTCAAACAATAGAGGGTGGAACTACCCAAATGAAAATGATATAAATGATACAAGTTATTTGTTCAGAATATTTTATGTTTGTTAGTTTTTACTGGTGCAAAAAATGTGTGTATATCTTAAGATTGTATGGATAGTTAATGGTTAAGATTTTATAGAAAAATAGTTTTGGAAACTAACAGGTGGGTGAATAATGTAATAAATTAATAAATCCAGCATAATATATTTTTTATGTATTCTTTTTTATCATTTGCAAATCTAAAATTTTATTATTTTATGTGCATTTAATTCTAGTTCGTGCTAATAAAACCTAGTATATGACAAAATGAAGAACATGAATATTTTTGTCAAATGATGTTTAGAGAACAGATTGTCGAAGAATTCCATATAAATGATTTAAGTTTTATTTTTGTCAAGAGTTGTTCAACATGCAATTTTACCATTTTCTCTAAAATTTCTATATTTACTAATTGTGCCATCCATTTTAAGATATTTTCACTATATTCTACCTAAAAGATTCCTCTAGATAAGTTTGCTAGTTGTAGACTTAAGAGGGGGTGTTTGCAAAGTTAACAATATAAGACTGTTGTTTCCAACATGCAACTGTAGTTAACAACTTGCACTGTTATGCATGTTTCCAACTGCTCTTCAACAATTAACAACTTGCTTAGTATAAGCTAATTAATGGGATCTATCTATTGTTAAATTTTTATGATAATGATTGCTTAGCTGTGCAAAATCTTGCATGGAGTTACATGCCTATTTTTTAGTTGGTAGTTGCCATTCTAGATGGCTCTTCTCATGCTTTATATATTGTACTCATTCTTAAGTATTTATTAAGAAAATAATCAATGCAATTATTTAGAGTTTATTTTTTCTTTTCAATTTGTGCAATTTTGTAATTTGTAACTCCTCTAGAATTCTTGAAATTCTCACATGGTATTAGAGCATAGGCTAGTTTGAGTGTGAATTCATCTTTTATTGTAGGGTTGGAAATCATGGAGGCAAATGTGAACATTCATTTGTACATGCACTATTTTCTTTTAGAATGCATTAGGTTTGCATTTTCTTTTTGATCTCTGCACATCATTTCCGTTTCAGATAATTCATCAATCAACTATTGTTTCATAGATTCTAAAGGTGTGCTAGCTTGCAAGTTTTCGAGTGTTCCTTGGCATCAGGTCTTCTATTGCTTTATCATGATTCCACCTTGAGTCATCTAGTGACTCTAATATGGTTTCAGTAGAAAACAAAGTATGTTTCCTTACTTGTCGGATTAAGAATTCTAGAGTTACTCCACAAGAGTGCTTCTAGTGCTTCTTTGCAACAAATTATCTCTTTATGCAGGGGGTTGTATGACTTCACTTGTCATACTTTGTATGGATGGAGATTGATTGGATTTGTGATGGATATCATTATTGTGTCTTTTGGTTAGTTTTTCCCATTGGGTTTATCCTTTCCTCTTTGTAATTGGGTACCTAACATGGTCTTGCAACCGAGACTCATTCATGTTTTTGTGCATCTAGATCCTTGCATTTTTATTGCATATCTCTCTTTCACCTAGCTACACTTAAGATTTGATGTCATGTAAAATTGTAGCTGAACTTGCACTATGAATTAAAGATCTAGCTAGAAAAGAAAAGAAAAACTTGCAAAATAAAAACAAAGATAAAACAGAGCAAAGAACAAAGAAATTCATTCAATATTTACTGAACTTGTTACAATGCATACAAGAATAATAACAAGAAGTACCACAACAAAGAGATTGTGGTGATAAGAGGCGGTGCAGTTTGATTTAGTTAACATACCACAATTAAAGCAAACAAGTGATGTTTGCAGTCAATCACAATACACATGAAAGAAACAAAGTTGTAGCTTTAGTTAGCTTATAGTTATGCATGAACAGGCAGTTCATTATTTACGGAGGAAAACTAACACTAACACCCTCCCTTAAGTCTAACTAAGGAGACAAAAAAGAGGAAAGAGGGAAAACCTTGTGGGCACAAAAACCCCCTCAAAAAATATACACTATGGTGCATGCCAACTATTGTGTTGCAGTTTTCTTCACTCCAAGAAGATCTTGCAGAACGTGAAACTTCTGCGCAATGAATGTCTTCATGAAGATGTCAACAATTTGTTCTGAAGTGGGCATAGTACTACAAGTCAATGACTCCCTCATGTATCAATTCACGGATGAAGTGCATGTGGATCCTTGCATTTTTATTGCATATCTCTCTTTCACCTAGCTACAGTTAAGGGGGTTGTTAGTGTAGAATATTCTACACTAACATGCATAAACTCTATAAATATTTCTATTTTGTTTTGGTTGGGCTATGTTGTTTATAAATCTGTCTTTCTTGTGTATGGGAATAAGGGGAAGATATGTAAATGCTAAGACTTTGGTTTTTTGAAAGCTAAGACTCTGTTTTTACCATATTTGATCCTTCCTGTTCTTGTTTCTTTATCTATGGCATGGATAGGTTGAAGTTTCGGTCACCTTTATTGTGAATCTTTCAAACTGTCCATATCATCAATTGAGAGGGAAAATATTGACTAGTTTGGTTGTGTTAATTGTTGTTCCTAGTCATCCCTGGCAGCAACTTGTCTGAGTTGGAACAATTTGACATTATATAAGTTTGCACTTATCTTTTGCTATCAGTTTTCCATCATCTATTTGCAAGGGTTAATTTTTTAAAATTTTAGTCACTATTTTATTTGTGTAGAGTTACAATGTTAAATTATAAACGGTTTCTTACACCCCAATTTATATATGGACACATAACATATATGCATTATAGTCATTCAAGATTCAACGCTAGAGTAAATGGATAAAGTGTAACAAAGTGAAAGAGGAAGTTGGAGGATAATCTCATCTTGAGATAACATCTTACTTAGAGATGGTCAATTGTATGAGAAATTCCAAAATTTAAAGTTCTCTCTTTTAGATCAATAGGTGTTATATTGGTGAATGTGTTCTAATGTTTTAGCAACCAAGACAATGAAAAGTTTTGGTGGCCATGACAATGAAAGTGGAATAGTTTTGGTAATCAATGCAATGATGTTTTAGTATCCATGACAGGTGAAGGATGCACAATTGTGGTAACCAATGAAATGAATTTATAGTATCCATGATATGTAAATGAGTAAAAATTTTAGTAACCAATGCAATGAAGTTTAGAATGTCATAGTTTAGCGGGTGGTTGTTTAGACTATTGTGTTTGACCAAATTAATTTTTGGAATCCTTGCATCAATAAAATATGATCTATAATAAAAGAGGAATGTTATATTTATTACATCATAGAATTAGTGTATAGTTGTATATTTATATATTGTTTGTTTGTGTTGAATGAGTAATAGTTAGGTTCTCATAAGAAAGATGGTCAATGGTCAAATATAAATTAAAAGGTAAAAGCCTTATGTAAATATTGATAAATAATGTAGTAAAATAAATTCTTGTATAATATATTTTCAATGTATTCCTTTTAAATTATTTTTAAATATATATTTTTTATTTTTATTTATCCATTTAATTTGGCTTGTATTTTTTAAAATGAAATATATATATATATATATATTTTGAAAGGATAACAAATTTCTCAAAATTTTGAGTTCCTTTTTAATGTTATAGTAATCATTTTTTATTAAAATTAATTTTTAATATAATACAAATTTAATTTATTTATGTAAACGTGCCATGAAAAGTTTTTTTCAAATCTATGGAGAAAATTTTAGATAATTATCCTATAGAATAATTATCACTTATAAGTTATATAGTGAAAGAATTTAGTGTTTAAACTACAAAGTTGATGTGTAGAGTGAAAATAGGACCTTGTGGGCAAGATAGGTAGCCCCAATCATAGAAATACTAGCATTATATAAAATTGTGAATTCAATAGAAAATAAGACTTTAGAAATTAAGATTGTTTAGAAGTATCATGAAATTAAGAATTTATTCTATAATTATAGACTAAAAAATATCAATTTGTATTTTTTTTTTAGAGTATTCAATGCAATGCATTGTATAAATGCAAGCTAAATAAATTCATGTGCTAAATTTATTTATCACATGTTTTGATTTTATACGCTATTTTACTAGTTGGTTGCTCTATTGTTCTATTTTACTACCCTATTCTATTTTATGTCTTTTTCACACTGTGCTAGAGTTAGTTCCTAGTATTGAAGGGTTTAGATGTTATATTGAATTTCAATTAGATTTTTATTTTTCAATTTAGATAAGATATTAAAATTGATTTGCTAGATTTCTCTTAACCCCTTTACTCGTGGGTTGAATTTCTTCTAATATTATGGGTTTTAGAAATGAGATCTTATCAAAATTTAATGGAAGTGGTTTTATAGATTAAAAGAGTGCAATAAATAAAACTCTAAGGGAGAGGTTAGTACGGAAATGATTACGCTAAAAGCGTTATATAGTGAAAGCAACAAAGGAATATCCGTAAACTTTTTGAAGCTTCATTGAAAATGACAGGCAGGTGGAAATCATGTAAAAATGAATTTGTTTTTTCTATAAAGACACCTTTTGGTAATAAATTTTGGAACCAATTCATAAAAAGTGAAAGAATTTTGATGCAAATTAATGTAGGGTTAGGGTTCTAATAAGGGTTCCAAAAAGTTATAAAAAATATTTTATATTTAAAATTTAAGAACAATGTTAAGTAAAGAAAAAATATTAATTATAAAAAATAGAAATTCATATTTTTTCACATTGAATATTGATTTTATAGAATTATTTTATTTTGAAAAGAAACAATGAAATCATATATATGAATTTTGAAATTAATGTTAATGAAGATGTAAGCATTTTTCCTCAAATCAATAGGCACCTAGATAATGATAACTTTCAACGTTTTTTATATATATTATTAATTAATATATGTATGCTAGTAAATAAAAGAATTTTACAAATGCAAATTGGAATTGGTGAGAAGTATTATTGGTAAATATTTGATCAGAAGATTTGCTAATGCGGATAATCCAATAGAACTATGGAAAAGGTTAGAAAATGATTATATAGGTGTATATATTACTAGGATGTTTGATATAAATTTTTTTGGTGAACTTAGATCTAAATCATTTTGAAAAATAATTGATTATTTGAATGAAACTTTAAATATTGAAATGCATAATTAAGAAAAATAAGAGTCTAATAAAAAAATATATAAAATACATGATTTTTATGGTTGAAATCAATATTCCCAACCTTACAAAGTATTTATGAAGAAAAACAGTTATTTAAGTGTATCTTAATAGCCTCTGATAATCTTTTTATTCAATTTTGTATGTCAAATCTAGATTAAAATATCAATGTATTAAAGTAGTATATATTAATAAGAATCAAACATATGCAATGAAGCTTTTTGTCAAGATTATATTTTAAGATAACATAATCAAGATCCATTTAGGTAATGAATTTTTTTCAAACATTAGTCATCCACCACAACTCATTCATAATGATTTGTGTGAACTAGGTTGTCCTTCCCTTTCTATTGCCAAGTATCTTATCACCTTTATTAATGATTACATTTGATAATTATAGGTTTTTTCCTTGAAATTAAAATTAAACTATTCATAATTTCTCCAAAGTTCAAGGAAATGGTTGAAAAATATATTTTCAAGAAAATTAAATATTGATGCAGGAGCATCTGGGTCTACAAGCGATCCTACATCGTCCAAAAATATTAATTTTCTTTTCATGTTTAATTTTTGCATTTTGGTGTGGGTTGAAGCTTCAAGAGCATATTGTGGAGTGTTTGAAGGATAAAATCTTCATTTACCAAAACTTGGATTTTCAATTCAAAAATCAAAGACAAATAATGTGTAAAATGTGATTTTAAAATTATTATATTTTCAAGGCTTGAAGGGTTTAAGGGGTCCATAGGCATGTTAGAGGGAACTTGAAAATAAGAATTCATATTCATTTTATCAAATTTTCTACCTACATAAATTTTCATAAGGCAAGTGACCTTTGACATTCCATTCTTGTCTTAATGGGTGCTTCAAATGGAGGGAAAAGACAATGATTTTTGGAAAAATAATAAATGACTCTTTGATTACCAAAGCAACATGACTTGGTTTTGTATTTTATTCATTTTCCAAAGAAATATATAGAAGCAAGGCATTTGACATGGTGAAGCAACATTAACAACACATTTTGGAAGCAAAACTATGTCTTTATTTCATTCTTTGTGAAGGAATTTTAGATGTGAAGTTGAGGGAAATGAACTTGGGCAGATTTGGGTGCCACTTTCTGGTGCTTGCAATGGGTGTAAGAATATATAAAATACAACCTTTAATGGTGTAAAAAGATAGCAATCAACATCAAAAAGGTTGGAGAAAGAACTTATAGGTTGCTCTTAAGAGTTGCATAAGAAGAAGTGCAAGAAATCAACTTGTGAAGAGAAGTGGAATAGAAGAAGAGAAAAAGGATTTTGCAGGTGTGTTGTAGGTGTTCAAGGCAACCATGAGAGCTACATAATGAAGAAAGAAAAAAAAGGTTTCAAAATATGAGTGAAACCAAGAAGGTTTGAAGAAATGAGGATTTGAAGATATGTAGACAAGATGTGTCTAGAAAAGTTTATAAAATTTATGAATTTTATTCAATGTTGAATCCACCATAGATGTGCTTAATCTTGAGATATTTTCATTTATGAATGTGTATATGAATTCTAAATAAAGATATGTTTCAGATTATTTTTCCACTTATATGTTAATATGGATTGGATTACATGTTAACGTTGCAAGACTGGGTAGTTTGATAAGACCCCACCAATCTTGACTGAGTCAAATACTTAAGGATGGATAATGGAGGTTAATATTGGAATTATGAATTTCAATCATTTTGTGGTCCAAGTTATGGTATTACTTTGTACAAAAAATAGTTATAATTACCCTTCAACAAAATGATGTAGATGAGATGATTAATAAAACTCTTTAAGAAATGGCACATTATGTTACATTTAAAAGTGTACACATCAAAGTGTGTCATTTGGTTGTTTATTCTATTTCATTTATTGTGAGTAGAATACCCATCAAAGCTCTTACAAATATAACACTTGTAGAAGGTTATAGTGGATCAAAACTTCATGTCAGGTTTTTAATAGTATTTGTGCATACTAATTGAACACACATACTTGATGAAAAGAGGAAAAGGTTAGAACTTAAGAGTCATAAGTTTTTTGTTATGGGTTACAATGAAGAGTCAAAATATTATAGGTTGTATTATTTGACGATAAAAGATGTCTTTATTACTAAATATGTACAATTTAATGACCATTCACAACTTGTAACCTATGTTACACCAAGATTATAGGAAAAACATGGTAGAAGATGGGGGATGTATTTTTAAAATAGATTTTGGGGATGCCATTTTTAGGCGATGACTATTAAAAATAATGAATATTATCAAATACATAAAATTTTAAATATTCATAAGATAATATTAATAAATATTTCATCATATATGTTTTAAAACCTTAATGTAAGAGTTTTTTATCAACCCTATTGTATCCAAAGGATTTACACCCAAAATAAGCTTCCACACAAATAAGAAGTAGTGGAACTACTATGAATCCACATAGTTCATTAGATGTAATATGAGATTGGTATAATGTACAATGATTAAATCCTTGTTATAAAGATTGTGATGAAACCCTAGCATGGACTAAGATCATGAAAAGTGTATTGATCCTATGATATGACACAAAAAGTAAAGGACCTAGAAGTAAGATTAAGTATGTAAGTGTTAATAGGACCTAATAAGAAACTAGTTAGGTAACATACCATGTTAAAACTAACACCCCATAAGTGCAACTTAGGGAGTATAAAAGAATAAACAAACGAAAGAGTGGGTCCTCGCTATAAGGTCGTGTTATGTACTAATGTACAAAAAAAATCTCTCACGAGAAGAAAAAGGAAGAAAAACTTGTAGGAAAACCTCATACCTAAAAAAATGAAATATGCAAGCAAAAATGTACTAGTAAAAGAAAGAAATGGGGGCTCCATATGACCCCCCAAGGACTAATTTTTTTACTAATGAATAATATATGTTCCCCATTTAGGAGAGAAATAGAAAGACTATGTAGTGATGTTAGATTCTCGACAAAGGATAATAATGAAGATCAATGGATACCAAACAACATTCCTCCCCTTGAGAAGAAATATAACTAGGTATAAATGTTGCAAGTATGAGTAGCTAGTGTTGTCATTGATGTCAATAATCCTATTTTGTCATTGATGTCTATTTGTTGGATGAGACTGTGATGTGAGCAGTTGATGTTATCCATGCTTTGATTAGTTCCATTATGTTGTCATTAGTGAATCTAATGGTGTCAACGTCTAGTGTTGATTTGATAAGCTTTTCTATGGATGAGGAAGTGTTGAAGAAGATGATAATGTATCTTTGGTGCTTGGTTTCCAAGTGATTTTGAGAAAATTTGATAAAAAGCGGAAACAACGTGTTGCAATGGTATTTTGGTGATAGAGTTGTGTTATGGTTTTTCTCCACATTTATTCTAGGTTGAAAATATGCTTGTATGATTCAAATATGTTCGTTAGATTAGTTCAAATGTGTTATATTCAAGAGTTGGGGTGTTGGATCATCATACAAAAGAAGTTGTGTTCACCAGTGTGACTATGTATTACAGAGGTGTCTGGGAGAAATGCATTTGCTCCACGTTTCTCTGCAAAGGTTTTAGGTCTTTTGGTTCTAAAGAAGTTTTGATAGTGTTGGTATCTATGTCTGGTCAAGATGGTTTGAGGTTTGGTGCTTTAAAAGTATGTTTCTTTAGTAACAATGTATGGTAGAGTTGTCTATGTGTATTGGGTGTGTGCATTCTTCACATGGAAGTTGAATTGTGAAGGAGTTTGTTGGATTTCAGGGTGTTTGAGGAATATTCTAGATCATGTTCAAGTGTGGAGTGTGGTTCACAAGTCATCCTTGGGTTTGAGAAAGTGTTTACTTAAAAGTTTAATGGTTTTTGCATGGGTAATAGTTGACCTAGTGTTTTCACTACATGTGATGGATATTTATTATTTATAGAAGTGTGTGCTTGTGTGGTGTTGTTGATTTGGGTCCTAGCTAAGGTGTGATGTGGTCCACTTTCACTTCTATCTACCATGGAAGTGTTTTGGTACCGACTTAATTTGAATTTACACAGGTGATGTGCATAGTCGACCTTGGAGAAGGGTTTGAAGGTTAAAGATGGTATAAGTATGAGTTGAGTTGTTGAAGGATGTAATGATAGATGTGAGAGATGTGAATGATGTGAAGTGTAGTGTGTTAGAGTGCAAAATAGAGTAAAGTAGTGTGAGATTTAATGAGTTAGTCTGTTGGATGCAATGAGCAATAGGTGGCTACAATTATTCAATCAGATTGTGAAGGTGTTGGTAACATTCTGGTGGATTTTATATTGCATTGAGATGCTTTTCTTTGTGTAACATTCCTTCTCTATCTTCTTTTATATGATGACAATGACCCTTTCTTCTTTGGGCAGTGAACCCTATTGTATTCAGTATTGATTTTACTTATATTGTGAGCTAATCCTCACTGTGGTTTTTACCTTCTTGGGTTTTCCATGTAAATATGGTGTTCTCTTGTGTATAGTGTTAAGTTGTTTCAGTTTTTGTTATTTTATTTTCATGCTAATTCATCATAAAAAAATTAAGGGTCTAATAACAAAATGTGGATCTGAATGTTAATGAGGGTTTTGAAGTTTTAAGGTACAACCGATTCAACCCCCTCTCAATTGTCTTGTGCATTCAACAATTTGTATCAAAACAAGGTTCCTTGAAGAAAGATTAACCGCTTAAGGTAGATTTGGAATGGTGCACAAGGATATCCCTATATTTGATGGAACATACTAGATGCATTCTAGAAAACAAGGATGGAAGGAATTTTGTATTATCTAGGATATGCTATCTAGAAATCAATTCAGAATGGATATACTACACCTACAAATGGTTCGAGCACTAAAGTTGAACTCAAAACCTATGAAAGCAATAGTAAAGCAAGGTATGCTCTCTTGCGTAGTCTTACAAATTTTGAATTGGTGAAAGTTATGGATTTGAAAATTGCTAAAGAAATTTGGGAAAAGTTGGAAAGTATTTATGAAGGAGATGATATGGTCAAGTGATTATCCAAACTTGATTGAGAAAATCCAAGCCTTTCTTAGGTGATTATCAAAGTCTAGTGTAATAAAAACCCATCATTCTCAATTCAAGGATCTAGTTTAGATTGAGATATTGTTGGTCTTGTATCACCTTTTTATCATTGTCCCCTTTTCATCCATTCTCTCACTATATCCTTTCCAATCATCTCAAATCCAAGGTATATCCCATCATCACCTTCATCCAATCCCATCATTCCTATGCCTCTCTCTTAGATGCAAGTTATTGGAAGTTTGGAGGTGTTGGAATCTTGAGTTTTTTGTGAGTTGTTTGGGTGTTGTCATTGATGTCAACCCCTTCTAGATGAAGAGAGTATTGGAATGTTGTTGGTGTCAACCCCCTAGTATTGGATATGTTGGAATTTTGGAGTTGTTGGTATTGATGTCAACACATTGTACTGGTGTTGTCATTGATGTCTTACTTCAGTATAGTTGTAGAGGTTGTTGGTCTAACTTTTGTTTGGGGAAAATATTGTTGTAGTTGGAAAGTGTTTCATGTTGTAGATGTTATAGATATGTTGTAGAGATGTTAGTAATGTTGTTGATGAAGTTAGTTCACTTGGTTTCCAAGTGATTTTGAGAAAACTTGAATAAAAGAGAGTTTAGTGTGACAAAGTGGTGTTCAGTGTGTTGCTCTACATTTCTTCATGCTTGAAGATATACCATGTAGTTTGGACTTGATGATTAAAGGTGGAATATCCAGAGTTTCAAGTTTTGGATCGTACTGTAGTGAAAGATGTGTTTGAAAGTATATTTGTTTAGTAGAATATGGTGTTTGTGAGAAATGAAATTTCTCCATATTTCTCTACAGTAAAGGTTTTGGCGTTGCGGATCTAGTAACATGCTTATACTGATTATATCTACCTTCCCTTGAAGTTTTAGGTGTTGTGGTGCTTCACAAATTTGTATGTTGGGTTAGATGTTTGTGCTAGTATGTCTGGTTGCACAGAATGAAGGTGTTCTTGAGTTTCAAGTGGTTGCAATAGTTGTGCAAAATATTATACTACTATTGGAGTATATTGAGATGTTGTATGGATGTTGTGGAGTATTTTTGTGTGGTCCACGAGATGTTTCTGGACCTTGAGAGGTGTGTTTGTTGTCGCTTGTTAGTGTTAATACAAGTTTAGTTGACCTAGCATGGTAGTGCTAATTGCGAAGGATAATTGTTGGTTGAGGAAGTGTTGAGAAGCGTGTTGGTGTAGATTTGGGTCTCAATTAAGTAGTGGTGTGGTTTTTCTTCACTTATTTATATTGTGGAAGTGTTTAGTGTCACCCTATTTGGTGTTACATGGTTGAGGTGTATATGTTTCCTTAAGGCCAACCTGATTGAGATTGTTTTAGATCACATAGTGTATATATGAAATAAGAATTTTTGTGTGGATTAAGAGTAGAGTGTGTGATGTGAAAGATCTGAAAGTGATCAAGTGTGATGATTTGAGTGCAAGACTTAATGCCTATGACTTCCTAATGCAGTGAGTAGAAGGTGTCTACATTTTAGTCTATTTGATGAGTTGTTTATGCTTCAGTGGAATTATACCTTTGGAATATGAGAGATGCATTATTAACAACTCAAATTGGTAGTGATCCACCCCTTCTATTCTTCTTTCTTCTAGACATTGAGTCCTTTAGCAGCGATCCATTGAGAGTGAGCCATTCTTTATCTTTTTAGGCAGTGAGCATTATTGTATTCGGTGTTACAATTCATATATTAGTGAGTTAATCCTCATTTTGGTTTTTCCCTTCTTGGTTTTCCCATGTAAATCTAGTGTTCTTATGTGTTTGATGTGTTTGAATTACTACTAAGTTACATGTTTAAGTTATGTTAATGCATGTTAAGTGTTTAATGGTGGATAAGGGTTTAAGAGCTAATGCAAATGTGAATGTTATTGAGGGTTTTTTTAATGTTTAAAGTATACAATTGATTCAACCCTCCTCTCAATTTCCCTATGCATCTAACACATATCACAAGGTCCCAAGTAAGAAAGGAAATTATGGAATCTCAAGAGTTGGACCCTCATCATCTAATGGTACATTCTTTGAGGAGGTATTCCATCAAATCCCCATGGAAAATCCTTTCCCATCCTACAAAATCCATGATCATGATTCAAGTGACCAAGACTCACCAACATCATTAGAAGAATTTTCCCAAGATACCCAAGCCATGAAATTAATGCATATATACATCATGAAGCATATTGACCAATATACCCTTATGCTAGCAAACAAAGGTTCCAAATTACCCCATGAATTCGACAAATCTCAAATCATCCAACAACCTCCTTTTACACCCCCACCTACCATTCATGTCATAATCCTACATATCATCCATCTTCTAATCCTTATGATCCTTCATATTTTTCATCTTCTGATCTCCCCATTTTATCTCAATCCATCAATCCTACATCCCACTTGCATATCAAAATCCTCTCTCATAACCAAAACATTTCATCACATATCCCAAAACCTCAACATTTCATCCCTTATCTTCATGTCTCAACATCCATCCCATCTAACACATCATATCATCTCCAAATTTTAAATCCAATCTCTTCCAACTCCATCTCATCCTCTTATTGATATCTCCAATCTAATAATCCCATCAACACCTCCAATCTTCCAATCACGTTTCCTCTTATCAATACCAACACATATTATCTTCACAACTTCCCATTTTTAACTATCAATTTCACAAATACTTTTGTCTAAGATGTGCAAAAAATAAAGGAAACCCTTAAGGAACATCAATTAGGACATCACAAGAAATCTTACACCTTCCAAGAATTATGTCCTTATTCTTTTGACAAGTCCATCATGATGATCCCCTTTCCCCAAATTTTTGAAATAAACCAGATTTGAAAAGTACAAAGGAAAGGGAGATGCTAGGGAGCAATTAAAATAATTCTATATTGCATGCCAAGAGGTCTCCTATCTTTATGATTACCTCTTGAGGCTCTTCCATAGAATCTTGGGTGGACAAGCCTTTGATTGGATCACTCACCTTCCCCATGGGACAATCACAACCTTTTCTGAGCTAGCCAATGAATTTCTCACTCACTTTTCCTATAACATTGAACATGATATCATCATGATGTACCTTTGCAACAATAAACAAAAATTGGTGAATCCATTTCCTCATTCTTGTAAATATGGAGACATCTTACTAGTCACTTTGCATAGCCCATACCCAAAAAATAACTTGTCACAATATTTCTCAAGAACCTAAACAATGAATTGGGTTTCCATCTTAAAATGAAACATGATCACTCCTTTAATGAAATCATAGATAAAGGAGTAGCTATCAAAAAATCTCTTATAGCCAAAGGAGTAGTGAAATATACAAAGAAGGTAAAGACAACAATTTCCAATCTAGTGACAAATCCCATTTTTGGAATAGAAACAAAAACATGGTCAATGATGGTGTGAATGATTCATAACATGCTCAAAATATCTAAATACCACCACCATCATCATCTCATAATAATCTAACTCCCCAATAACATGTGGTTAGATCCCTAAAGTTCAACCTAAACAACACACTAGATGAGATTATACCCCCTTGGGTGAATGAATCAAAACTGTCTTCTAGAAGCTTGTCCAAGCCAACATGATTCAACTTGCACCTATCAAACCCCTTATTCCTGATGTGCCTAAACCCTCTTGGTATAAATAACATGAATTTTGTGATTACCATAGGGTTCATGGACATAAAACCTCCTCATGTGTGAAACTCAAGAACTCCATCCAAGATCTTATTGATTGAGGAGATATCCCTATTGAAGGCCACAAATCCCCTAATAAAAACATGGGTATATACAAACAACCTTTTCCTAAGAATAATGATGGTAAATATTCTACATCATACAACACAATTCCTTATACCTAAAACAACAAGATCTCATCTGATTTCATCATTGGCCATATTAAACAAATCCCTTTCCAAATAGCCATGATAACTATCAAAGCATCTAATTGTGTCACTAGTACCCAACATGGTAAAATAAGTATCCAAGGAGCTTCATCCCTCTCTCAACCTACACATGTAAATATAGCATCCTTGACCACTTGAATAAAACACTATAAAAAATATCAATCCTTGAGCTACTCAAAACATCTCCCATCCATAAGGACCTCCTTGAGAAAGCCCTCCATAAATCTCATGTCACTAATGACGTTGATCTTTCTCAAATTCAAGCCATGATAGGACACTTATCATCCCCAAAATCACTCATAGTTTCCACTAATAACATGCCTTCAATTAGTCTATCTGATAAAAATCCCATTATACCTTCAAGACCACATTCATAAAACCACAATAAAATGTCCTAGTAGATGGTGGATCAAGACATAACTTTGTTGCCTAATTCTAATAAAATAATTGGGATATTTTGATGATGTTGTCAATCCCCATAAAAACTACCATAAAAGAATATGATGAAGTTCAAAGTGAATCTAAAGGCTCTATAAAGCTACCCCACCAAGTCAGATCAGCTATTGTTGAAACTACGTTCCAAATATTATACCTTGATCTCCCATATAAGGTCCTTCTTGGCCATCAATAGATCCATGCTATGCAAGTCATTCCATCCACATTTCACCAATGCATAAAATTCCCCCACAATGGAACTAAAGTCACCATAAATGATAAAGACAATATAAATTCTAATATTGCAAGTTCTTACAAAGCAGTCAATGCCTTTCATAGTATTTCCCTACCAACAACATATCACCATCTTCATCTTCATACATTGATCCTTAATTGCTACCCACCTCTCGCACTGTCCTGAAGATCAAGGCTAAGATCAAAGACCTTGGCATTGGATATTATGAGCTATTTCAAGCCTTCCATATATATTCCCATGCATGTCAAGATCCCACATCACCATCCACTTCATCTCAATATTTTAATTTCCATGATAATCCTACGTTTGATCAGAATATATATGAAAATCCACTCTTTGATCATGATTCTATGGAGGACATCCAAGATTATCCTCTTCCTTCTCATGATCCTCTTCCCTCCACTCCACCTCATAAGCTACAATCCTTCCATCTCAAGCATCATGTTTTAGGGCATGTATTTTCTAATGATGCCTCTACTAAGCCTTCTTGTCAACTCATTAGGGATGTGCAAGCATCCTTTGACATTAACAATAATGAAGGATACTCATAATGAGGTCGTTGAGAGCATCGTCAACCTCCTCCATGAATCACATATCTTTAACATTTTATCCAACTCATCCACCTACATCCATGTCCAAGACTTGGATCAACAAGTGTCATCCAAAAATAACAAGACTATTAATAAAAAGTCAAAAATATTTTTTTTATCAATTGGAGACCCAAAATCAAAAGTAAAAAAGAAAAATCAAAGAAACATCCTCTAGTCCAAATCAAAATCAAAAGCTATTGGACAAACAAAAAATAAAAGTAAAAAATAACAAGCAAAAGAAAAAATTGAACTCCTATCATGCTCCTTCATCCAAAATAACTAGGGTATCTATCAAATCAAAATATCAAGAAATGAGCTTGTTGATCCTAAGTCTTCATCCTCATCATCTTCACATGATCTATAAAATTTACCTAATCCACCCATATCCATACATCCATCCTATCATCTCATCCCCCATGGTGATGTCTCCTAACATACCTCTGATGGAAACCCCTTCATGTGCTTTAATCTAATGGTTTCCCAAGCTCCTTTACATGTGAAGCATGATGGCCTTCATAGTGCACACATTAGTGATAATATCTTAGCTACCTTCATCCACAAAATAAAGCATCCTCCACCATCCATATTCATCCATCTAGCATTGGCATAAAACTATTAAAAAGAATTCACCATGATTACATCATCATTATCAAGTCTCATTTCATCCAAAAATCTAAAAAAAATAGAAAACCCAAAAAATCCAAAAAGTCAAAAAAACCAAAAATATTAAAGATAAAATTCCATCCATATGTGAAGATTGTAGGACATAATGACCCTAGACAGAATAACTTAGTCACAATAACCCAAGGACAAAATAACCCAGGGTCATAATAACCCAAGCTAGACTAACATGTGGTTAGAATAACCCATGGAAAAAATATCCCGTAAGAATATAGAGAAATGACCATAGGTTATTTTGTCCATGGATTATTTTGACCATGGGTTATTTTGTCAATGGGTTATTTTGTCCTTGGGTTATTATGACAAGGTTATTGCGTCCAGGGTTATTTTGGTCAGGTTATTATGTTTGGATCCCACAGGTGAAAACCACTTCGGTGGCACCTTGGATAAGCACCATGGTAAAAACCTAGAAATAGGCACCATGTGTAGTAGTCTCTTATCCACCATATCTTAAAGGATATCATTACATGATGCACTATCATTTCCATCCTTCCATATCATAATAAACTATTTCCCATCCATCCATAATAATCCTATCATGACTTATCTTTGATCCTTGATTAGCATCATCCCATCATCCCTAATTCATCCCTCACCCACCCTTCCCCATCCTTTCCCATGTGTTAGATGTGGAAGTTACATCTAAATTATGTTTAGGATTTGATCATGTATATCCTTAGTTTCCAACACATTAGCCTTCAAGTTTCATGCATTTGGAGTCCATTCTTATCCCATCATAACATCTTCATCTATAATAAATTGACCATCAACCTATCCAATCCTCTACCATATCCATCCCATCTTAAATATAACACATAAATCATCATCCAAATTCCATCCAACCCAAAAAATTTAAAAAATAAAAAAAATCTAAACATTGAGTTCCTCAAACTTAGCATTCAATCAATCCAAGAATTACATCCAAGACATTTTCCTTAATTGAAATCATATCATGAGCCTAGCTATCAAAAATTAATTAATCATCATATAATTTTACCAATAAATCAATCATCATCATCATTATCAAAGCCTTTCTCAAGTGATTATCCAAGCTTGAGTAAGAAAAATTAAAGACTTTTTGATGCAGTCCAAGGTAGGAGGGTCCAGTGAGGGACTATCCCACCTTGCAGCCTAAACAAATAACACTCAGATCTTATGGATATGCAACAAAATCTAATAGATAATCAACATACAGATAAAAGGTATGCAAGAATACATGACACCATAATTATCTTGGGAAAACCCTCAAAGGGAAAAACTCAACCTTCAAAGTTCACTCCTCATTATATTATGATCTCAAAACACATTACACATGCCTCTAGGGCTTTACAGATGCTAGGCCGCAACCCAAGAATTACAAAAAATTCATACAATAACTCTCCTCCATTGCTTCTTCCTTCTACTCCACGATTTCTCTGCTTTGTGATATTTCCAGATCAAAACATTTCACCACTGTGCTTCATGACTACTCTTTTATCTTTGCCTTCGAAAGATTAGAACATTATTCACACCCAAAACTCGCACATCTCGCATCATGCTTTCTTGCATTCATCCCTTTTCTCACATCATTGTCTCAAATGGTATAAACAATTGATCATATATATCCGCATCTAGGATAACAACAACTACATGTTGGCCCAAAAAAATATGAAAATGTGTACAAACTGTTGTCCCAAATCAATAAGCATTTATCAATGCGAGTCAACCAATGTCAGCCAAAACATAGTAGGGACCCAAAATAACACGTCCCAAACACAAAACACCACAAACAATTAGCCTCGAAGATCCACAACACGCTACAATCACCCTATTGGCCATGAACATGAAAAACATGAACTCCCAGAAGAAAATCACCAATCACGAGCACAAAAATCGATGATAACCAACAACACAGATAGATGACGATCTAGAAACGTCCACGAATCACCACTGAGCATCCACAACAACTTAGATTACTAGAATCACATTATCTTCCTTCAAGAACATCGACTAAAGCAACAAAACGACTTTCAAAACACCAACACTCATAAATTAATCAAATATTCATGCGAACCTTTGAAACTTCTGATGGATAAACTAGATGTACTTGACAACAAACCCTTTAATCCACAACTTTTGAACTAGCCAAAATACAAAGGAACAAAATAAACTCCAAATTTAGACTATGTAATTGAATGTTCTTTGTCCCAACTAATTGAATCTTCTGGATGCTCCTGCATCACTTTCTTAGGTGATTATCGAAGCTTAATGTAAGAAAATTATCTTTATCAAAGTCTTGCTTAAGTGATTATCCAAGCCTAATGTAAGCAAATCAAATCAAATCAAATCAACATCGTCATCATCTTATCTTTGGCAAGAGATATGTTGTAGGACATGTTTGAAATGAGTCTTTTGTTTTGATTTATCTTTTGATCATTAGATTTTCACCCATGACTACACCTACTTACAACCACCTTCATCTATCTATATTTTGGTGTGTCACAACTACTGTATAATGAGGCATTGTTTTATCTTGTATATGATGTTTGTAATTTCTTCAGTGTCAAGCCCATGCAAATATGACCTTGTCACCCTAGATCCTCATACTTGGGTGCATAATTTCCTTTTCTATATCAAATATTAATATTTCTCAATACATACTGGCATAACCTATCAATCATCATCAAAATATCCTCCATTTTCCATTCAAATTCCCCTTCCGTTTCATCTCCTCCATACTCTTTCATCTTCTAATCCCCTCATTGATCCTTTTCATTTCAAGAGCACACATGTGTTCTCCTAACTCACATGTTCTCTCGAGGGGGCATCTCCTTACCTAATCGTTAATATTTCCTTCATCCTCCTTTCCCATCCTCCCATTAATTAGGGCATAATCTTTTATCCTTATCCTCTCTCACTCATTATGTTTTAATCTTCTTCGATACAATGCTACTTCGCAATGTCATATCAAAGAGTGAAAAAATGTAGAAACCTAAAATATGACCTTACCCAACCACGCCTAATTTTAGCCTTTCCCAAGCCATTAATTAAATAAATATGATTTATTTATTTACTTATTCCCACCCTTTCCCATCTTTATCCCAATCCTTTAATTAAATAAATATTTACTATTTATTTAATTGTTATTCCTTCATTATGATCCTATTAATTAAATAAACTCTTTATTTAATTGATTGCCCTTTATCCTCTATCCTTGTCCATCTAATCCTAGCCCTCCATCTTGCTCATGTGGATCATAATCTAAATTTTTCCTCATGTGACAAATTTACCCTTCACAAGTCTAATTAACTCCTTGCTTAGATTCATTGAACCTAGACACCTAGTCAAAATTCAAACTAATTTTTCATCTTAGCCACTCATCTCATTTAAGCTCTTAATCCTAGCCATTGCCACAAATAATTTTGTCAATCATAAACCTAGATCATATCCTTCAAGTGCTACTTGTCACATGATTGTATCCTTGGTTCAATCCCCAATCTTGTTTCAATCTTAGCAATCTATCATCAATAATTCTTAGCCATTGATTTTTACTCTTCAAGATTCTATATCTTCAGGCTCCCATCCTTCATTTAGACATCTAGAATCAAAATATCATATTTTTGTGCTATCATTTTGATCACTTCTCTATCAAATCATGTATCAAAGGTTATGCTAAAGTATTGAGTAGTTCACATATCAACATCAAAGTGAAAATCAAATGGAATAAGGATGCTCTCCATTTCCACTCAATCAAGGGGAGAAGAAAATATTCTAGGAGAAGGTATTATACCTTTGTATTGCTCTTATCTTCTTTTTTCTTCTTCAATATTTTCCAACCTCTTCACCTGGGTGGATAAAATTGTCACCAATGGCCTATAAGAGATTAAAGTTGGAATCCATCGGGCTAGGTTGGTTCACTAATTTTGTAAATCCTTGGGATGGAGGACAAACCCACAATGTAGTATGGTATACACAAAATTCTCTTCCTAATTGTTAGATGTGGGTTAAGGACAAACCCTTGGTTTATTATGGGATACACCAAATCTTCTTCCCATAAGTTTGATGTTGTAAAAGACCGAGGAAAATGATGGACCCACAATGTAACACACAATGCACCAACATTCCTTTTCTATCTGGGATGCACTATGAAAAAAATTAGTGCCATTTGGATATGTCGAGCATTCACTATGTATATTTTAGTCACTATTATACCTGTGATATACATATCTACTAGTCACCATTGTACTTGTGATGTGTGTATGATTCAATCGCTATTGTACTTGTGATGTGTGTATGAGCCAATCACTATTGTACTTGTGATGTTCATATGATCTAGTCACTATTGTAATTATGATGTATGTATGATCCACTCAATGTCATACTTGTGATGTGTGTGAGCTAGTCATCTTGCATATATGTGATGTATGCTCGATACAATCATTATGTGTGATTTTGGAATCATGAAATGATATGATTGCTATGTGTAATTGTGTGCATTATACACTAATGATTGGTATGGAACCAACACTTGATGACAAATTATTATCATTCTATTATGATTGGCTAAGTTGATAGCTTACACATACTTATTTAATAGTCATGAGTTAAAAGAAAGATTAGATATATCATGCAAGAGAGGATGAACTCCCTCTAATAGTGGTGTGCAAACTACAAAGCCTCTAATTTCCCAAAAGGGATACATAGAGAGGGTCATCATGAATGACCCTAATTGTGGAATCTTAACACTTTTGAGTGTAAGCATATAAATAGTGACGTTGAGTTATCACCACCATGGTGAATGGAGAAGTTTTGACATTTTAGATGGAAGATGCTTGGTCGATAAGTTGGTAGTTATTGTGAATTGAATTAAAAAAATAGTGGCTGAGGGGTGGATTTCACATAAAACTTAAAATGTAAATATTTTTTTTAAAAAATAATAATCTATTTTACTATTTTTTTGTGTGTGGAACATAGACCTTGATGGTCACTGAAAAACCTACGTTCACTAAAAAATAGAAAATAAATTTAATAATCAAGTTGAATATATCTATAATTATTCTTTCTAGAAAGCTTACTTCAAGGGCTACAATCCTACAAATTATCTTATCACATTCATTCCTATTTTTGGTTCAAACCAAGGTTGGAAACATAAAATTCTAAAGAAAATCATAGGCTTAAGGTGGAAAGGTCATTTATGGGACCTTCATTTGAAGGACCGTCAAATGAAGATACCTTTGTCCGAAGGTATCTAAGGACCTTTGAATGAAGCTAGGTACTTTCCACAAAAACAAAAAACAAAGCTTCAAACAAAAGTAATTTTCATAGAAAGAAAAAAGGGAACTTCATTTGAAGGTCCCTTTTTTTCCTTTTATGGATATTTCCTTCATTCAAAAGTTTTTATATTTTAAACCTTTAAATCAAGGTTCATGTTTGTTCGAACCTTGGAATGAGGGAATCTTCATTTGAGGAAATACTTTTGGATGAAGGTGTTTCTTAGTTTTTACCTGCATTTCAATTAAAAAAACTAATTTCCCATATTTGGTTCTCAGTATTGTGGGTTTACCCAAATATATAATCTATTTAGGAGATAGTTAATTAGTTAAACTCAACTCTTAAAGACAAGTTATTTAATAAAGAATATCTACATAAGATAGAATTGTATGATTAATACTTAATAGAATGCATAAAATTTTTGGACACCATAAGATTGTGAAAAGTGTCTTAATATTATGAATTGAAACACAAAAGGTCAATGCTCTAAGTAAACTTCACTAATTATAAGAAACAGGGAATTCTAGAGATGAAAAACAAGCCCAATGAACAATAAGAGCTATTATATTTAGTCAACCCAAATTTCACTAATTATAAGAAACAAGAAATTATGGAGATGAAAAACAAGCCCAATGAACAATAAGAGCTATTATATTTAGTCGACCCAAATTATAATCAGTACAAAGCCTTGCATATATAGGCGAGGAAGAGGCAATTCACCTATGATAAGTGTCCTATGAAGTGACACAAATGAATAGACAAAGTGTCATATATGTGTCAACCTTAGGATCACTTGTAGTGTGCAAACCAACAACCTATTTGATAGTCGACCCAAACTTCACTAATTATAAGAAACAAGAAATTATGGAGATGAAAAACAAGCCCAAGGAACAATAAGAGCTATCATATTTAGTCGACCCAAATTACAATCAGTACAAAGCCTTGCATATATAGGCAAGGAAGAGGCAAACCACTTATGATAAGTGCCCTATGAAGTGGCACAAATGAATAGACAAAGTGTCATATAGGAGTCAACCTTAGGATCACTTGGAGTGTGCAAACCAACAACCTATTTGACCAAGTCATCAACCTTGATGCCAAGTGTTGAGTGACCTTTGAGGTGAGATGGAAAGTCTTCCAACCTCACAAATGTAGCACATGAACCTGATAACCTCTAATGGTCTAAAAGGTTGCACATTCAATTAGACCAGATGTTATATAACCTCATTCAATTAAAACCCCCTTGATTATATTCCCTGCTCCCTCCGTCCCTTAATTTGGCACTTTATAGAAGTGCTTTGTAAATAGTTCAAACAGGTCCATTGGAAGCGTTGTGAAAAACAAGCACTTCTGTTAAAAATGACACTCAATTATGAGTTATCGAGCAAAAATTATTAAACTTTCAAAATTTTTACCTTTATAAAATTGACTTAACCTTCTTAAAATTGAGGAGATTTTAAGTTCCCTTGAGGCTCAAATCCATGTGACCAAGGGCTAAGAGTGGGAAAGACTCACCCCCCCTTTTAATGACATGCCGTGGAGTTTTAGTGACATGAGAGATTTTGACAAGAGGAGTCCATAGTGCTCCCCCTCCACACCAAATTTGACGAGCTGTTTGACAGGCTGCACCAAGGGAATCCGCTGATGCTACGATGGCTTCCGCCACGCCAGTCGGCCCATGGGATCCGCCAATGTCGCGGATCTGCAACTCAAACGTCTGCGTGACAGAGAGGGTCGCGATTTCAAACTGCATAGGGATTTTTTGAGCATCATGAATGGGAGATAAGCGAGCGCAACGAATGGGAGATAAAATTATAGCCAAGAAACCTATATATCACCCAAATGTCACAACCTTCCTCCTGTATAGAACCCAGATGGTCACGGCCATTCTTTGCAGTTTGAGCTTTTGTGAATATAGGTGTCAAAATGGCGAAAAGAGTCGTGATATTTCAATGACAAAAGATCAGAGAGAGCCGCAAGGTACGCGAGCGACCAATTATCGCGGCCTCTCAAACACAAGCCGCCAGATGAGATGGGCGTGACCTACTTGCGAAACCCCCTTTGTGCAAAGCGTGTGGGGACTTTGGGCAGAGTAGTAGAAAATTTGTGTGCACTATGTGCACGGGTCCTTTGCAGCAGACGAGTTAAAACACACAGAAGGAATAACTCACACAGATATGAATGCCCCCCAACAACAAATATTGAGCCACCCACAAATGAAGAACCCTACGTCTAGAATCAAAGGCTCAAATCCATGTGACCAAGGGCTAAGAGTGGGAAAGACTCACCCTCCCTTTTAATGACATATGCCCTGGAGTCTTAGTGACATCAGAGATTTTGACACAGGAGTCGTCCATAATGCTCCCCCTCCACACCAAATTTGACGAGCTGTTTGACAGGCTGCACCAAGGGAATCTGCTGATGCTACGATGACTTCCGCCACGCCAGTCTGCCCATGGGATCTGCTAATGTCGCGGATCTGCAACTCAAACGTCTGCGTGATAGAGGGGTCGCGATTTCAAACTGCATAGGGATTTTTTGAGCATCATGAATGGGAGATAAACGAGCAGAACGAATGGGAGATAAAATTATAGCCAAGAAACCTATATATCACCCAATTGTCACAACCTTCCTCCTGTATAGAACCCAGATGATCACGACCATTCTTTGCAGTTTGAGCCTTTGTGAATATAGGTGTCAAAATGGCGAAAAGAGTCCTGATATTTCAATGACAAAAGATCAGAGAGAGCCGCAAGGTACGCGAGCAACCAATTGTCGCGCCCTCTCAAACACAAGCCGCCAGATGAGATGGACGTGACCTCCCTGCGAAACCCCCTTTGTGCAAAGCGTGTGGGGACTTTGTGCAGAGTAGTAGAAAACTTGTGTGCACTATGTGCACGGGTCCTTTGCAGCAGACGAGTTAAAACACACACAAGGAATAACTCACACAGATATGAATGCCCCACAACAACAAATATTGAGCCACCCACAAATGAAGAACCCTACTTCTACAAAAAAAAATATTCCAAGTCACACCTCAATTTTACCTAAATTCGTCAATTCAAGGTTGTGTAAAGCCGTGTGTGGATCCTTCCTGCAAATTGTTTACACATAGCAAATGGAATCTAAGAAAATACAATGAATTTGTTCATCTAATGGCTTGAAACTATCTCCTCCTACGTTCTGATATCATATAAGAGACAAGAAATTATGGAGATGAGAAATAAGCACAATGAACAACAAGAGCTATTTTATTTAGTCAACCCAAATTACAATGAGTAAAAAGCTGCGCATATACAGGCAAGGAAGAGACAATCCACCCATGAGATGGATTGACAAATACAAGTGCCACTTCACCCCATGAAGTGGCACAAATGAGTGGACAAGTGTCATATAGGTGTCAACCTTAGGATCACTTGGAGTGTGTAAATCAACAACATATTTGACCAAGTCATCAACCTTGATGCAAAGTGTTGATTGACCTTTGAGGTAAGACGGAAAGTCTTCCAACCTCAAAAAAGTAGCATATGAGGTTTACCAAATAAGTTGGTAACCTCTAGAGGTATAAAAGGTCGTACATTTAGTTAGAAAAGATGTTATATAACCTCATCAACCTAAGTACACTTAAGTATAGTGAATGGATTAATTATTCAGTCTAACAATCCCCTTTATATTTAGGGAGGTCACAAAAGTGCAATAGATGGAAATGAAATGGGTCCTGACTAGAGACCATGTTAGGTACCCTTGTACAATGCATTCTCTCATAAAGTGGAGTAAAGGAAAAAATCCAGTGGGATCAAAACTCTTTTCTAAAAGGAGAAAGAGAAGGATTTAAAACCGTCTAAAAAAGATGCCCCATGATGATAGAAACATTATGATGGAGAATTCCTGAAGCATACATAAAAATTGTAAACTCTATCGATGATGAACTTGTGTTTGTTAGAATCAATGGATTTCCAAAAAATGTAGATCAAGATGAGAGATACAAAATATTGCATGAGTGAACATATGAACACTACTCAACCATGTAGACAAAATCAATCAAACTCTATGCAGTTGAAAATACAGATAGTACTATGATTAAGAGTACTAGAATCTCAAAATGTGATCCACTAAATTAATCCCCCATATGAGAGATGAAGATAAAAGGTTCACAAGACCTTCCAAAAATAAGATTCCTCCACTGCTTCATTGAAATAAGCAAATAGGCATTAGCATAACACTGTCATAGTCCACCCTTAATCCTAAGAGAAATAAGCAAACCAACTGAAATGAGGAACAATAGTGTGTAAGGAATGTAAAGATGGACAAACAACTAAAAAAGGTTGTGCATCAAGGCACACACGAATGAGGTGAGAATCATGAGCAGACATTGTTGTGATGTTAAATCATGAGGATCCACAACTATGATGTCAAATCAAGGCTCTACACAATCACCCATTACACTTTATAATTTAGTGTAAGTTCTAAATTCCTAGTAACACATTCAGTTTTGTGGCACTTTATATGAGTGCATTTTCAAGTCAGATTAAGAAGACATAGATTAAGTTATGTCTTGCAAACCTCAATTAATCAATTAAATATAAAACCCATCATTATATTTTTTCCCTTTAATTTGACACTTTCTAGAAGGATTGATTTGATTGCAAAAGTTTTCAAACTTTTCATAATAATTTTTACATCAAATATTAGAAAAGGGGAAAAAACTCGAGATTTTAAGCCTCTTTGGGTTGGAAAGAACCAAATGCTCAAATGCATGTGACCAAGGGCTTGACGGGCTGCACCAAGGGAATCCTGTTGACACGAATGGGACATAAAACCAATTGTTGTTCCCTCTGAAACACTAGCCGCCCAATGAGATGGGCATGACCTGTCTGCAAAACCCCCTTTACGCAAAACAAGTGGGGCCTATGTGCAGAGCAACAGAAAACTTGTGTGCGCAGGTGCTTTATATCAGATAGGTTAGAACGCATAGGCGAGGAATAACTCGAACATATATGAATACCCCGCCATAACAGATATTGAGCCACCCTCAAATGAAGAACCCCATGTCTGCAAAAACCTCCAATTCGCAACTCAATTTTGCCTAAATTCATCAATTCAAGGCTGTGTAAGGTCGTGTGAGGTATCTTGACTAACGAGAGATGTGGTGCTTCAAATCCTTCTCGCAAACTGTTCACACACAACCAATGGAATCTAACAAAATATAATGATTTTTTTTATCTAATGGTCTTAAACTATTTTTCCTATGTTCTCATATTATATAAGAAACAAAAAAATCATGGAGATGAGAAACAAGCACACGAGGTTTACCAAATAACTTGGTTATTTGTAGAGGCATAAAAGGTTACACATTCAATTAGATGTTGTCTAACTTCATCAACCTAAGTACACTTAAGTATAGTGAATAGATCAACCTAAGTACATTTAAGCATAGTGAATAGATTAATTATTCACTTTAACACTAATTAAGTGTGAAAGTGATCCAAGAGAATAAATAATTAGTAAATAACCATTTTCCAACTAACACCACATTCAACAACAACTTATGGAGAAGCCCACAAATTCAAAGAAAAAAATATGCAAAGATGAAAATATGATTTCTAGCGATGTGGTTTGATTAGGTACTCATGCACAAAGAGATCTCTAAAAAGATGGATAAAGAGAGAAAATCCCATAGGTAAACACTCCTCCCAAAAATATTGAACAAGATAAATACTTACAAACCTCTAGAAAATTTCATTAATATTAGGAATGAGAATATGAACATGAATAACTCCATGAAGCATGAAGAAGTTACAAATGTAACTATTGAAGTATAATTTCCACATCTATAGAATCTTCACTAAAATTATGATGAAGATCAAGATCAAAGAAGAAATAATTTATGTACTTATGATCTCAATGAAACTACTCAAACAAGCTCAAATTGCTATTAGGCACCAATCTAGTTATAAAATATATAGTTGACACATTCAATGTATGAATGAACTCAAGGAAACTACTCAAACAAAGCATAGATGATATACCATTCTTGATGCTTCAATTTGGAAACTGAAAATACTACTGCTAATAGCCTAAAAAATGCTAACTAAAAGATATAGAACGTAGCCTCCATAAATAGGTATGTAAAAGTGTCTATATGCTATATGTTCCTTCACACCAAAATGCATGGTAACTAGCGCCTAAATTTGCTTAGCATAGAGGAATAAAAACTAGATACATAGATCACTACAAAATGAACCAAATATGGATTATCATAAATAATATGATACCCCCTCCATGTTTACAAGGGAGAGGTATGGGAAAACTACTAAAATATATTATGTCACAATGTAGTGTAGGAAGGTAAATAAGCAACATCAAAAGGACAAATGTACACACAATTAAAATAGGGTGCTCTCATACAAGATACACTCACATTATGGAAGCGCACAACTAACATCTTATGACAATACTAAGAAGGATGTTATCATATAAGGCACAATCCTATGAAAATAACACACAACTAACCTCTCATGACACTTTACAAGTAGTGAGTACAAGATCACGACTCAATTTTTTTTGCAAGAGTACAAAAATATATTTGCATGGAAATTTATTCTAATACATTTACAAGTTTGAAACTGTATAAAAAATTAATTCTTATTATGTCAATACAGGGCCATATGCTAAAAATATATATAATTTCTATAAAAAATGAGTCCAAATAAAGAATTACCTACATCATTGTGTAGTATGTAGATAAAAAAATTGACACCTATAAGAAGTTGCAAATTTGATATTGTGGGAAAAATTTATGCCCCACAAAAAAGGAACCAAAGAGAGCCTTCAAACAAAAATAATAATATGATTTATAAGAAAATATAGGAAAATCACTAGCTTCACTATGTAGTGCTTGGAAAAAGATTTTCATCATGTATAAAAAGTTGACAGTAAGACTCTATGTGTATGCAAGTTTGAGCCTACTAGACAAAATCAAAGCAATATTAACCTATTCTACTCAAAACATAAGCAACACTAAGATTAAGCATAAAAGTTAGTAAAACATGATGAAAACATGAAATATTTTACCAAACCAACCCTTGTTGCACCAATATGAGGTGGTTGTGCTCATGGATGGTTGGATGTGAGTTCACTTTCCACCACCATAAGGTTGAATTTCAATATTATCATGAAATGGATAAGGGAAGTCTCCAATTTATATAGTTTTGGAGAAACCAATGGATGGATGAGATCAAAAGGTGAGATAAATGGCTCAATGAATTGATTGAGAGCCATGAGGAGATGAGAGGAGGACAAGTGTCCTCTTGTGGTTGGAGAGATGGAAGGAGAGGGATTAAGAGGGGAATCAATGGTGGAAATTTCCCTTGGAGGAAGTGGAGGGACAAGATGGAAAAGGGTACTTGGAAGTACCTTAATGGAATTTAAAATTATATATGAGGGATGGGTAAGGGTTTGACTGATGTGACATGGTATCAATGCCTTTTCAAATGTACAAAGGCTCATGTATTTGTACACATGTGGGGATGTCCATGATTTGAGGCAGTTTGACCAAGGATTAGATTCTGCAAGTAGGGGATTAAAGGGTTAATGAATTTTAACCCATTTAATGAAAAGTGAAAGGAAATAAAAAATAAATAAATGAAATATTTATCTAATTTTTTGGGATGAGGATGGGAGACATATATAAATAAATAATTAGATATATTTACCTAAGATGGACTATAAGAGGAAGATGATTAAATGGTTTAGGTTAGAAACAAGTGTGGGTGACTAGTGATGAATAGTGAGATTTTTTTTTGATAGATTAATAGTTGGGTACCTTAGGGCCAACACCCATTGTATTATATCGGGTATCAACAAAATTATAGTTTTGGAAGCAAAAGTCTGCAATAGAGAAAAATGTTGTAACCAACCTTCATACTACTAAACCCACCCTACTATGCCGAGCTAGGGTGATCCCACAATATTGGTTTATAATTTTTGGGCAAACTGGACATCAAACTAATTTTGTTTAGCTAAATCTTCACTTTCGGGCTCCTATAGCGGCTAAACCGTGAGGAATTTGAAGATGATGAAAACTAGTGATTTGTGATGTTTTGTTTATAGATTCTAAATATTTTTTTTTTCATTTTTTTGGGAATCAAATTGCACTTATTTTTCCATCTCCTTCGAAAACTAGTTTTTTTATTTAAAATAACATTTTTAAGGAGTGACGCTTATCGTATACAACATAATTTTTTTTTGTATGAAGGATAAAATTCTAATTTTTTCAAAATTAGATTTGTAACTACGATATCTAGCACTTTCATTTGGTTTTATAGTGTTTTATTGAATATTTTTTCCTTAATCAAGTTTCGAAGTCAAACCAATTACAATTCAGACATAGGCGGACCGTATACAACATCACTTTTTCTATATGTATCGAAATTCTTTTTTTTTTAATGGATCAAGGACATCAATACCCAACTCGAACATATTTTTCAACATTTTATTTTGATAATCTACTATTTTTCCACATGTGCAGAACAAAGAACTTGATTTTCGGTGGAAAACCTATGTTTAATAAAACTAAAAAAATACATACATAATAAAACCAAAACATATTAAAATTATATTTAGTGGATAGCTCGTTTCGAGGATTACCATCTTCTAGTTGGATCTATGAAGTCTCCTCCATCTTCATCCTCAACTTGAGCTTTGAAGGGTGAAAATCTGGAGCTTTTTTGTGTCGGAGGGTGGGAAGGTGGGAAATGGGGGGTTTGAGCGAACCTAAGGGGTTCACTTGAACCCCCTTTCCACAATGGGAAACGTGGGTTCCCACATGCAAAGGGGTTTGCTCAAACCCTGGTTCGAGCGAACCCCTTTTGGGTTCGTTCGAACATTGAGTTCGCTCAAACCCCTCAAAATGATTTTTTTTTGCATGGGTGAGTATTTTGGAAGTTTTCCTTCCTCACTCAAATTGTAAACCACTTTTTTGGTTTCACCCGCTAGCTATGAACTTCCTACCTACTCGCGATGCATGAGTAAAACCATATACTAGGTCAAGAACATATATGCAAAAAGGACCTCAGCACAGGGATTCACTTATCCTCCTTCTCTTTGACTTCCTGAGGCCACAAAGTGTAGTGAAGATGGGGCTCCTCACGTCTCGACCAAAACCTCTTTTTTCCTCCTCCTTTCTCATTGCCCTATTTAATTATTGATATGTATATTGTAGACATACTATCTGCATTCCTTCTCCTTTATCTTTGACGATATCAGTGTCATCTGGAGCTTTGATTGAGATGATTTTTTCTTCTTCAATTCTGTCCAATCTTGATCTGTAGGTGCGGGAGACTCCCCATCGTGCTCCTCCCTACTAGATGAAGTTCCCATACCATCCCCAGGAATCAAAGAACCCAACAATCTCATAGATTTTGATATGTTATCAATCCCATCTCCCCTAAGCTCTACAACTGTTAATGGCTCAACGGATGCTGAAGAATCATCCATACAGGAGGGAGGTGAAGCTTTTTCTAAATTTATTGGGGGGGTCACTGACATCCTTTTATGTGTCTTCCCCAAGTGTAGCCTGTGAGGATATGTTGGTAGCCTTTGGCGAGGGGGAGGAAACATCATTTTTTGTAGCCTTGGGAGGAGATTGAGGAGCGATTGTGCCAATTGGAGAAGTCAGAGCAATGTTGTAATGGTGGGGCTCAACCCCCATCCACCAGGTTGGCTTCTCTCGTGAAGCCTGTGCACCCTTCACAAAAGAGACCTTTTTACATTGTGCAGTAAGGTGATCTGCTGAAAAACATTTCTTGCATCAGAAAGGTATTTTTTCATAGTTTACCTGCTGCCTCTAGGTTATGCTACCCACCTTCACATCAATTTCAGCAAGTAGACTGATAGAGAGGTCCATTTCAATACATATTCGGGCACACGTTGAGTTTTCATAATTTATAGTTTCTTCTGAGGCACCATGATACTTCCCCAGGTTGTTTCCAATGGCTCTCAAAACATCAAGTTCCCAAAATTGTATGGGCAGGTATGGTAGATGCACCCACTAAAAGGCTAAGGAAAAAGAGTTTGACCGAGGATTGAAGGAAGGAAACCATGGCTTTAAGCATAAAAATATCCATTAAAGAACCAAGGCCCCTGGTCCAACACCTTCTTTCTATCATCAGAGGAGTCAAATTCCAAAATAAAAAAACCCCTGGCGCACGGGTAAATGCTCACTTCTTCCTCTAAGCTCTCCTTCCAGCTCTTAGAAGTCCACTTATGAAGATCGCACAATTTTGGCCACAATCTGATGAACCTGCATATTAGTGCATGCTCCATAAGAAAGTCTTCCCTATCTTGAATGCCACTGGTTAAGCAGATCTTTGGAATCACATCAGAGCGGTGAAATGGCAAGGCTCTGCCAACATTGGTGATAGCACTGAGGGAAGGTTGGAAGGAAGGGTTTGACTCCATGTTAGAAGTAGAGCCTTAGGGGATCCCATTCAGAGTCACATTCATCCCAGCCAACGCAGTCGAATTATGGCCAGGGGATCTAAATTGTTTGATTGTAGCCCATGACGAATTGCCCTTTTGCGCACCTAATTTTAGGGCCTTAGAGTAGCAGAGGCGAAAAACACCCTGCGACGACCATCCCCCATGAGTAGACCCACCCTCGCGATCTCCCATCTCCTGCTTCTCCGCTCCAACTCCAATAGTGAAGGGTTGCTAGTCTGCGAAGTTTCGCAACATTTCACAGAATAACTTTCGTGGGGATTGATATTCGTATGAATAGTGACATTATTAACTAAATAATAAAATATTAAATTTAATTAATAAGGGGTAGGAATGAGATAATTAATTGAATAATTAGGGTTTCATTCAATCAATTATAAAGGAAATAGTTTGGTAATGGCAATGTGTCAGATTTAGGTGTCTACAAACTCTATGTCCAAATTTTATGTCACTTACAAGCTCCCAAAATAAGAAATAGGTAGTAAGATCATTTAAAATATTTATTTCTATAAAAAAAATAGAATTAATAACTAAAAATTAGCTACACTATCATGATGTAAATTTTTTTTTTCTCTTTTTTATAAAAAAATTAGAAAATGGACATTATATAGAAATAAAGGGGCATTTAAGGTCAAACTATAAAATATAAAATTTCATCTGTACAATATAGAAGCAAATATATAAGGGGCTAATGATGTTAGCATTATGATATTTTAATCTTATTAAAAAAAATTGTAATCTTGTGAGTAATCCCAAAAAATAGTAAGAAGACTAAAAATTACCCTTTTAACCTTAAAAATTTCATTTATTAAGAAAAATACCATCACCAAACCACCTATGGGGAAATTGGTGGTTTTGATCCATGTGGTCAATGTAGGAGGTGACACTTTTATGTTTTTAGTAGTAGAGATCAATGGTATATTAGTGGATTGGTTCAAGCGAGAGGAACAAACTTGTGATGACACCAAGATAGTTGGTGCTAGTGTAGTGGTGGTAGTGGAGTTTGAAGCCCCTATGGAGTTAAGACCGCCATGAGTACCTACTTCCTCCCTATGTGGAATAGTACTAATGTCACCTTTATGTAGCACCTACCTAGTTTTTGTTTAGAAGTGTATGAAAAAAAACCATATTAGATGGCATAGGTGTAGGGATTTTTGAGAAATGAAGTATAACATTATGATGAAGTAAGAGTATAGTGGCAAACAATAGTATAGAAAGCATATGGTTATATGCATTTATACAATCTCTACAATTTTTTTCATCTAGCCACCCTTGGAGCTCCTTAAAAACCTAAACATATGTTGTCAAGAATATGTCAAGAATAAGAAAAACTTATTAATTTTATAATTCACTCATAGATTGTTAAGATTTTTTGACTTAATAGTGAGGTCCATTTTGCTCCAAGATGGACCATTTGAAAGAACTTAGCAAAAATCAAACAAAAGAATGGGTTTATAAATCTAGAGTCTTGATACCATGCATAAGTCTAGGAAATAGAAGCCAAGCATCCTACAAAGCCAAAGAAACTTTCCACAAGTAGAATTGGAATAATAAACCTAGATTTCTATTAATGAATCAATGCCTCTCATCTATAATAATTGTCCTAAACATCAGGTCTATTCTCTTATATAGATAAGGAAGAGGTTATGAATAACATTTAGAGAGAAATTATCCAAAAATAAATAATTAATTTAAGGAATAATTAAGTAGTTAAGCTCAACTACAAAAGAGTAGTTATCTAATAAAACATGTCTACTTAATGTATAATTATAGTATTAATACTAAATAGTATGCATGGAACTTAGGACACCATAAGATTATGACAAGTGTCTTAATATTATGATTTGCAACACAAAATATCAATTTCCTAAATAAACTCAATTGATTAAGTGTTAATGTCATCTAAGAAGACAACTAATTAGTAATTAACAATTTTCATGCTAACAAGGGCTTCAATGAACAAAGACATGTTTTGCAATTTCTAGGCTATCAAGTATATTGGGACATGCTTCAAAAGTCAACATATATATGTGATTCACATTTATAATTAGATTTAATCTCATTATAAATAAAAAATTTAAGAATTAAAAATAGGGTCATAAGTCTAGCGTCTAAGATTTAAGCCATACAAAAAATGGCAAAGCTATTAGTAACAAAAATATTGACATCTACCTTGTAGCCTTCATAAAGGCACTCCTTCAAACTCATTCAATGTTTTGGAGTCTCCAAAAGAAAGTAATTAGTTGAAGATAATCACTTTACATCGATTGGAAGATAGGATATCTAAACAAGAAAAACATGTGGGGTAAAGATTATTTGCATTGGTGAAAACATTTGCCTTCCTCAATAGAAAATCACCCTTTCTTATAATATTTTTTCTTTAGACTTGGTGGTTGAAGTGATCAAGGTAAAGGTAGAGGTAGAGGCCAATGGAAGCATATAGGAAAAGGAAATAAAACTAGAAGATGCATTGGATAGTTTCAATAATGTGATAATCAAAATGGTTGACAATACTTGCACTATAAACAATGTGATCACAATGGTAGTGAAGAATCATGAAAGAAGCTTAAGTCATTTTTAAAAATAAAATTGCCTATAACTGTGAACTTTAAATTGGAATAAAAAAGCCTCCTTAAAACTTTTGTATTTATATAATTTTATTTTTAAACTTTTATAATACATATAATTACTCAAAAAAAACCAAAAAAAATCGACATTCTAATTCAAAATTTCGTTGCAGGAAGGAATTTAAAAATTCATTGGGAACCCTTGCTTAAAAAGATTCCTAGTTTTCCTTAGCAGTTCCTACCAGCATAATGAGTACGTACCTCAAATTCCGCCCGGAAACGATCATTCCATGAATCCTCTCGAGTAAGCCGTACTGTTTCACCGCTCCCATGACCATGTCTTATTTCCAAGGTTAGCGCTCTTACTTCCCACAAAATGTTGCTCTGAACAAAATCAGAACATCTTGTAATTTTTAGCATTTGCATTTTACTCAAATGTCCCATCTTCGGCAACATTTTCAGTTTTATACAATCCTCAATATCCAGCATTACCAGACCATCAGGAAGAATCGGCAACTCAATAAGGTCCGTACATCCACGGAGGACTAATTCAGTTAATTGAGAGAGCACAGAAAAGCTTAAAGGCAACGTGGAAAACTTATTATGTCCCAAATGGAGACTTTTCAAGGATGACAGTTCTCCGAAATTCTCTGGAATGAACTTTAAATCACAACATCCTGCCTCGAATCTCACCAAAGATTTAAGTTTGGAAAAACTTGAAGGCAGTGTCGTTAAGTTGTCACACTTGTTGAGTAGTAACTCCTCCAAAGATTCAAAGCCACCAATTTCATCTGGTAGAACACATAAAAACTCACAGTGGTTCATATTGAGACAGCGCAGGCGTTTGAGATGAGCAACTGATGGAGGTAAAGTAACAATCAGACAAAACTCTAGGTCCAGTTTCTCCGGCCGTGAGAGGCTACCAATAGAATGGGGCAAGTCACCTAATCCGAAGACGTCTCTAAGTTCAAATATTTTGAGAGACTTGAGACCTTCAAGGATATCTGGAAGCCTGCTAAGATTTGAGCAGTAAGAAATAATTAATTTTTGCAAACAAGATAGCTTAATGATACTAGTTGGAAGTTGTTCCAGTTTTTCGCACCGAATGAGATTCAAATACTCGAGTTTTTGCAGACAACCTATGGAATAAGGTAAAGCCTTTAGACAAGGGCATTCCGCCAAGCCTAAATGTTTCAGTTCCAAGAGGTTACCTATGCAATCCGGCAGTTTCTCTAACCTAGAACAACATGACAGTTCCAAGAAATAGAGCTGTGCCTGAAAACCGAGAGAATCTGGTAGTTCGGTGATCAGGGAGCACCCTGTCAAATCTAGCTTTCCTAAAGATTTCAGATTGGCTAAAGTAGGAAGCCTCTGTAAATTTGGACACCAATTCACCCGAAGAACTCTGAGATTTTTGGGCATCTGCCAAACATATGTAGTTATTGATTAGTGCTTACGGATAACATTATAGAATCAGTTCATTCAAGCTCTTATGCATTTCGGAGGAACACTTATGACTAAATAGGCTACTTACCTTCTGATGTGATTGTTCCGTCCACAACTGCTTCAGAGAGAATTGTAAGTCACTGCCATGGGAAATGCTTCTAGAGCTCAAATCAAGAATAGCTAGATGCCCGAGGTTCCATTGGGACGGCAAGACCTCCAGTGAACAACGTCTCCACTTAAACCATTTCAAATCTGGTGATAATTTACTAGTATCACCTTCCATTAAAATGGTATCATTAAAACATAGCTACCGGAGACCATTCATTGAAGCCAAAGATTTCTTTTTCAATCTGGTTCCTTCACTCTCTTGTACGTATAGAAGGTATTTAACATTCTCTGTACCCTAACCAGGTGAAATACAACATGTATCAAATGTCAATCATCACATTCCTTTCCCCTGTTTGGCAAATTTTAATTAAATAGAGAAATTTTCTTACCCGTTTCTCAGTAATTACTTTTTGCACATCCTCCTGCTTCCATAATCTGCTTCGCTTGCCGGGGTTTCCAGGAGATTGGTCTGCCACTATAGCTCTCCCTAAATCTCGTACAAGATCATGCATTCTGAACCGATTGTCATTGTCAATCTTTACAAGCAATTTCTGCTGAAGATTGTGAAGGGCTGTGTGTACATCTAACCCCAATTCATCCCAGAAGATAGAGGGTTCTTCCATATCTTGGCCAACAAAGAAGCAGGCAATGTCTAAGAATATCTCTTTCTCGGATGGCAGAAGAGAGTCATAACTGATCTTCAAGGGTTGAAAAATCTCTTGATAACTGAGATTCTTAAGCATTCTAAGTGCTTCTTCAACCCAGTATTTATAAGTGGTCTTTTTGTTAGTTAAAAATGCACCCAAAACCTCTAATGTAAGTGGAACCCCACCAGAAGCCTTGACGATCTTTGTGGATAGGTTTCGGTAAGAGTCATCTGGCTGTGCTTTGTGAAATGCGTGCCAACAAAATAACTCTAAAGCTTCATCATGTTGAAGACCTTGCAGTTCGTAAATGTTTTCAGGTGGCATGCTTATATTTAGGCTACCGCGGTCACGAGTGGTTATAATTACTCTGCTTCCAGCTCCACAGCAATCTAACCTGAAGTTCTCCAACTGCTTCCGGTGGTCAATATTATCTAAGATGACAAGAGAACGTATGGATCTTAGGTGAAATTGCAGGAGGGATTTTCCATGGTCAATATCATTTACTTTGATATCAACTTTTGACAAATCCTTCAACATTTGCGTTTGTAATCCTATGATACCACCACAGTCCTGAGCACCCTTAATGTCTGATAGAAAGCAAGAAGCTTGGAAGTTGCAAGAGACTTCATTGAAAATAGCATTGGACAGAGTGGTCTTACCAATGCCTCCGATCCCCCAAATGCACACTCGAATTGTTCTGTCAATGAGATGTAGAGCTAACATCTCCTTAATCTTCCACACATGATGCTCAAGTCCAACAACGTTTTGAGGAACTGGTCGGGGTAAGAAGTTCAATGCAGTGATGTCAGACACAACTTGCTCCATCAGTCTCGCTTAATACCTGTAAATTTGAATCAGTTATGATTAGAAAGTGAGAA
The DNA here is from genome assembly GCA_007115665.2 of Sequoiadendron giganteum. Taxonomy (NCBI): domain Eukaryota; kingdom Viridiplantae; phylum Streptophyta; class Pinopsida; order Cupressales; family Cupressaceae; genus Sequoiadendron; species Sequoiadendron giganteum. Next base: position 581,126,831 of record CM021100.1, on the reverse strand, counting down.
AATCTGTGGAGGACAAGAAAATAGCATTATGGCAAATGCGTACCCTGCGGTCATGTGAAGAGACCATCCAGATAAGGAGGAGACGTAATGAAGAGCATCCTTCCATTCGTCAACTATGTGCGGCTCACATCTACCTGGAAGGTTAGCTTTACTGTAATGCTTGTTGAATGCCTCTGCATATATGCCCCTCTCTTTGAGAGGATAGCGAACATCCGAGGGATTGACATCATAAAAGAGGGGGACAATTAGTCTTGTAGATCTGCACTTCCACATATGTCTCACCTCTTCCAAACATCAAGAAGAATCTGCGTAACCACTCGAAAAAATGGGAACGAGAATGGCACTATTTTCGACCGCCTCTTCCAAGCTCAATCCAATAATCTCGCCTTTATATAGTTTTTCAGTGTCCAGAAAAGCGTGAATTCCAATTGCTGTGAGAGCTCGGAATAGATGATCTACAAAATACTTTCGAACGTCCTGTCCTCTAAAACTAAGGAAAACATGATACTTGAAATCTAAGCATCGAATTTTCCCTGAGCATGGCCTGAAATTGGTGAATTCGGCCATGCTTTACACTCTCATTAACAAAAGAAATATGAGACACAACTGGATAACAACTAGGAGGACTCCGAGCAAGTATTACTAAGGGATTAATGGATTGATTGTGGTACAAAGCATCAGAATGATCTGGGAAACTGCAGTTTAATTCGATCTGTACACATAGGTGCCTTTCAAATCTGCTACCCGGACGCGAGATTCCAATTTCCAATAATAAAATTTGTATTGAATTTGGATTAGGAAACCGTCAAAATGAGTTAATGTCATTAGGAAAGCGGATGAAAGGAATGCAGAAGGAATCCCGTGTAAACCACGACAAAACTCTGTCAAACACTAAATGAAAGATTAAAGAAGTGACCAAACACCTACAGTAAGGGAGAGAAGCCGATCGTGGGTCAGGTATCGATTGTGGGTATATATTTGGACAGCCTGGGTCCACAGTTGGGCAATATATATGCCAATTAAAATTTCATATATGCTTTTTTATTTATGCTGAAGGCGTATCCAATTTGAAAGAGAGCAACCTGAATTTTACAATCCACGGTTGCCCCCTCTCTAGAGAACCTGGCCAACGATTCAAATGCTTCTGACCATTGATCATCTTCTGCAGAAAAGACAACCGGTTACAATGCTTTAGATTCCTGACAGAAGGTGTGGTAAAAGGCCACACAATCTTTTATTTGAAATTCCCAATCAAACTTGCAGCCGCCCCAAATCCTGCAAGATTTCGCTTGTTATATTTGAAAGTAGAGATCAAAACCAAATATCTCATATGCTTTACACTTGGTAATCGCATTTGACTGGATGTTTCTACAGCATTTAAATATTTCATATGCTTTGAATGTCAATAAATTTCCTGTAGTTTGCTCTCCATGACAACGTTGTCCCCTCAGTAATGCATCATAATTGCAATTAAGTCATTAGGAATGAATATTTTACTCCTATTTTTATAGCCAACTTGTAGAAGTGGTTGAATGGGATATTTTTACCTCATTAATGCAACATGTATTCTTAATTTCTCTGCTCAATCTACTTTCGCTTCTTTGCATAGTTTTTTTTACTGTTGTTTCCAAATTTGTGTTACTTGTGTCTAAGATCAAGTACCTGGAGTTTAGTACAACTTGCTAGCACTTGCTAGCTGCTTTGGAATTCAACCATTTAGAGAGTTATTATTCATTTCTACGTATGTCAAACTTCTTGAGAATTTATGAGGTTTCTTTCCAGATAGCGAATAGGTGGTAAGGTCTAGAAACTTAGAGTTGGTCAAAGAAAACACTTGTATAGGAATACATCTCCATAATTTACTGTAGCTGAGATCAACAGATTCCAGACCTACGATGGCTGATAGCTCCTTGGTTATAGTTTCGTTCAGTTTGTAAGAAGAAGAATTTAACAAAAAATCTTGTGGAGAAGAAAGAAGGCCTGACATATTTTCAAGTCTAGGAATAGAAACCAAGAATTATTGAAGAAGAATTAGTTCTCAGCCCTTTATCACTATTAAAATTTTAACTTAAGGATATGGTAGAGAAGTTGAAGAGTATATCCCATAAGGAGATCCTTGACCTGAATAAGTCTTATGAAGCCTTAAAGTGGAAGGGATATATATATATAGGGGGCGTTGTTAGAAGCTAGCGTGGAGAAATTGTAGTTTTATTTTTTCCAGCAGATGAGTGCTATTAATTTTTCTTTGTTAAATCTGGAAGGCTATCTAGATTCTTCACTCTCCTCATTATTCTGCCTTAGATGGCTTGATCCCAGTCACAACAAGCAAGCCTCGATGTTTTTTTGAGCTGTTTAAAAGGTGCAGTTATGAGAGAACGTCGTGATTCCCCTTTCTTTTTTAGCAAAATAAAGGGACGTCCCCTACATGCCATCCTTCTTAGGAAATGCGGTGTTCCTAATTCCGTCCCTCGAGCCCTAGAATACACCAGATGTTGGGATGGATGTCTAGGCCCTGGGAATGTGTCCCTGGAGAGCCTTGACAAAAATAGATCTGAGTGTGTTTTACAGATTTTACCGTGCAGGGAAAGCTGAAAAGATGTGTTTGTTAAAAGGTATTTGTAGAGAGACTAGAACTATTTGGATTTTAATAGAAATATAGTTGCAATGAAGTAAACACTCTATTCCTTTTATTATTTCTTTCGTTTATCAAAAATTCTATATATTTCTTTAGCTCAGGAAATTGTGATTCAAATGCTTTTTCAACAATGTGAGTAGAAGTCTAAGCCAGTTAGTGGGACATGCGTTGATTGAGTTTGAAAAATAACAAATTAATCTCATTAGTAGATTGGGAAGTTTGAAGTCGGTAGTTTAACTTCATATTTTTTTTTTGATTTCAACATAAATGATATAAATATTCCATTTTTAATTTTATTGCTTTAATCTAAATAGAGGCAACATTGTATAAACATATAATCAATGTCACAAATTTGAAATTAGTTTATTTATTGTATGCATTCATATAATCTAAATAATGAGTTTGTGTTCAAATACTTGTATCATATTTTTGTATTTATAATGCAGCTGTAACAACATGATATATGTGAATGGACATACACATATTTCTTATGTGCAACCTTCATAGCTTGTTTCTCTGTGTGTTTTTTATTTTGTTGTGGCTTCTTGTTTCTAGTAACATGGTGTGGAGTTTTTTTTAATATGTAGATCCAAATTGGCTGCAACTATTGGTTCTGAAACAGTCCAGTTATGAAGCAACTCTGGTCTAGATTCATGGTTTACATTTCCCTATTAGAACATTCTATAAATATTGATTGTAACCAATCAATGTCATTTGAAATTAGTTTATTTATTGTATGCATTCATATAATCTAAATAATGAGTTTGTGTTCAAATACATGTATCATATTTTTGTATTTATAATGCAGGTAACAACATGATATATGTGAATGCACATACACATATTTCTTATGTGCAACCTTCGTAGCTTGTTTCTCTGTGTTTTTGATTCTGTTGCGGCTTCTTGTTTCTAGTAACATGGTGTGGAGTTTTTTTTAATATGTAGATCCAGATTGGCTGCAACTAGTGGTTCTGAAACAATCCAAGTATGAAGAAACTCTGGTCTAGATTCATGGTTTACATTGCCCTATTAGAACATTCTATAAATATTGATCGTAACCAATCAATGTCATTTGACTGTAACCTGTCAAAGCAAAGATAAGCCCAAAATCTCTATTATCTATTAACCAATATTTGCTTTTGCGGCTTCTTTGCCCTCTTTAAATATTCTAGAATGTTAGGGATACATTTAAGTTTTATATGACATCAAAAATAGATACATTGGAGTTCAATGTGACCATTCCACATTTTCCCTATACCATTGTATTCAATTGCAACCATTCTTGTAATGCGAATTAAACACCATTTTTATATGACATAATTTTAAGTCCCATTTTTTTTTCATGTGTTGTTCTAATATGTTACATACATACAATATGTCTACACAAAGTAAAATAAGGCTAATAATCATTTGCACTATATTTATTTCATTTGTTCTCTTTTTAGATATTGTGAACTATTCCCTATTTTAACCAATATGACTACACAATCAAATATACCCATACAATTTTTCGGCATACCCCATTGCACACCAAAAGTGCAATAGCTAGTAAATATGACATGACAAATTCATATTAAATTCAAAATATGTCTTATCATAGGTAGACCTTTTTATTGCCACCTTCTCAATAATAGGTGAATGCAATTTAACATTTATTTGCCACCTTCACAATATTAAATGATTGCATTATGATAAAATTATTTCGAGAATATAAATAATCTTTGCCACCTTCACAATAAAAGGTTGTTGTAAAGGGATATTTTATTATCCAAAATATAAGTCTTATTGCATTAAAAGTTAGTTGACATGCACTCAAAGTGAGTTGACATGTACATAAGACATTCCCAACTGGTTTGGTTCCAAATACATTTTAACAAAATACATTTCAACATGTTCCATTTCTCATCTTCTTTTTACAAACTATTGGTTCTTGGGTGTCCATACTAACCAATCTTTTTCTAAATTTTCTTGCAAAATTGAAAAAAAAAAAGAATTCTCAGGCTCACTATGCATTACAATTTTTCATTAAAACACGTAATTATTAGACTATTATTTACAAATCAATATAAAAAACAACAATCATATTTAAAAAAAAAAATTGGTAAGAATTCAAAAAAATATTAATATCATTTCAAATCACCAACCAGAAATCCTACGTACCCATGAAGCTATCACTTCTAACCATTAATCCATTGAATGTAGATCAAATTACCTCCCATAATTCAAATTAATCCACTTGCTACCAATTCAAATTCTATAAACCTATTTGTGCAAGCAATCCTCAATTGTGTGATGCAAGTTACAACTAAAGAATTTCAAATTTCTCACTTTTAACTAGATACTCCTGAGCGACAATAACCTCCAACAAATCGATGCAGTCTCCTCCTTCAACTTCTATGGTAAGTTTCTATACCTTCCTTCACAATAATATAAACTGCATTCCATATACAACTGATGTGTGAAATCGCCTTGTCCATTTACATTTAAATGAATCAAAGACTTGCTCATTTTCATAGCCATACTTTATGTTGTCATCGGCTAGTCTCCCTTAAAGCTTAGTGTTATGGTTCAAATATTTCCAACCCTTTCCAATACAATATTATGATACATACATATATACATTGCACAGATACATATCTACGTATGTTTCCTATAGCCCTATCCATTTTCATGAAACTTATGTATTTATCTATCTCTGCAATATATATAGGTTTATATGCTATATATGTATATTGCATACTAAAATTTATATATAGCCCTATTCATTTTCATGAAACTTACACATTTATCTATCTATGCAATATATATATATATATATATTGCATACTGAAATTTATATAATAGTGTACAGTTCATCAACAGTATGGTTCAAATTTATCCAACCCTTTTTGATACAACATTGTGATACATATATATATATATATATATATACAAAGATACATAGATTACTTATAGCCTTGTTCATTTACATTCAATTTACGTATCTATCTATCTCTGTATAATATATATATATATATATATATATATATATATATATATATATATATATATATATATATATATATATATATATTGCAGGGATAGATGGATACGTGTATGTCACCCATATCCTTCTTCATTTACATTCAACCTAATTAGATGCATGCTTTGTTTGTTGTTCAATTAAAGTGACTGCAAATATTGATTCCTATCCCTTATAGCCAATTGTGGTAATGGCTAACTTCTACTTATGTTAGAGAAAAAAATTAAAAAGGCATGATAGACACACACATACACATATGATTAAATTTATAAACAAAATGTACAAATATATGTATATCAAATTATATATATTTCCAATTTATATGCTCTATGAAGTTACATTTCAGTATGTTGTTTGAGAAATGGTTATAACATAAGTAGGAGTAAGCCATCATCACAATTAGTCGTAAGGGAGAGGGGCCGATATTTATAGTCACTTTAATTGAACAACAAACAAAGCATACATCTAATTAGGTTGAATGTACATATGCATATATGTATATGCATGGGTCGATGAATACATCACACCACACTCTTGCCCTATAGTGCATGTAGTCATAAGTGGTATAAAATCTATGGCAAATACCATGACTTATAAATTCTTGGAAAATGCCATGAATTTTAATTTCATGGCAAATACCATGAACTTTATACCACTTCATTGCATTCTTTGTAAGCTAAAAAGCTTTTCCATTTCTTTATTTTTTCTTTAATTAAAGTGACTATAAATATCGACCCCTCTCCTTTACAACCAACTATGATAATAACTAACGCCTCCTTATGTTATAAACATTTTTCTTACAATGTATACATGTTTCCTATACTAGGCTGCCACATACCATACCCACCATATGTTATATGTCCAAACCTATACCCACAATCAACGCTTATGCCCACACATAGCTCCTCTCCCTTATGTGTATATTTTGTTTATTCTTCGATTTAACTAATTGTAAATGTCGACCCCTCTCCCTTATAGCCAACTAAAATAGTGGTTGACTCCTACTTATGTTATAACCATTTCTCAAACAACATAAATAACTTGAAACAACAGTAAGGTATATATATTGCAAAGATAGATAGATACATAAGCTTCCTATACCCTTCTTCATTTACATTCAACTTAATTAAATGTATGCTTTGTTTGTTATTCAATTAAAGTGACTGTATGGTAACCATTTCTCAAACAACATTATGAAACATTTACATAACTTGAAACAACAGTATGATACAAATATTTCAAACCCTTTCTTGTATTGTAATGGTCTTTGAAGATATTCATATTTGTATCATATTGCTGTTTCAAATTGATATATATTTGTATCGTAAGGGCTGATGCAAGAAGTTGGGTCCACAAAAAACTCAAAAAGTGGAAGTGTTTTTGCTGCTTTTCAGAATTTATCACACTTGGACTATAAATTTGAGGCACTTGCACAATGAGTTTTAAAAAAGTCAGTAATATGAAATTTAGCATTTTGAATCTAGTTTTTAAATATGTAAATTATTCAAATACCGAGATTGTAGAAATTAAATTTTGATAGGGATCTATAAAAACCACTTTTTAAAAGTCCTTTTTTTACCATACCATGCACATGTATGAACACCACTTTTTGACCCAAATACAAGTATTTTGCTAATTCCTTTTGGGGAAAGAGAGCTAATAACATGAAGATTGATGATAATTTTTTTTGGTAATTTTTTGTTGAATATTTTTTTTATTTGAATTTTTATTGGCCTTAATTGTCGTTTTTAAAAATCAACGTGTACAAACAACATAATTTGACCTAAACTAAATATTTTTTGAAACTTTTATTTTTTCATTATGTAGAGTATTGTTTGAAGATTGATTCCATATAATTTTTTTACACAAGAAACTTAACCAAAAAAAGTTATTAAAAAATAAAAAAGCCTGATATTTTAAGTTTAAGGACTAGTTTGCTTAGAAATTAACTAAAAATTGAAAAAATAATCCAATCTTAATAAAAATTATAAATTTGGAAACTAGATATTGTGTTCTCTAATGGGTTTTAATTTTATAGACTGATTCAGAAAAAAAATCCATCAGCATATTGCCAAAGTTGGACATTCTTTTTCAATTTGCCTTAGTTTTTTAGTTGTAAGTTAAAGGCTAAGGTTCAGATTGCCAAGCCTTTCCCAAGCCTAAAACCAAGGCTACATGTGGGTTGGGAATTCAATTTTTAAATACCGTGTATCATTACAAAAATATGTACACGTTATTTAAATGAAACGTGTACGCGTTTCATAATGCGTACGCGTTATGTTTTTACCCGTTGGGTAAAGTTAACATGCATGCATTATGAAATGCATTTCATAATGCGTAAACATTTCTTATATGACCGTCTTCCCTAATTTGATTTTTTTTGATAAAACACATTTTTCCTGCAACATTCTTTTTCTGTAGTACGATTTGAAAGCACCATTTTCTACATTTTTTATTGCAAATTTGTCTTATGTAGGGAATATTCTATTGCAAAATTTTGGAAGAGACAAGTGCAGGTTGAATTTTATGAAGTGGAATCAAGTACAAGAATATTTTACAAGAAGATTCAAAAAAAGAGAGCTTTTGGATGTATTCATGATGTTTTTGTACTTCAAAGTTTATTGAAGAAAGGATCTTCATAGTACATAGTTTTATTTGAATATTTGAAGGAGATGGAAATTTGAAAATAGGTTACAAGTGAATCATTTTTTTTTGTCATCAAAGAGGGTTTGGTAACCATGGGATCAAAGAAAAGACAAAGAAAAAAGTGTAGAAAGTTAATGACACCTGAAGAAATTCAAACAAATAAAGATATGGAGGCAAAAAGACAAAGGGATAGAAGATAAAGGATTCGTCAAATGAAAAATTTGGAAGCATCTAGTTCCATGAATGTTGAAGAGGAAGCCATGAATGATGAAATGAATGCAGATGATGCAAATGTGGAGATGGTGAATATGGATGACAATGCAATTATGGAGACAAACCCAACTATGCCTTCAACTTCAACTAAATGAATGATATGAAAATAGTACCTATGCAAACAACTTTGGGTATTTCTTCAAAGCCACCTCCCAATGATATGAAAAATGCACCTATTCAAACAATCTTTCCAGGTATGTTTTCAAATCCAAGTCTCGATAATATTGATTTTGCTTGTTTAGATGAAGCTAGATAGACCATTGATGATATCAATAATTCTAGGGTTGAAACAATGAAAAAACAAAAAAAATGATGAAAACATATCTTATAAGAATGTAAATGATAACGGGTGATCCCACAATAGTGGTTTACAATTTTTGGCCAAACTAGATACTGAAATTATTTTTTATAACAAAATCTTCACATTCAGGAACCTATAGCAGCTAAACCATGAGGAATTTGAAGATGATGCAAACTAGAGTCTTGTCACATTTTGTCTGTAGATTCTAAAAATATTTTTTTCAAAATTTTTGGAATCAGATTGCACTTATTTTTCCATCTCCTTCGAAAACAAGTTTTAAAAACAAAAAAAACATTTTTAAGGAGTGACGCTCACTCTATACAACATAATTTTTTTTGTATGAAGGATAAAATTATAATTTTTTTGAATTTAGATTTGTAACTATGATATCTAGCACTTTCATTTGGTTTTATAGTTTTTTATTAAATATTTTTTCCTTAATCAAGTTTCGAAGTCAAGCCAATTACAATTCAGACATTAGCGGACTTCATACAGTATAACTTTTTCTGTATGTATCAAAATTCAACTTTTTTTTAATGGATCAAGGACATCAAAACCTAGCACAAACATATTTTTCAAAAATTTATTTTGATAATCTGCTATTTTTCCACATGTGCAGAACAAAGAGTTTTATTTTCGGTGAAAAACCTATGTTTAATAAAACTAAAAAAATGCATACATAATAAAACCAAAACATATTAAAATTATATTCATTGGATAGCTTGTTCCAAGGACTACCATCTTCCAGTTGGGTCTGTGAATTCTCCTCCATTTTCATCCTCAACCTGAGCTTCGAAGGGAAAAAATTTGGAGTCTTTTTGTGTCAGAGGGTGGGAAGGTGGGAAAAGGGGGGTTCGAGAAAACCTAAGGGGTTCGCTCGAACTCCCAAGGGTTCGCTTGAACCAGGGTTTGAGCAAACCCCCTTTCCACAATGGGAAACATAGGTTCCCACATGCAAAGGGGTTCACTCAAACCCTGGTTTGAGAGAACCCCTTTGGGGTTTGTTCGAACCTCGAGTTCACTCAAATCCCCCAATTTTTTTTTTGCATGGGTGAGTTTTTTGGAAGTTTTCCTTTCTCACTCGAATTGTAAACCACTTTTGTGGCTTCACCCTAATCAAACCCCTCATATTGATGAAATGAGAAAGAAATCCCTTTTACATTTGAAAATGAAAATGGAACCCCTTGTGTGAATGAAAATGAAACCCCTTGTATGGATGAAGGTGATTTTTTTTTTTTACAATTGAAAAAGATGTGCTAGATAACCTTTGTGGTAAAGTTTCTTGGAGACAAATTAGAACTTATGGAAATAAAATATATAAAATATTTTTTTATAGAAAGAAATTAGGATTCCAATGTCAACTCATGGTGCAATTGATGAGAATGTGGAAAATGAGAAAAGTGATGAAAAAATTAGGTATTTTTGTAAAACCAAAAAATAAAGATGATTCAGTAGAATAAGTCATATCTAGTGTTTCTAATGCTATTCATTTTATAGGTAAGAAAAGTTGATCTAAAGATAAAAATGTGGCTCGTCGTGCAATAACAACTGCTTTAGTTGATAAAACAACTTCAAATAAAAGAATGTTAAGTATGATTAGTAAATGTATAAAAGAAAATCCTAAAAATTTGATAAGAGTTGCTAAAAGAAAAAGTATTGAAAAGGATCCAATTAATCAATGTTGGAGGTTTAGTGGTAGACTCCCATGATCAGACATGAAATTAAATCTTTAATTGATAAATTTTGGCATGATAATACAAGAGTATCACCTAACATTAGAGATGTATTAAAATTTAAGGTGGGTTCCAAAATTCATGTATCTCATCCAAAGCATCTCTTAGATATGACTCAAACTGAATTATATATATATTTTTTAGATGCTTCAATCTTACCATTGAATATTAACATAAGTCAAAGATCATTCGAAAAGTGTAAACCTTGGTATGTTAGAATTAATAAGCAATGAATCTCTTGTTGTTGTAAGACTCAGGTATAATTTCGTTATTATTATGATAGTTCAATATATACAATGCACTTTGCATGTTAATCAAATTATGTAGGACATTTGTGGTATTAATATGCCACTTGAAAGAATCAAAGATTTTATACCAGGTTTGTTTTGTGAACCCTCTAATGGAAACTTATTTTATTTAAAAGCACGTATTTCTAGAGAATGCGATAGATGTGCTAACTTTTCATTATTAGGAGAATGTATGCACGAAAGTAGTTTAGATGAATTTGGACAACAATTAGTGGATGTAAAAAAAATAAAAATGTTGATTATTCTTTAAAAGATGGAAAAACTGGGAAACGTTGTGAATATAAAATTCTAGATAAAAATATAAATTTAATTAAATATCTAGTAAATACAATAAAAATGATTTTTAGAATGCATAAATTACCATATGATCATGTGAATCTATTGACACATTTTGTTCAAAGGGTAGCATATAACTATCACTTGAGAAGATCCAAATACCCGATTTGCTATATCCTGCATATTCATATAAAGCAAACAATATGTTAAAACTTTGAATATATATATATATATATATATATATATATATATATATATTTAAAAGATCCGTAAAAATTGTTTAGGAGATTTAGTAAAGTTTACAACCTTGAATGATATGACCTCATGATCACACACTTGAGATTTCCCATGCATAAATGCCGATGATGTCTCAGGTGCACCTACGATGGGTATCTCATGAAATCCTTGCATATAGATGTACAATAGTTTGTATAGATCATACATGCATGTGTATGTAAATGAAAAAATTAAATTAGATCTTTGATGTGTATTTAATTCAAACTTAACAAAATTATGAAAGCACGCACTTGAGCTAATGATGGCTTAGGAGCGCTCACCACAACTTGTGGCTGGTCAGTACTAGCTATCGTATGACCTCCCTACATCTAGATATAATATCTCAATTCACACATATGTACACATTCAAAATAAATTAGATATATCCACATAAACTATTTAATATATATAGGTTCAAGTACGTGACCAAAAGGTGGGCCCAAATCTACAACACTCAACATATAGACATGATCATTTTGAGTTTCAAGCATTGTGTGATCATGCCTCTACACCGAACACTTATTGAATTAATATTGTATTTTATATATAATTTGATGTTATTATTTACATGAATTTTGCACATTTTGAAAACAAAAAAAATTAAGTTCAAAAGATGAACATACCTGTGTAGGATGATGCTTAGAATATAGTCAATCCATATATGACTCTGTCCCAGACGCATGTGGGTCACCTGAAGTGGATGCCTGAGTATTCCTATTGCCCGAGCCTCCATGCTCTCTATTGAACACTTCAGCCGTCGTGTGTGTAGTCTGATGAGTGAGATGTCTTGAAAGCGAACTCAATGCTCCTAATGTCGATAACATGGTCTACTGCTGAAATGCATCACGAATACTAGCAGAAGGAGGAGGAACAATAGGAGCAATCAGAGCACGTTGCTGAGGATCAACACATGCTCCTAATCTATGTTGGGGCATGCCACACCCAAATCCCTGAAATGACCTCATATCAAAATAGTTGGGTTTTAAACCCAACTCAAACTCAACCCATAACTTTCTCAAAAAGTATAGGGGCACCTTAAACTTTCCATGTCATGGACTATCAAACACCATCCACCATCTATCCCAAAAATGTGTAGCTATCTGGGGTCCCTACACCATAAAATTGAAATTATTTTTTTGGTGGGTGGAATTGGTTGGTTTGTTTGGGGGTTAAAAGAAAATTGGCACATGGCTTGTTTGGTAATTTTAAGGTCATTATTTTCTTTATAAGACAATTCATCTGCATAGAATTGTCTCCTCTCTTCTCTCCATTGATGGAACCTATCTAGGTACGCATCAATAGATTAAACAAAATCAACAATAGTAGATGCAAACCGTTCGATATGGGGGGATTTTAGGCTTAGTTTTTATTAGATCTATATTTCCCTGAATCACAATAAGATTTTCCCTAATGCTCTCTCTCAATTGATCCTAATCTACTAAGGGGGGTGGGGGGTTAGGAGGTGGAGAGTTTGGAGGTGTGGGGTTTTTTTGTGGTGGTGGGTTTGGATCTATGGGATCTACATGAATTTGTGGTTCAGGCATAAAATCCTCTATGTTAAATTCATGATCGATGTGAATGTAACCAAATGGTAGCTGCATGTTAAAAAATTAAAAAATATATATCAACAAACTAATTAAATAATTTTCACACAATATGAAAGTTATTTAAAAATCACATTGAACGTGCACAAATTCATAATACATTTCATTTGAAGACCATTTGATTTATAATATTAAAAAATCCATAACATTAAAAATCCATAGCATGTACACATTAAATTGAATCCATTAACTTATTTTTAGCTAGATATCACTTGATGATTAAACTATAGCTAAATTTGATATGCATTAATTGATTTATTTAAAATAAATAAAACCACATGGATTAAGGTAAATAATTAAGATTTATTTAAATAAATCACCATCAACATTTAAACTAGGAGCTGGATAAAATGTTGATACGATATCATTGTTAGACTAGATTCTATTTATATTAAAGGATTATTGTTAGACAAGGGTGCTCAATGGAGCTCATAAATATCAAGCCTATCATTAATTAACTAATTCATCAATAAGTAATTTATTCTTCTAAGTTTTTATGAGTCTCCAGAGCTTTATCTTTTGGGGCGAGGGGACGTTTAATCATAGATGTGGTTGTTTCCCAACAAGAGTATATCTATAGAGCTAAGGTATATCGATTGCGAATTTACATGTGTATTTATCAAGTATGACATAGAACTTAATTAAATGTGAGGACATAAATTGATTTATCTAAATTTTCAAATTTCATGATAAGAGACACAAGTTCTCTATAGTGGGGCAAAGTAGTTAAGAAGAAATGATAAGTTTAACACTAACATTAATTTATAATCTCATTCATTGTTTTCAAAGTATACTATTTAGATAAGAATAAAAAAATAATAGAAGACATTCAAAGGGATACATAGATATATGCTAACTCGGTAATTGCAATACATACAAAATAAACAAAGATGACCTTGAGCTCTATTGACATATTGAAAATTGCTTCTTTAAGTACACAAAGACTTCACTAAATTTAAATTTAGTTGTACAATGAAATCATATTTATACATGTAAAAGTATGAAATGTTTTAGGGTTTATAATAGTAGTTTTTTATATATTAGAATTTTTTTAAATATTTTTGTAATTAATAGCTCCAAAAAACTTCGATCCATGAGATCGAATATAACATATAAAGTTTAAACAATATACATAAACCCAACTTGATTTTATAAATTGTACTATTTCTAATTGCAACCCTTGAATTCTAACTCTAAACCTTACCCTAACACTCACACTAATTCTAACTTGAACCATAGACCCTAATTATAACTTGAACCCTAATTTATTCTAACTTGAACTCTAACCCTAAACCCTAATTGTAATTAAATCCTATCATAACCTTAGTTGAACCCTAACCCTAACTGCATATAAACCTTAATCATAGCCTTAATTAAATATTTATTGAATATTAACTCTCATCAAAATTACAATCATAACCCTAATCCTAATTTAATTTTAACCCCAACCCTAACCCTAGGTACACCAATTGAACCCTAATTCTAACTCCAACCCCAACCTTGATCTTAACTTTTAATTCATAATCGTAACCCTAACCCTAACCCTAATAGAAATATAACCCTAAATCTAAACCTAGTTGAATACAAACCCTAACCTCAACCCTTACCCAAATATTTATCTTAGAACCCTAACCCTAATGAATTTTAACCTTAATTGAACTCCAACTTTAATTGAACCCTAACCCTAATTGAATTCTACTATTAAACTTAAACCTAATCGTAACCCTAATTGTAATTGAACTCTAACTATATATTAAAGCTTAACCCAAACCCTAATTGTACCCTAGCTTTAACCTAACTTTAACCTACAAATAGGGTTTTAGTTTACGCTTCAGGGTTTAGGTCCAAGGATTAACTTGGGTAAATTATTTTTAAGGACCTATATTTTTTAGAACCTAGGGTTTAGGGTTTTGAAATTTCTAAATTAAATGTGTTGAATTTAGGTTTATTTTTTATGGTTTCGATTTAGAATTTAACGTTGTTTGTTTCGTTGATATTTTTGGTTAATTAAATGCTATTTAAAAACTATAAAATATTAAACTAAAACAAACTAAACAAACAAAAACTAAATAATAATTACAAAACAAAAATGCAAGATATAAAGCAAAAAAATGGCAGAATTCAACCTACCTGGAGGTCACTGAGGTCGGTTGTGTTGACGGGAGGAGGTGGCAGTGAAATTTTTCTTCCATCTGGCCCTTTCAAACACATACACTATCTTCTTCTCCTTCTGGCGCGGCTAAAATTGACTATGAAAATAATTTTCATAGTCGCTTATTTAAAAAAAAAATAGCTTTAAGAAATGCGTATGCGTACCCAAATCATAACATAGATGCGTTATGAATTTAGGCTCAGGTACCCAATCCATAACACGTATGCATTTTTTAAAAATGCGCGTACGTGTTTCGTGGAAGATTTTTTTTTGGCTGAAACTTCCCCTCTTCGTGGACCTAACTTCTTGCACTTACCCGCAACATTGTATCATTTGTATCATACTACTATTTCAATTTTATATATATTGGTATCATAATGCTATATGAGGAAGGGTTTAACATGATTACCCAAATGTTTATAAGAGGTAGAGTTGGTGATATGATAGTATACAATGCATTGCTTATTTCGTTGCACACACACCCTTTATCATTTCAAATTAACTCAATTAGATGCATGGTTAGTTTGTTCTCCAGTTAAAATCAATATTACATGTATGAATTTGTTGTTTCAGTTAGTATCATTATTTTCATTGTAACAGTTATAAGTGTATGTTGTTTACTAATCACTATGCTGGTTCAATGTAGAGGAAGAAAAAAGCGATAGAAAATATCAGACTACCTTTAACAAAGAGACCTGTAACAAAGCGAAGGCAGACAACTATTTCTGCACACAAGAGAGATGCACATCTACCACATAGTGATGAGGAGGATGTTGTGATTCCTATTCACCAACCAACTAAAGAACTAAGTAGTGAGCAGGAGGTAGAAATTGTTGTGGAGCAGCCAATCGAATTTGCACTCCAAGCTAACCTAGTTGTATCAACCAAAAAGGTTGCACCGAGGTGGGAATGGACCATGGTTGACATGGACCGTTCCATTGAAGATGTTGAAGACCATAGGTGTTCAACTAGAGGTGCAACCAAAAAGTGGGGTATTCCAACCACAACATTGTCAAATTGGTTGGGTGGTGTGACCAATAGTAGAAGGAAAGGCCCCTCAACAGTCCCAACTGAGGAAGAAGAGTCATTGATCGTCAAATGGTGCAAGGAGATGGTTGTTGTTGGCCATGGTTTGGATATTGTCAATCTCAAAATAGAAGTAGCCCAAATATTAGAAACAAGGAATAATCCCTTCAAGAATGGCTTCTTGACAAGTCTTGGTGGATGGGATTCAAAAAAAGGCATCCCAATCTGTGCTTGAGAACAACCCAAGGACAAGATAGAGACCGTGCTATAAATATTAGGCCTACAATTGTAAGTGATTTCTATGACACTTTGGAGAAGGCATATGTAGTAGGGAATTATGGACCACAAAGGATTTGGAACTGTGATGAGACATGGCTGCAAGCTGGCGGAAACACAAATATGAAGGTGCTTGCCAACAAAGGCAGAAAAAGTGTTGCTTACATTATCCCAAAGAGCCAGGAGTGGATCACTAGTCTAGCATGTGTAAACGCTACAGGTTAGAAACTTCTAGGTTTTTATTTATTCAAAAGGGAAAATAATGTGCAAAACTACATAATGAGCATTGATGGCTGTTCAAACTCATGCATGGATGACCAAAGAGATTTTTATCAAATGGCTCAAGTTCTTTTCTATGCAAGTACTTGGGGGTTTCTCACCCAACCATAAACACCTCTTGATATTTGATGGCCATGGAAGCCATGTAGCCTTCACTACCATTATTGAAGTAAGGGAGCTTGGAATTGACTTGCTCACCCCACTAGCCCACACATAACACAAGCTGAAGCCTCTTGATGTGATTTTTTTCTTGTCTTTCAAGTCTAAATTCAAAAAGGAAAGAAAAACTTGGAGTATTAGACATCCAAATTTGGAGATAGGAAGGGAAAAATTGGCCACACTTGGCAGCCTAGATTTTTTAAATTCATTGACTATTTCAAACATAACAATTGGCTTCAAGAGGATAGACATTTGGCCCTTTGATCGAAATTCTTTGGAGAAGGACATGAGGGTTAGCGAGACTTTCCAGTTTGTTACCCCTGAGGAAGCAACAACTGTTGCAAACATTCAAAGCCTATCCAACAATGGTTTTGCAATGAATGAGGGTGAGTGTAATGATGGAACTGCAGAAGTTGGAGATCATCAAAATGGGATGCATGGTTAGTATGTTCTATAATTACCTATCTTCATTTCCAATCAACTCAATTATATGCATGGTTAGTTTGTTCTTCAATTAATCTCAAACTTACATGTTTGAATTTGTTATTTTAAATTCCAATGAACCACTTGAAGCAATAGTATTGGGAGAATAGAATAGTCAGGAAGACATATCTCTCTCCCTACCAAGTCCACCCGAGCAACCCTCCTAGCTATTAGATGGTGTTGCTAATCTTGGTATGGATATGCATGTGGAGGAAGACCAAAGTCTTGCAATGCCATCTCCACCGCACATGGGTCCAAATACATTAGTACATTTCTATGTTGATTGGGAAGACAGTGATGGTGATCATTTAGGAGATGGATTGGATGCTATAGGTAGTGAGGTTATAGAAACAAATAATGCCAATTTGATTGAGCCTTTGGGAGGCCAACCAACTTCACACATCTCACAATTCTTGAAGTTACCGATTTATGTAGTGAAAGACAAGACTAATAAGGTAGTTGATCATGGGATCAAATTCCAAAGAGGATCCCAACTCCTAACTGTTGATGACTACATGGCCTTGCTAAGTGAGAAAGAGGAAAAGAAGAAAGAACTAGAAGAATCAAAATTGAGGAAGAAACAACAACTTGTAGAGCGCAGATAGAAAGAATTGTAGAATTGGAGATGAAGGCTCTTATTAGAATTGAAAACGAAAAGCAATGACTAGCAATCAAGGCTGAAAAAGAGTTGCAAAAGAAGGAGAATGAAAAAAAAGGGAGGAGAAAATGAGAGAAAAGGAAGCTACAAAAAGGGAAACAGATTTGGAGAAGGCACAAGAAGATTTTACAAAGGAGAGGTGACTCAACAACCCTCTTAATCCCTTTCCTAACCGATTGTGTCTATTCAATGCCCCCAATATTTTCCATCACATACCCAAACTAACAACCAAACATTTCAGAGTTGGAGTCCGTCACTTTCACAGTCCTATACACTCTCACCTAGCCCAAGAATTTCCCAACCATTTTAGAGTTGGAGCCCTTGTTCAGAGTCATACCAACCCTCACCTACCCCAAGCATAATCCAACTAATTCAATCTTGGAGTCCTTCTCCTTCATAGGCCACATCCAACTCACAAGATAGCATGACATCAAATTTTAGTTTTCCTATATTTTTTCGATTGATTTGAATGTTTGGTTGCAACTAATTTGTTCTGAAGGTTTTGATGGGTTCGAAACGATGTTTGAACTTTTTTTTTTTAATGTTTGTAACTTGGAACAACAATATGAATTGAATACAAACACCATATTCCATCATGTTACTATCACTGACTGTTTGAGTTATTATAATTGATTAGACAACAAGACATACATCTAATTATGTTGAATGTAAATAAACAAGCCTATAGGAAACATATGCATCTATCTATCTCTACAATAGCTAGTTGTATATATACATTTACATATATACACAACTATAGGAAACATATGTACCTATCTAACTGTGCACATATATGTATCATAATGCTGTATCATATTGCTGTTTGTGTTATTTATAAATTTTAGTATGTTGTATTGGAAAGGGTTACAAATATTTATACCATAGTGTTGCTTGAAGTTATATATAAATTTAGAAATTTTAGTACTCCATTTGAGAAATGGTATGAACATAAGTAGGAGTCAGCATATACATATACATATACGTATACATATACATATACATATGCATATACATACATGCATATGCATATACATATGCATATACATACATGCATATGCATATGCTAAATCCTACTTATGTTAATACCATTTCTCAAATAACATACTAAAATATAACTTCATAGAGCATATGCATATACATATATGCATATGCAACATATGAATATGCCGAATCTTATGTTAATACCATTTCTCAAATAGCATATTAAAATATAATTTCATAGAGCATAACACTTTCTTATACAAAATTATCAAATTTATATATAATTACATATCCATATACATATAGATATATGCATATATACATATAGATATACATATGCATATATATATACATATGCATACATGCATATATACATATATGCATATGCATATCAAACAAAGATACAAAGTGTAGCAACAAATTCAGACATGTAAGATTGAGTGTAATTGATGAAAAAACTAATCTTGCATCTATTTGAGTTGATTGCAAATGAACAAGGGTCTTTGTTCAAAGAAACAAAAAATGCATGTTATACTATCACATCCCCAATTATAATTTACACAAATCAGACAATGATACAAAGTGTAACAACAAATTCAGACATGCAAGATTGAGTGTAATTGTTGAAAAAACTAAGCATGCATCTATTTGAGTTGATTGCAAATGAACAAGGGTCTTTGTGCAAGGAAACAAAAAATTCATGTTATACTATCACATCCCCAATTATAATTGGCACAAATAAAACAATGATACAAAGTGTAACAACAAATTCAGACATGTAATATTGAGTGTAATTGATGAACAAACTAAGCATGCATCTATTTGAGTTGATTGCAAATGAACAAGGGTCTTTGTGCAAGGAAACAAAAAATGCATGTTATACTATAATATCCCCAATTATAAATGACAAAAATAAAACAATGATACAAAGTGTAACAAAAAATTTAGACATGTAAGATTGAGTGTAATTGATGAACAAACTAACCATGCATCTATACCATAATGTTGTTTGAAGTTATATATAAATATGATAATGTTGTATCAAAAAGTGTTATGTTGTATTCAAAGTTATAATTTAGAATCTGTTTGGGAAATGGTTATAACATAAGTAGGAGTCAACCATCATAGTTAGCTTTAAGGGAGAGAGACCGATATTTATAGTCACTTTAATTGAACAACAAACAAATCATACATCTAATTAGGTTGAATGTACATATGCATATATGGATATGTATATACATATATGAATATGTATATGTAAATTTATATATGTATATACAATGCATTTTCTATGGAGAGTGTAAAAATTCTTACGCTTATGCATCGTTCCTTCCATTCGCTCCACTCTCCATCTAAAAGAACTTCACTTTTTGTTTGCATATGCATATATGAATGTATACATATACATATGCATATATGTATATACATATACATATGTATGCATATATGTATACAATGCATATGCATATATATACATATACATATACATATGCATATGTATATATGTATATGTATATGCATATATGCATATGCATATGCATATACATATCAAACAATGATACAAAGTGTAATAAAAAATTCATACATGTAAGATTGAGATTAACCGATGAAAAAACCAACCATTCATCTAAGTGAGCTGATTGCAAATGAACAAGGGTCTTTGTGCAATGAAATAAAAATTGCATGTTGAGCTAATTGCAAATGAACAAGTGTCTTATGTTATACATGTAATATTGAGGTGTCTTAAGTTAATAGGAATGTACCCTTATTTTATAATAAGATGAAGATCGATATACATTGAAATAAGTCTTATGTGTTCAAGATATACAAAGAAACCATTGATGCCATCATGAATAGTAGTTTGGTATATCTTGTACAAATCAAAATTATTTCAATGTATGTCCATAATTGTAACTCTTATATCCTTGAGGTGATGAAGGGCATGTTTGCAATGAAACAAAAGGTGCATGTTAATAGTATGACATAAAAAATCATACTCTTAGAAATAATTGATGGATACAAATTGAAACAAGAAATTCATACTTGTAAGAGTGAGTGTGATTGAAGAACAAACTAACCATGCATGTAATAGAGTTGATGGAAAAGGATGAAGGGTATGTGTGCAATGAAACAAGAAATCCATGGAAAAAAATATCAACATTGCCCTACCCACCAGCAGTTCATTGCCCTTACAAAAACTATACATATGTACATACATATAAATATACATATACATATACATATGTACATATACATTTACATATACATATGTAAATACATATCCATATATATATGTATATACATATACACATGCGACATTATATGGTAATTAAAAAATAAACTAACCATGCATCTAATAGAGTTGAAGAACAAACAAACCATACATATGACTATTGTTAATTATATCCCTATTCAACAATTATTTAGGGAGAATTGAGTGTAATAAATGAAAAAACTAACCATGCATCTAATTGAGTTGATTGCAAATGAACAAGGGTATTTGTGAAATGAAACAAGAAATGAATGTTATACTATCACATCCCCAATGCTAATTGACAAAAATCAAACAATATAAATTATAAATCAAACTTTGTCACACTTGTGAATGTAATTGAATATAAATTAAATTATGCATCATATTCATATAAATGTAAATGAACAAGGCTATATGAAACATCAATTTCTATATATCTTCCATATGTAATTGTAAACTTGCAACTTGCATATATATAATGGTAGTATTAGAACATTATCATACACTCCATAGTTGAGGGTGCCATGCACCCATCTTTCGGCCAAATTATGTATGTATGTATGATTGGTTTCAAAAAATACATACATTCATCATAGTAAAGTAATGTAACACCCTGCCACGCAACCCTAGAGGAAGTTGCAATTAACTACTCAAACAGACTATTTTTTTTGTTTGTTTAAGTACAATAGCATGCAAGTTCACTACCCATTGCAAAAAACCCCTAAGGTTATGAGACTGAGTTTACTTTAAGACCCAAATAATAAACATGAATGGAAACCATAACATTCATTTACTTAATAAATTAGAAACACATACATTCCATACATGATAAATTACATCAAGAATAAGAGATACCATGTGATTTCATCTAACAATAATTAAAGAATAAGATAACATCTCTCATTCTCTGAATGAGGTAAATCCAATAAGCGTGATTACAAATTACAGATTTCCACCTCGATAACAAATGAGGGGTAATAAATTACAAGATTGAATGAAATGAATAAAGCATGAAAAAAAACTGGATCCCACGAGCTCTCCAACTGGAAATCTCGTCAACACAGACAAGAAGAAAGCCCAACTGAGTAAGGTGCATGTTCTACCCAAACAAGTGGTACCCAAAGGCCCACCCCCCATGCTAGGAGATAGTAACAAGGATTCCTAACCAAGACCATCTTCCTCTAGACACATGCTAACAAAACTGAACTAAATCAAATCCAAATACAACATTAACACCATGGTTACAATGCTTCCAGAGTTAACAAATCAATTACATCACTGATACATACACACTGCTGACTTAGGAGAAGTGTCATCACAATGTTACATGGGTTATCCTGGTAAGTCTTCCTAGACCCCGACCCCCATTTGGGTTATCCTAGTAACCTCTAATGACTTTCGACCCCTCATGCTAACCAATGCGGAATCAATTATCTCTCGTAAATACAAGATACCAATCTTGCCATTCTAGGCCTTCTCGTCTCATCCAAAGTCTATACAAGCCCTTGCATCTATGAGTGAGGCACAATTATCTTTGTTAAGTATTTGATACTACCTAATCCTCCAATCAATTTATTTATGTTATCACTGGATTAACTAACTTACAATGAGTTATCCTGGCACCACTTTGTGTGCTGGCCCTCATTGCAAGCCACTCCTCTAAGACAACACGTTGAACAACTCCACAACCCAAGGGTACACAAGTGCGACCTAAGGATATCAAATCCCTATCCACGACATAAAGTCAACACATACCCATTCATGATAACCGGGTTTCTAACTGGATACATTTAGATGCACTACCCAAGGCTATCCAAAGGTTGACTAACATAATACGACAACCCACATAACTGAAAACCCCATCTGGAAGACTTATTAACCCCCATCACACAATTTCCCCCAAGCGGAAACAAAATAGTTTATAATTAACACAGGCAATCAAACAAGAATTAAATCTACTTTGGATTTACTAAATCCACTTCCTTATTAACATTCAGTAATTTATTGCATTAATAAAAATGATTTAATAATGTCTCTTTTAGACAAAAGATGAAATTTAAACCAAATAGTTAATTCCCTGATTGCTCGTAAATAATAATAAAATAACACTTCTATGAATCCGGATACATCGTTTTAAAAAAAATATTGTTTCCTGTTTCCGACATAATCATTTTTAAAAACAATTAACTTATCTTAATAAGAATATTATTTCAAATCAAATATACTGCTCCATCAGATATATTATTTTAAAAATAAAATTAATAATTTGACTAAAAACACCATATTTTAATTTTCTCAATTATAATTTTGAATCATGCCATTTTAAAATCAACAATTTTAATATATGTATATATACACATATAATAGAATTAATCGCTTAATTATATATATATATATATATATACATACATGTACATAATATATATATACACTCATGTATATATACTATATATACACATATATATATTTTATTATTTAATAAATATATATATAAACATTAATACTTTAATATTATATAATATAATATTAAATATTAATATATATATATATATATATTCTAATGACATATATATATATATTAATATTTTAATATTATAAAAATATAATAATAAAATATTAATATATATATATATATATATATTAATATTTTAATATTATAAAAATATAATAATAAAATATTAATATATATATATATATATATTTTTTTTTTTTCATTTTCGAAAAAAGTCAAACGCCCTAATTTCTTTTGGGCACATTTTACAAGGGCCGCGCGCGGATTGCTTTTGGGCAGTGGCTGTGTGCACAATCGACCACCAACAATGGTGGCGACTGTGTTAACAATGACCGCAAGGGTTTGTGGGGGTCGCACTAGGCGCGACTCCCCCCACTCGCCTCCCATGGGGGCGCGATGGGGGTGAGCCCCCAGCGCCTCCCCTCCACTCTGCATTTTATTTTTTTTTATAAAAAAAAATTATTTCAAAACCCCCTGCGGAATTTCATCCGCAATTTGGCTAGGGTTAAATAATTTTTTGAATTTTTTTGACAGCAAACCCACATAATTAATATATAATAATTCTTAGAGATCTGAAACCACTCTCAAACATCCTGCCTATATACATGTAATATACCTTAAAGTATAAGAAAGTAAATGTCCATATGTAAATGTAAACTTATACTTTCCATGTATATAGTTTCCTTGGAAGAGAAAGCAAAAATAAAAGAGTTTAGAAAAATGCATTCCAAAATTCATTGCAAAAAGAAAGAGAACTCACACTTGTTCACTCATTGCAAAATTCAAGCCATTTGGCGCTTTTCAAATTTGGCGAGCGCAATATGGCCTATTATGGATTTTTTTTACAATTTGGCATCAAAATTGTGTCACAGATTGTCTCTTAAGATGCCACTTTTTTTCTTTCTTTCTGAAAACAACAAAATCTTATTTCCATGAGAAAATGAAGATAGTTACGCTCAAAATTTCAAGATGCGGAAAGAACAAAAGTTGAAGTGCTCCGAGTCTAGTTTCTAAGAGACTATTGGTTTTTGAAATTAATGAAGATTAAGGATCTCAAAAAGGGGGGGGGGCCCAAAACAGGTCTTGATTTTATCAAAAAAAATAGCATAGCGCCTCAGGGCTCCCCCCTTTTTGGTTTACTTTTTTTTAGAATTTCAAAAATCCCAATAGTGAGAAATTAGCTAACACCATGTAGTTTATCCTCCTTTTTTTGGATAATTTTTTAAATGAATATATAATATTTTATGAATTTTCAAAGTGGACACATCGTGAAAAGTTGAAATTTGAGCGTGCTCCCCCCGCCCAATTTTTTTGCAAACTAATCGAAAATTGATTTTTTTTTTCATCATGTGTAGAATGGAGTCTAGTTTCAAAAAACGTAATTTGTTTCACATTTCGATGATCGTGTAAAAATCTATCTAAACCTAGCACATGTTGGTTTTTGACCAAAAAGGAAGGCATTTACAATAGAAGCCATGGATCAAAACCTTAACTAAATCAAAATGAAAAAAGAATTATATTTAGATAGCTAAGAGAGAGGTTAACACTATCATGGTTTTTTTTATAAATTTGCATTGAAAGACGTGCAAATGAGATGGGGAGCACAGACGAAAATATGAGAAAATTTGGCAAATCCTGTTAATTAACACATCCAAAGTAGGCCATTTGGCGAGCGCCAAATGGCCTGCTTTGCACAAAACTAGATTTTCACTTTCTCTATCAAAGAAACTATATACATGAAATAAAAATTTAAGTATAAGTTGACATTTACATATGGACATTTAATTTCTTATACTTTAAGTTATATTTCATGTATATATAGGCAGGATGTTTGAGAGTGGTTTCAGATCTCTAAGAGTTATAATGCAAATTCTAATTTTTGGAAGATCTTAAAAATTTTAGACTTAGTCAAATTTTAGTAATCAGCATGTCAAATTTCAATAATCAGGAGGTCAAATTTTAGTACTCAGGAGGTCAAATTTCATCTTTCTCTCTCTATCTCACTCATTTTCATCTCTTATTCTCTAGACCTCTCTCTCTCTCTCTCACTATCTCCATCCCTTTATCTAATAATATCTTCCTCGAGCTCAAGAACTATGTCTCTACATGTCCATCTCTCTCTCCTTCCCTTTCCAATATCTATCTCCTTCCCTCATTCCCTCTCTACATTTTTCTATCTCTCATCCCTCTCCTTTTATCTCTATAAATCTCTCTCTACTCTTTATACCTACCTATTCCTCCCTCCCTCCCTCTCCTCTCTTTCTCTCTCTCTTTGCTTCCCTCGCTCTCTCCTCCCCTCTCTACTCTCTATCTTGCCATTCTCTCTCTCCTTCCCTCTCTAGTTCTCTCTATCTCACTTCTCTCTCCTTCCCTCCCTCCCTCTCTAATTTTCTCTATCTCCCTCTCTCTCTCCTTCCCTTTCTACTTCTCTTTATCTCACCTCTCTTTCTCCCCCTCTCTCTCTCCCTCTCTCTTCCTTTCACCCACCTTTGCTCTCTACTTCTCTCTATCTAACCTATCCCTCTATACATCTCTCTCTCTCCCCCCTCCTTCCATCTCAATCTCTCCACCTTCCTCCTTATCTCTCTAATTTTAAGCTCCATCACACATCTCTATCACCTATCTCACTTCTCTCTTTCCCCTTCCCTCTCTACTCTCTTTCTCTCTATCTCACCCCTCTCTCCCTACTTATCCTCCCTCCTCTCTTATCTCTCTCACCTCTCTCTCTCCATCCCTACATCTTCCTCCCTCTCTCCTTCCCTCTATCTACCTAGACCTCTCTCTATTTTTGTCTCACCTCTCTCTCCATCCCTACCTCTCCCTATGTCTCTCCTTTCATATCTACTTCTCTCTACCTAGTTGTCCCTCTATACCTATTTCTCTCTCCCTCCTTGCCTCCTCTCTCTCAATATCTCCACCTTCTTTCCCTCTCTAATTCTCTCTCTATCTCTCTCCTCCCTCTCTACTCTCTCTATCTCTCCCTCCCTCCCCCTCTTTCTATCTCTCCTCTCTCCCTCCCCCCTCTTTCTATCTCTCTTTGACCTCTCTCTACCTATATCTCTCTCCTTCTATCTATCTCAACTATCCATCTTTACCTATCCCTCCCTCCTCTCTCTCTTCCACCAAAATTCACTCTACATCTCTCTATCTAACCTACCCCTATATACCTCTTTTTCTCTCCCTCTCTCTTTCCCTCTCTCAATATCTCTACCTTCCTCCTTACACCTCTACTTCTCTCGATCACCTCTCTCTCTCCCCCTTCCCTCTTTACTTTCTTTCTCTCTATCC
>CM021100.1:581080722-581099589 GCA_007115665.2 Sequoiadendron giganteum | reverse complement strand
TCTCTCTCTCTCCCTCTACCCTTAACCCCCAAGCCTAAGAGCCTTGTCATGAAGCCATCTATATGTACCCTTGACCCTCTACCCTCTATGTCTCCTCCTCCCTCCCTCTCCTCTCTCTCTGTCAGGTCTCTCCACTCCTGCCCTCTCTAGCTTTCTGCGTTCCTTTATCTCTCCCTTCCACCCCTCTCTCCACTACCTCCCTCCCCCCCTCCCCTATCTTTCTCCATTACCACTGCCCTTCTCCCCTCTACCATCCCTCCACCCCTCTCTCCGTTCTTTCCTCCCCTCTCCACTCCGTCTCTCTCTCTCCACCTCATCCTTCTTCCATTCCTTCCTCCACCTTTATCTATCTCCATTCCATCCACTCCCTCTCTCTCCGTCTCCTTCCCTCCTGTCTCTCTCATTTCCATCCTTCCTCTCTCCCCTTCTTTGACCCTCCCTCTACCATTCCATCTGTGCCCTCTTTCCTCCCTCCCTCTTTCTATATCCCTTTACCTTCTTTTCCTTATTTTCTCTACTTCTCTTTGTCCTCCCTCCCACCTCTATACCTCTCTTTCTTTCTCACCTCTCTCTCCATACCTACCTCTCCCTCTGTCTCTTCTTTCATATTTAATTCTCTCTACCTATTTGTCCTATTTCTCTCTCCTCCACCTCTTTCTCTCTCCTTCCTCTCACCTTCACCCTCTCTCTCTCCTAACTCTATCTCTCTCCTCTCTGTCCTAGGCCTAAAAGCCTTGGCCCTCTACCCTCTATTTATCTCCCTTAAACCATGTAAACCTCCTCTACCCCTATGTCTCTCCCTCCACCCCTCTTTCAGCCCTCTCCTCTCTTCCAGTTATATGTCTTTCTCCACCTCACTCTCCCTCACATACCCTCCCTCCTAGGCCTAGGCTTCCTTAACCCCTTAGGCCTAAACCATTAAACCCTCTACCCTCTACCCTTAACTCTCCCTCCCTCTGTCTCTCTCCCACTCCCTCACTCTCTCTCTCTTTAAAGTCTCTCCATCCTACCCCCTCTCCCTCTCTTAGGTCTCTCTCTCACTCACTCAATCCATCTATCTCTCTCCCATCTTCCTTAAAACCTATACCCTCAACCCAATACCCTAAACCATCAACTCTATAGGTCCTCAACCCTATACCTTAAATTCTCAACCATCTAACCTATACATTGGATCCTCAACCCTCATCTATCTTTGTCCCTCCCTCCTCTTCTCTCCTTATCTCTATCTCATTTCTCCCTCTATCTTTCCCTCCATACATCCAACCTTCTCTTCCCTGTACCCTCAACCCTTAAAACCTTAAATACTCAACCCTATACCCTAAACCCTCAACCCTCAACCCTTAAATCCTAAACCCTTCTACCCTCTACCCTCTACCCTCTACCCAATAACCTTAACCCTAATCCCTCAATACTTAAACCCTTAAACCCAATTAAAATCTCTACCCTAACTATATATTTAGATAGCTAAGAGATAGGTTAACACTATCACAATTTTTTTATAAACTTGCATTGAAAGACATGCAAATGAGATGGGGAGCACGAATGAAAATATGAAAAAAATTGGCACCCTTTCAAAAAATCATGTCATTTTCATGAAATGGTTTTCCAAACCTTTGGGTCGGATTCCCAATGCAAAATCCAACCCAAAGGGTTGGTATTTCCCAATGCAACTTATTTGGCACACACCAAATTTGGCGAGCGCCAAATGTCATTCAAGAATTTTGAATGCATGTTTGCACAAAACTTGATTTTCTCTTTCTCTGTCAGGGAAACTATATACATGAAATAAAAATTTAAGTATAAGTTTACATTTACATATGGACATTTACTTTCTTATAATTTAAGTTATATTTCATGTATATATAGGCAGGATGTTTGAGAGTTGTTTCAGATCTCTAAGAGTTATAATGGGAATTCTAGTTTTTGGAAGATCTTAAAAATTTCAGTAATCAGGAGGTCAAATTTTAGTACTCAGGAGGTCAAATTTCATGTTTATCTCTCTATCTCACTCATTTTCATCTCTTATTCTCTAGACCTCTCTCTCTCTCTCTCACTATCTCCATCCCTTTATCTAACAATATCTTCTTTGAGCTCAAGAACTATGTCTCTACATGTCCATCTCTCTCTCCTTCCCTCTCCAATATCTATCTCCCTCCCTCCTTCCCTCTCTACATTTTTCTATCTCCCATCCCTCTCCTTTTATCTCTATGTATCTCTCTCTACTCTCTATATCACCTCTCTCTATGCCTACCTATACCTCTCTCCCTACCTCTCCCCTCTTTCTCTCTCACTCTTTTCTTCCCTCGCTCTCTCCTCCCATCTCTACTCTCTATCTTGCCATTCTCTCTATCGCACTTCTCTCTCCTTCCCTCCCTCCCTCTCTAATTTTCTCTATCTCCCCCTCTCTCTCCTTCCCTTTATACTTCTCTCTATCTCACCTCTCTTTCTCCTCCTCTCTCTCTCTCCCCCTCTCTTCCTTTCACCCACCTTTTCTCTCTACTTCTCACTATCTAACCTATCCCTCTATACATTTTTCTCTCACCCCGCTCCTTCCCTGTCAATCTCTCCACCTAGACCTCTCTTTATTTTTGTCTCACCTCTCTCTCCATCCCTATCTCTCCCTATATCTCTCCTTTCATATCTACTTCTCTCTACCTAGTTGTCCCTCTATACCTATTTCTTTCTCCCTCCTTTCCTCCTCTCTCTCAATATCTCCTTTGATAGTACAATTCGATCCGACACACTGGATCCTGATTTACTAACATTGTTTTATCCTGAATCATCCCCTTTGATAGTCATTTAATCGAATAATCTGTATTTGATTAAATTCATCACTCTTCATCTCTTAATTAAATAAATCAAATTTATCTAATTAAGTCACCATCTCCTGTTAATTAAATAAATCGATTTTATTTAATTATTTATGTAATTCCTCTTTTAATTAAATAAATCATTTTATTTAATTAATCCCTAAGTCTTCTCATTAAATTGAACGTTTTTTGATTTAATCTAACATTATTCTCTTGGTTAAATAAATCACATCATTTATTTAATTAATCATTCCCTCTCAATTCTGATTTAAATTAATTCATCTATTTAAGTCTAAATTGTCACATCTCCTAAATTCTTCATTAAATTAATTAAACTTTGATTAATTTAGTCTTAATTTATGTCACATTCTCTAGAGAATGCAACTTGCACAATAAATCAATTATTTTGATTTATTAATTCATCTATTTTCCCTCACCTAGCATCAAATGGGAATATTCCCTCAATTTGAATTCAAAAAGGCCAAGTGGATTTGTACATCCAACAAGGCATTCACTCCTCTTACATGTCCTTGTGCATTGAGCCAAGTGGCATTTATTTCATTCCTTTTTCCCTCTCACATGTCATTTCTCAAATTTGAAATGCCACCTAATTGCATTTATTTTCACATTGACCAAAATGTGCACAACCTTCAACCATTCACATCTTGACAAGTGGCACTTAGCCATTGGATGTTGAATGATCCCACATTGCTCTATTTCACTCTCTTTTCTAGTTTAGAAATCTATAAATTGGAGTCTTCTCTCCTCATTATTCAGATCCACAATTCAAGCAAGTATACTATACTTCATTTCATCCACAATTTTGAGTAGATTTACTCTACTCAAATTTAGTTCAATATCCGCATCTTCATGCAAGGTTATTCTCTTCGTTTGAGAATTAATCTTACTCATACCATCATTTAGCTCGTTCAAAGGATTGGGAAAGGGCTGCTTACTACACAACAATGGTGGCACCAATCCACTATGGGATGAAGGTTTAATCATGCTTTTTATATGCTTCTGTTTAACTCATTTTCATGCTCATTAGTTGCATATTTAAACATGATTAAGTATCTCATAGGGATGTTAAATCTACTATTTTAGACTAACTTTCGTGCTAACAACATGAAATTGTTTGAGATGATTTTCATTTGCAGATTTTAGCATCCACATTCTGGCGCTAGAAGGAGGGCTGAATCCGGAAGTTTATTCCATTACAATCTCACTAATGTCTCTGTTTGCAGGAAATCTGGCTCAAAATATTTAACTATTCTGTCAGCAATAGCTTTCGCTTTTATTCATGCTTAATTCTATTTGGCCGAAGAAAAGAATGAAATTTTTATTTATATAAATGCAAGCCTTGAATCCTCTTTAAATAATCATTCGGTCTAATTGTGAATTTTACTCCTCGCTATGCTCTTCAGTCTTCTCGCGTTCCTGTCGGGCAGTCATCTTTTCCTTTTTGCTGTTGTTGCCTAGTCATTTCCCGCGCTACCACGCCTCTCAGTCCATTCACCCGTGGTATAGCGATGTCGGGCGTCGTTCTTAGCCTTCGTTCTTGTCTCTTTACCGCTTCACCGCGCCGTCAATCCTCCCTGCTCACGGTACAATGGTATCCACCGCCCTACCGTGGCTCGACTCCTCCCTAACCGCGGTATCACGGTTTCCACTCACTACCTGTTGCCACTCCTTTACCATTCTCCATCTCTTACTGCATCATCGCAACCTAGTCTATCCCTGTCCACGGTAGCATGGTTAACTGTGTGCTATTTATCTCTGTTATCCACTACTGTCACCGCAGTCACTAAGCTAACCGCAACGGTAGTGCGGTAACCGCCTCCTTGTCTTTATCGAGTCACCGCCAGCTAAGTTTCACCCCCCGCAGTATCACGGTTAGCCGCCACAGTCTTTATCGCTTTGCCACGGTCTACCCGCTACCGCCAGCGGTAGTGTGATAACCATTACCCACCACTATGATACTGCAGGTTGCGGTAAACGACAGAGGATTTAATTTCGGGAAATAAACAGCGAGGTAGGAATTTTTTTTTTTTTTTTTGCATTCATAAGGGGGTAAAGTTTATTTTTATGATTAAGGCATTAATACATGAGATATTTTTAAGAAATATTTTAGTAACTTTATATTTTCTTTTGAAGGTTGAACATTGGAGTCGAGCCAAGACAAAACAAGATCGGAGAGAATAAAAAAATCATTTTTTAATGCTTGTTGAGCTAGACCTTTATTTTAGTTTTAAAACATCTCACATGTATTTTTTGGGGCTTAAAATTAACCATTTTGACTTGATCTCTTGGTCAAAATTGAACCTTAGAAATGTACTAGATTTCAATTTGGGTCTAAAATTGAACAAGGCAAACTCACACTTCATTTGGTGCTTTTAAAACAAACTCATCACTGCTTTGAGGTATAAAATGAACATGTGTCTTCTATGTTTTGCAATCCTTTTCACAAACTAACATCATTGAAATGCATATGCACTTCTCTCGCGCTTTATAGTGATCTTGAGAATCAAAAGCATTTTGGTGATATTAACTTGTCAAAAGGATTGCCTCCACACTTCAATTTGGGCATTTTAAAATTGAACAAACTTGTCTAGTGTGAGAAAAAGGCATTGCGAGTGTTCTCTCTTTATTTCTCAACAAAGATGATCGAACTACGAATGTACTTTCTTGCTATTATGTACTTTTAGCGAGCCTGCCTTGGTGGGAAAAAGTACTCACCCCAAGGGAATGACTCAAACTGGTAATGAGCTAAACACCAAGCTATTCCCAACTGGTATACAAATTCGAATGGTGAGGAAAGTTCATCATTACAGGAGCTCCTACAGACAAGCCGGTGATACTCTTTATAT
This sequence comes from Sequoiadendron giganteum, assembly GCA_007115665.2. NCBI lineage: Eukaryota > Viridiplantae > Streptophyta > Pinopsida > Cupressales > Cupressaceae > Sequoiadendron > Sequoiadendron giganteum. The sequence continues at coordinate 581,093,912 of CM021100.1, read as the reverse complement.
GGGTTGATCCTACCTCTCGTGTGGCCTTCTGAACGAGTACCCTGATTACGAGCCAAATTTCTAGAAGGCCAAAAACCTTGTCTATCTTGTTGGTGCAAAAGGTCATGTCCTTTGAAGCTGCTCCACACATACATGCGGTTTTGTTGTAGAAATGGAAAGTATGCCATGGGAGATTCATGGGTACTAATGCTTGGCTGACCCGAATAAGTGAGTGCCGTGGAGGGGAGCCAATGTGGTCAAGCATTTAGCCATTCACACAAGATATGCGCAGCTGGATTTATGCAAGTGGGAACCCAACAAGGTATTGTCTCATCATCCTAGGAGTGTAAAAGAGTGCTTGGAAGAAACACATTGCTTGATCTTGAAAACATTTGAAAACAAACATTCACAAGAGCTTCAAAATTTCAAACCCTTTGAGGAAACAAATACCTTTGACGAATTTAAGTGCTCTTGCTTGCCCTAGGGATTCTATCCTTAGAGGTTCCTAAGTGCTTGGATTTAATCATCATGTGTTTCTCTCAAAGTCAACATAGGAAACCTTTGCCTTGATTTCATTGATTTCCACATAATGCACTTTGTGGGATGAAAGAAGATTAGGACATTGGACATTCAGTTTGAAAAAAACATAATCAAGAAAGTGTTTGTGGTAAAAAGAACCAAACCTAAAGCAAGATAACTGACAATTAAACCACACATGTGCTTGGTCCCTTTTGATTCATTTGGTTTCCATACAACCATTGGTATTTTGGTTTGAATTACTCCTAGGGAAAAGCATGTTCTTTATCATCTTGGTCTTGTAAGTAAGTCCTCATAGGGTCATCTAGGATCAATTCAAACACTTCACCCATCTCTCAAACATCAATCAAATTTCATCTCACCAACAACTTTTGGAACCTTGGAAACATCATTTATGCTAGAATTTTGGAAAATCAAAATCACCTTGTTTGGCTTAACACACCTAGCCAAATTATCATCTTGTGTACACATTTTCTCTAGGATAATGCAACTTCCTAGGGTTTGCAAGTGCATAATCATCTTGTTTGACTTAACGCACTTAGTCAAACTATCACCAATCAAAATCAAATCGAATCAATTCCTAAAGTCTAGCATTGATCAAAAGTTCCTAGAAGTTTGAACACCCGTATCACTCACCCTTTCATCTTTCATCTCATCATTGGTCCTAAACACCTTAGAGGTACACTCTCGCAAAAATATCACAACACAGGAGGAACATGGAATATAAATTTGATCCATCCATCATGAGTAACCCAAATCAACTAAACAATCCAAGCCTTACAATACCATTTGATTTTCAAAACTTGTACAATGCATACATGGGATCATTATCTCATACAAACATCAATGGTACAAAAAATGTGAGCATGCCCAATCAAAATTTTGGAACACCTTTCCCCTTGGTAGATTTAAATCAAAGCCAAAACTTACAAATCTATCAACCAAACAATCAAGGCATGAGCCTTCTGAGCAACACTCCATTCGTAAATCAAAGCATCATATCAAATCCTCCCATTTTTCCATCGATATTGCAACAACCGATGACAACCATTCAAGCAACCCCAACAATCAACACCATTCACAACCCACCACCACCACCACCACCACCATCGCCAAAGCACAACATGACCAATTCATTCTCTATCATGTTGCAAGCTGCTTGCCAAAAGGCACTCCAAAACCAACAAGTTGCACAACAAGCCGCTCAACAAGCACAAGCAGCTCAAGTAGCCCAAAAAGCACAAGCTCAAGCTCAAGCCCAACACAAGGCTCAATAGGCACAAGCACAATTTTGGGCACTATTGAAAGCAATCCAACAACAAGTAGCTCAACAAAAATCCAAACAAAAAGCATTGTTGGAACAACAACAACGTGACCAACAACAAGCATTGTTGGCTCAGCAGCAAACACAGGCCTTACTCACACAACAAAGCTTGCAATGGCTTCCCACCACAATTTTTGGAAACAATGATCAAGATCTATCCATTGATGAACACCATGAAAATGTTTCCACCTCATCCGATGATCAAATCAACATACACCAAGAGCCATTTTTTAGTCATGATCAAGACCCCTCCTACAAAGATCTATTTCAAGGGGTGTTGATGTTATTTGATCCTATTGAAATAAGCCAAGATCCTTCAACCAATGATCGTGTTGACAATGTCTCTACATCACCTAACGAGTTAGAGGACATATCTCAAGAATTTATTCCAAAGCATGATCAACATCTATCACCAAGGTCTAGCAATGATCCTTTCCAAAACATATGGACATCCTTTGACCTCATGAAATTTGAGAAAGTTCCTATGCCTAGTGAAAATATCCAAGAAAGCAATCCATTCTTTAAAATTGACCCATGTCAAGAACTTGATCCAAAGCATGTCAAAAGCAATTCTGAAATCATTCAAGATCAAGAATTTGTATCTCCAAGATACTACAATGATCTAATGGGCACTCTTCTATCTATACAAGATGCCGCAAATGATGATCATATCCATATAGCGCATATTCCTCTACCTACCCATGAGATGCTTTCTTTGGATGGACATGTAGATGATCTTGATTCAAAACAAGAGTCTCATACTCTTGATATCATTACCAAGGAACAAGAGTCTCCTACTCTTAACATTTGTACACATGATCAAGATATAGAGAAATCCAAAGACATGTGAGAAATGGGTCATGAAGAAGGCTTCTACAGAAGTTGTGAATTAGAAACATCATGTGAAAGAATATCAAGAATGGATCATGAGGAAGAAGACTTTTATGTGGATAACGAATCATCAACACTTCTTGAAGAAGCAGTACAATCTGATATTTCACAAGATCAAGACAAAGATATCAATCAAGCATTCATTCCACATATGGAGGATCCTATCACTTATAAAGTTGGATCACTTACCTTTCTTAGGGCAAGCTACCTCATCAATAAAGAATCTGTCACTTTTGAAGATCCACCACAGAGAAAAGGAGTAGCACCTTTCTCCCAAGGTAAATCATATCCTATGGCAAATAAACTTTTTCAACAAATGAATTATCAAGGCAAAGGATTAGGCCTACATGAGCAGGGTATCCTAGAACCAGTGCAGATTATTGGTAATCCTAAGCGTCAAGGCCTTGGTTATTCGACAATCAAGAGATCTCAACATATCAGTGATACTTCCACAAAACTAGGGGTAACTTCATCTTAAGCAAACGTCAACATAGGGAGCATGAAGAATCCTTATGATGAAACCAATGTCAATACTACAACCCGCCACGCCATGAATCTTCATCCACCCATCACCCCATCCATGAATTGGGACCAACATCAAAAGAAATACTTGAATCAAAGCACGAAAAATGTCATCAAAGAAAAAGAAGCTAAGAAGCACGAAGGACAAATCAAATACATATGGATACCAAAGAATACAAAGAAAAATTATCCCTATCAAACTCCATTAGTCAAAGAAACTATGGGGAAAAATCAAAAAGGGAAAAGTATCCATCAAAGATTTCCACAAAGGAAAAAGAAAGCTTCTCAATTAACATACAAAGTGTATCAAGCAGTTGGTCCTAATTCCACACACACTTTCGTATCCACTCATTATTGCTCATCGTCCCAAGTTTGGAGAGTCAAAGGCTCCAAACTGTCAACCAATCCATATTTTATTCCTAAACACACTTCATCCATGCATCCACACATGATATCCAATTCTCACATTGACCATGTATTGGCAACGACCCTTCATCGTAAGGATTCAGAAGGCACTCTATTGCGATGTACGCACAAAGACAGAGTTAACTTCAGTATCAACAAAGCAGATCAAGAATCTCAAAAGTTGCTTTCAAGTGCATGTGTCTTGACAAAAAAAATTCTTCAAGTAGGATATCGATGGCACATTATGACAAAAGCATCAATGTCAGCAATACCGGGTGGTTCAGCATCAGCTTAAAATCTCTCAGAAAATACAAAAAAAAACAGAGAAAAGGATTGAAAATAGTAAAGAAAAAAATCGTCCTCTAGTGAAAATCACTTCAGTGGCTCTTTGGACAGGTACCATGATGAAAACCTGGCAAACAGGCGTCATGTGTAGAATTGAGCATCTACGTGCACCAGTTCAGGTGAAAGCATCTTATCACATCCATAATAAATCCGTTCATTCATGAACCATTTATCCAATCCATTTTCATATATCTGCATCCATACTCCAAGTTATCTTGATCTTGGCAAATTTTGGTGCACACTTTATACTTGCTTGTGGTAAACATCTCGACATGGGTCATTTTCATTGATCCCATCCTACCCAACATTATTTGAGCCTCGAAGCATTATCCGAATTGAGAATCCTCTGTTGGAACAACCTTATCTTATCACAAGATAATCCATTTATCCATTCTATCCAAGAATCCACCATGGCCATTCAAACATTGCTAGACACTGGGGGCAGATAATTGCATCTTGCTTTAGGAATAAATCTTGATATAGATCATCCAACTTATGTGGTGATCCGAACATTGGAAAACATGAAATAAAATTGTTCAAGCATTTATGATCCAAATCCAGGTCACTAGCCTATGGCATATTTTGATAGGAAGGCGTTCCTTATCAAACTTTATCTTTCATCGAACATCGATCCAAATAATCAATATCAATCACATCTAATGCGCATGTCAGCATCACATCATATCATCAAAGCAATTTTGTTCCAAATCAAGCTTCATAAATCTTGGTCAATTGAATCCAATTTCACCTTGTTTGACTTAACACACCTAGCCAAACTATCCTCTTGTGTATAAGTTTACTCTAGGATAACACAACTTCCTAGAGCTTACAAGTGCATTATCATTTTTGTTTGACTTAACACACTTAGTCAAACTATCAATCCATCAATCTAATTGATCAACATTAAGCTTGGTTTTCAACAAAATCCCAAAATAGAGCACTGATGTCATCGCGTATCCAAATCATCCAAATCATTCAAAAAATTCAAAAACATCCAAATCATCAAAAAATCCAAAAACATGTCAAATATCAGAAAATCTTCAAAAATAAAAATAAAAATTCATCATTAGGTCTTTTCAGTCTTTCACCTTGTCGAACTACGTCATCTCTGAGCTTGAACATAGGCAAGGTTGATCTTTGATCATCCCCCGAGGTAGTTAGAGTCAGTCCTTAGGCATCCGTCGCAGTGGCAATCCGTTTGCCCATCTAGTCTCCATATTGAGTCAGTCCTTTAAGCGATAAAATGACAACCCGTTTGTCCATCTTAACATCAAGTCAGTCCTTCATTTGTCGAACTACATGGTCTCTGCGTGTATAATGTAGGCAAGGCTAATCTATGGATCAGCTATTGAGACCCCTAGGATAGGTCTTTAAGTTAGGTTGTTCATCTTAAAATCTAGAAAATACCAAAAACATTCGTAAAAATTCAAAAATCCCCAAAACAACCTCAAAATATCTGAAAAACCCAAAATGGTGCATCCATTTCATCTCGCTTTCACCCGTGATTTGTCATCACTCCTAATAAATCAATCATCACCTTCACCCTTTGGTGAGTCAGTCGGAAGCAAGTATAGCAGGTTCCAAAGTGAACACCTAATCGTCAGAGTCTTCAATCTAGATTAGTAAGTCAGCAAGTTGGTCAACTCGGAGTATCAACAACTTATCACCCAATCAGTCCCACCAAAACCCTGATCACTACATGTCCTAGGATGAAGCTTTCCCATGATGGACATAAGCATCAGGTACCCCACATTAGTTTAGCCTTGGCTAGCGATACGAAGAACATTAGCTTGTTTGTTTACTTTATCTTGGTCTTTTTGACTTATCTTATTTTGCGCTCATTCCAAGGACCTCTTGATGATGCCTAAACAAAACAGGTTTAGAGAGAAAGGAATGGGGCAAAGATCATTATCTTTTTATCTGCTGTGCTTGTTGGACATTCCTGTAAAATAACTTGGTGAATACTTGCTTTGTTGGGTCCGTCCTAGCAAGGTTTTCGTATGTCAAGTGTGAACAAGAGCACTCCTATCTGATTGTCGAGTCAAAGTGTAACACCCCGTCACACAACCCTAGAGGAAGTTGCAATTTACTAAATAAACGAACTAAATTTTTTTTTTTTTTAAAAGTATAATAAATATGCAAGTTCGCTACACGTTGCAACAACCCCTAGGGTTACGAGATTGAGGTTACTTAATAACCCATGAACAAAATTCATGAAATGAAACCACAACATAAAAATACTAATGAAATGAATAACCCATACATTCCATACAAGATAAACTCATAAAAGAGAATTAAAGATACCATGAGATCTCTTTTACAATAAGAGTACAACACTCATTCCCCGAATGAGGTAAATCCAAAAGCAAGAATACATATTACAATTTCCACCTCAAGAACAAAGAGGGGTAACAAATAACAAGATTACATAAGTGAATAAAGCATACAAGGTAACTAGATCCCATGAGCTCTCCAACTGGAAACCTCATCAATCACGAACAAGAAGGAAGCCCAACGGAGTAAGGTGCACACCACCCAACCAAGTGGAACCCAAAGGCCCACCCCCCGTGCTAGGAGATAGTAACAAGGTACCATGACAAGACTAACTACCTCTAGACACAGGTAGAAACCAAACTGCTTCAAACTGACACACGAATCACACAAGTACAACTCAAGATCACACACGTACAACTCAATTACATCACAAGTACACCTAGTACAACTCTAACAGGGTTACATTGCTTCCAAGTATAACAGATCAGGTATGTTAGGAAAAACCGAATACAAACAACCAAGTACCCACTACAGGGATACTATAACATTACTGACATGGATCACATTGCTTTAGATGACACTCGAATAAACTCCTTCCAAAGGTTACCCAGTTTACCTCTCACGGCTCTGGCCCCTAACGGAAGTCACTCTTCACTTTACAACATAGATTCAAACCAATACCAAGGAAAGTCCGAGAACAAACAAACAGATAAAACGATCACTCCAACACCAGGAGGAAACATAATTCAAGCCCTCTCCAAACACTGGAGGAAATAAGAATAACAAAACCACTCCTAACAAGGAGTCACTATTCATATAATCCACTCCTTTCACAGGAGATACAAAACATCCCCGTTCATGGAAACCGGGTAGACACTGACACAACCTCGAGTACTAACCATGGAAAACACAAAAGGTTGACCTCACAACAATGACTCCCAAACTCTAGGGTCCACTGGAAGACTTACAATCAATGACACTTAACCCACTATCTCAAACATAAACACAGAGAAGTCATTCAATCACATGAGCATTTGCGAGGAATAAACTAACTTTGGATACCTTAAATCCACTTCCTTAATATAACTCATTAATTTAATGACGCAATGAAATTAATTTAAACAACGCCTTTTTCAGACAAGGAAAACATTTAACCCAAATCTTTAATCTCAAAAATTGTTCTTTCAACAATAATAAAATCAACATTAACTTCATCCATTCCAAACAGGTTGATACATGATACGACAACCCACCTAATTTAAGCCCTTTCCGAAAGATTTTAACAAACTAAAGACATATTTAATCCAAATGCCAATACAAGAACACGAAGGGAGTAATCACTGACGCAAGTGAAATATCTACCTTTGGATATTCTAAATCCATTTTCTTTTCAAAAGAACTCACAACAAAGATAATAATTGTCTTAACAGATTAATTGACTAATACAATCAATTGGTTCAACAATTGTAGCGAAGGAAAATACTAACTTAATAACTAACTCAATTCCCTCGACTACTTTAAAACCAACATAATCCTGTGCCTTTTATAAAATTCAATAGCTTATAGTCTTAACAAAGCTAATTTAATATTACCTCCTTCAGATACATACCAAAATTTAAACCCAATATTTAATCCTATAATTGCTCTTTCAATAATAAGAAAATCAACATTTTAAACAAGGAATTTAATCATAACATCTTCTTCAGATTTCCTAAATCCACTTCATTCCATAAAATTCAATAGATTGTTGCCATAATAAATCAGATTTACTAATGTTCCTTTTTGACATAAGGAGAAATTTAAACTAATATTTAATTTCTCAATCTCTGGTAATTATTAAAATAATTATTTACTTGGTCATTTCAGACATACTACTTCACATCATCTATTTCTTCTTTCCGAAATAATTCATTTACACATTAATTAATTTCTCTATTAAATATATTATCTGTAAATCAAATAATTGTCCCTTCCCAAATATAATGTTTTAACTCAATCCACTAATACGATTATTGCACCTGATTTATAATTTTTCTCATTTAAATCTAAACCAAATCAGTAATTTGGACTGTTGAACTATTGAACTTAAGTTTAAGTTTCTCAATTACATTTAACTTCAACATCATTTAAAAACTATATTTTAATATAAATATGTATTTAAAAATCTATACATATATATTAAAATAAATGACACACTAAATATTTAAAAATCTAATAATTCGTCTACTAACAAATTATGTTAACACAATTTCTTCTTTTCCAAACTATATCATTTTAATTCCGTTATTTCCACTATTAATCCAGAATCAAGTATTTAATCCTCCAATGTTTGCAATTAATGATAATAAAATAAACCTCATTCCTTCGATTTAGAATATATATATCATTTTAAAATGAAACTCTCATTTTGACTATAATCCATGAATTAAACTTTCCCAACGGAATTTAAATTATGCCATCATTTAATCTACATTTTCATAACTACACAATATGAATATAAATATACCTATTTCACCATTTAATTTTGATAAATAATCATACCAAATATTATATAATAAAATATTAAACATAATATGTATATATTTTTTATTTATATACATATTAATATTTAATATTATAAAAATATAATATTTGATATATTAAATATGTTTTATTTTACAAAATAGAAAATCAACAAATTTTCTTTTTTTTAGGCAAATCCCTGCCTCGGGCCGCACATCATGTTTTAGGGCAAGGAGCGGCGACCGGATTTTTGTTGGAGGGTCGGCGGCTATGGTTTGCACAGTTGAACCCCCATAAGGGGCCGACTGTGTTTAAACACAGTCGCACCCTCTTAAGGGGCGTGGCTGTGTTTAAACACCGCCATCCCTTTAAGGCAGCGACGACAGCCTAGGGCGGCTGCGTGGGGCGTGGTTCCCCACAATGCCTCCCATGGGGCGGCTGTGGGTCGAGCTCCCCACAAGGAATTTTCATTTTGTTTTTTTTTTTAAATTTTATTTTATTTTCTTCTTTTTAAATTTCATACAAACCCCTTTATGGATTTTGAAATCCATGATTTTTTTTTTGTTTTAATTTCAATATTTTCATAACCCTGTGGATTTTCTTAAAAAAAGAAATCCGAAATTTAATTTTAGAAAAACAGGGTTTGCTTCAGATTTAAATTTTAACATCACATAGTTATAACCCATGAATAAGGGATAAATAAATAAGAATATATATTCGTTTACAACCATTTAAATTGGACAACCAATAGCAAAAAATTGATCAAATACAGTTATGATGCAATTTTTTTTCTTGAAGAACAACATTTTCACACATAGATTTTCAAAGTTTTGAATCCAAATTCAAGATGGGTTTTTCATGCAAATCTCAAACAAGATTCATATTATTTCTAAAAACAAACAAGAACTGAAAATTCTTTCAACATGCAATAAATTTTAACAAAAATGAAAACCTGGTTCCAGAAGTTTGATAAGATCCAAAAAGGGTGCCATGATTCCTCTCAAAATCCAGTTCCTCCATGCAGATCCAAAACCCCCAAAACCAGAAATTCTTCCCTTCTCCATTTTTTCATTTTTTCATGCCCCCAAAATTTCTCCCCAAAAACCAATTAATAGCCAAATAGAAAATATCTCCTCAAACCCTAAAGTCAAACTTTTGAATAGTAACCCTAATTTCCAAAAATACATTTAAACCTTTTCTTAAATTTTCAATTTAATTTCAATTCAAGAAAACTATATTTACCAAAATGCATAAATAACTTCATTTCAACATAGTTAATTTAAGTAAATTAATAAAATAAATCAAATCCAAGATTTAATTATTTTATTAATTACATTAAATTAGTCCATAAATAAAATAACATTTTCTTAAATTTTCAATTTAATTTCAATTCAAGAAAAACTACAATTACCAAAATGCATAAATAACTTCATTTCAACATAGTTAATTTAAGTAGATTAATAAAATAAATCAAATCCAAGATTTAATTATTTTATTAATTACATTAAATTAATCCATAATTAAAATAACATTTTTCACAATATAATTGGATTAATTAAATTAACAATTTAACCACATAGTCATTTATTTAACTTTTCTAACTTGCAATATAATAAAATCAAAGCAAGAGAACATTAATATTTTATTCAACAAAACCAGACAAAACCGATGACACACACGAGACTAGGGTGATGGCTTGACACAAGAAACCTAGCTACTACCTCCCAATCAACTGCCATTGGCAATGGACACGCTCAGACCTATGAAACTAGGTGGAGTCAGTGTCTTGTACCTATCAACCTGCGAATAATAGAATGTCATACATGTATATTTGCATCATAGAAAACACACTGTGAAGAGGGAATCACGAAATCGCAGGGCACTCGCAAGCGAGTGATGCAATCTCGTCCCCTTCACCCATACAGTACTACCAACTGACGAATCTAACATCAATAATATAATCCAACCATAAACATCATTAATTCAAATATTTGCAATGCTAATCTAAGCATGTCATAATGATAACATCTAAATAATATACCACCACATCAAAGTATAACAAGCACATCATTATGCAGACAATGATCAATTAGAAATCGAGTACCACAGTCCAAGCACTAACAGGTAACACAGCATAACCAAACAGGACACTGTTCGATCAAAATAGCAAAATGGAGGGGTCTTACACAAAGTCCATCACACTAGGTACAACGCCATCCTGGTTTGTTATACCTTGATGCATTATATCTATGTGTGTTATCAAATATAAAGTAATTAGCCCTTTGAAAATCCCAACTCCTGGTAAGAAAATTATCATCATCATCTGTAATAAGTTGAACTTATGTGGATCTTCCTTCCATCCATCTTATTCTTCTTATTCTTCTATCTCTACTAACATTTCTATCTAAAATCAGTGTGGCATGTCAAAATATACACGAGGCTACCCATGGCCGATGACTGTCTGTACATCATCTGAATCATCTACATCAAAGAAGTATATTTCATCCTCCCATCAATAGAACCACTCTCGCATTTTATCACGATCTCGATCGGAAAATTGAACATTTCCGCTCGATCTCTCGAGGGGGCAATATACTAGCATAATCCTTCCGCTGGGGCAATAGTGGGGCATCTGAAAAAATTAAGAAATTTTTAAACTTTGATCACAACAGTTTATTCTTTGAATCAATGCAACAAGTACATTGCTTCAAAGAGGGGCAAAATGTAGACATGGAAAATGTACAATTCGATCCGACACACTGGATCCTGATTTACTAACATCGTTTCATCCTGAATCATCTCCTTTGATAGTCATTTAATCGAATAATCTGTATTTGATTAAATTCATCACTCTTCATCTCTTAATTAAATAAATCAAATTTATCTAATTAAGTCACCATCTCCTGTTAATTAAATAAATCAATTTTATTTAATTATTTATGTAATTCCTCTTTTAATTTAATAAATCATTTTATTTAATTAATCCCTAAGTCTTCTCATTAAATTGAACCTTGTTTGATTCAATCTAACATTATTCTCTTGGTTAAATAAATCACATCATTTATTTAATTAATCATTCCCTCTCAACTCTGATTTAAATTAATTCATCTATTTAAGTCTAAATTGTCACATCTCCTAAATTCCTCATTAAATTAATTAAACTTTGATTAATTTAATCTTAATTTATGTCACATTCTCTAGAGAATGCAACTTGCACAATAAATCAATTATTTTGATTTATTAATTCATCTATTTTCCCTCAATTTGAATTCAAAAAGGCCAAGTGGATTTGTAAATCCAACAAGGCATTCACTCCTCTTACATGTCCTTGTGCATTGAGCCAAGTGGCATTTATTTCATTCCTTTTTCCCTCTCACATGTCATTTCTCAGATTTGAAATGCCACCTAATTGAATTTATTTGCACATTGACCAAAATGTGCACAACCTTCAGCCATTCACATCTTGACAAGTGGCACTTAGCCATTGGATGTTGAATGATCCCACATTGCTCTATTTCACTCTCTTTTCCAGTTTAGAAATCTATAAATTGGAGTCTTCTCTCCTCATTATTCAGATCCATAATTCAAGCAAGTATACTATACTTCATTTCATCCACAACTTTGAGTAGACTTACTCTACTCAAATTTAGTTCAATATCCGCATCTTCATGCAAGGTTATTCTCTTCGTTTGAGAATTAATCTTACTCATACCATCATTTAGCTCGTTCAAAGGATTGGGAAAGGGCTGCTTACTACACAACAATGGTGGCACCAATCCACTATGGGATGAAGGTTTAATCGTGCTTTTTATATGCTTCTGTTTAACTCATTTTCATGCTCATTAGTTGCATATTTAAACATGATTAAGTATCTCATAGGGATGCTAAATCTGCTGTTTTAGACTAACTTTCGTGCTAACAACATGAAATTGTTTGAGATGATTTTCATTTGCATATTTTAGCATCCACACCTATCCCTTTATACCCCATTTTCTCTTTCTTCCTCTCTCCATCCTTCCCTCTCTAAATCTATCCACCTTCCTTCTTCTCTCTCTAACTTATCCCTCCCTTCCCCTCTATCCTTCCCTCTCTACTCTATCTCTATCTCAACTCTCTCTACCTACATATATGTCCCTCCCTCATCTCTCTCTCTCTCCCTCTCTCAAGTCTCTATCTCTCTCCCCTCTACCCTCTACCCTCTATCTCTCTCCCACTCCCTCTCTCTCTTTCTCTCTCTCTATCTCACATCTCTCCCTCCTACCGCATCTCCCTATCTAAAGTCTCTCTCTCTCTCACTCACTCACTCACTCCTATATTTTTCCACTCTACCCTTAACCCTTAAACCCTTAAACCATGTACCCTCTATCTCTCTGCCACTTGCTCCCTCTCTCTCAAGACTCTCCCTCCTATC
>CM021100.1:581057392-581080622 GCA_007115665.2 Sequoiadendron giganteum | reverse complement strand
ATTTGACATAGTTTAGACATTATAGATGCTTACTAGTTGCAGTAGAGCATAGTAATGCATTTAGGTTATTCAAATCCTTCAATATTTGCTTAGGGCTTGTCATTTCTATTGGCTTGCTCTTCACAAATCTGAGGGCAAACAACAATTTATTTTAGGAAATTAAGAAGGTGTAATTGAGGTTAGTCATGGAGGATGAAGACAATCTATAAGATTGTTCATCTATTCCCTTGCACTCCATTACCTACTTTGGGTTTTATGTTCTGCATCTTACATTGCTAAAACTAGGAAAATTCTCTTTGTTACATTGGTGAATTCAACATTTCTTTTAACATGTTTTTGTAGGCTATAGTACAGATTTTTCGTCATTTTTTTTTGTAGGTTAGGGTACAGATTTTTTGGATTTTTCTTACAGGTGTACAAAACAATGCATATGACAGTTTTTGCGACAAAAATGACATTGCGAGCCACATCTGCATTATGAAGTGCCACATCTGCTCTGTCAAGCTGCATCTACATCCCCAAACGACTTATTCGCATAATTGAACCACATCTGACAACCAAAGAACCACATCCGTTCCTATCATCCGTAGTTGATTTTCTGAGCTGCATCTGTAAACTAGAAAGCCACATCTGCATTCCCGAGCCGCATTTGACCTGTTGCGATGCATCTACAAGGTGAAAATTTTAGTTTTGATTTCATTTTTTGGTTTTCACTCTTTTTTTGGTTTGGTAGCTTAGAGGTTTTTTGGGTTACTAATTTTTGTTTGCAGCTTGTGGCAAGGAGTTTAACCATTTTTACTTGTTCATTTTATAAATCTTAAACAAATTTGCATTTTACATTCATGGGTTAAAATAAACATGCATGCATACTCATTGGGCTAGAAAGAACACAACTTGCATTACAACTCATTGGCTTAAAATGAATCTGCATTCTCATAGCATTGGGGTAAAATGAATCTTTAGTTAGCTCACACTAAAAATGGTTAAAATGAACCCCATGTCTTCTTTTTCTTTCAAGTTTGTGATACACATTTCAATTTGAGCTTAAAATGAATACCATGCGAGTGTGAGTTAGGATATTCATGTTTTCACTTCTTGTTTTTAAACAAGGATCGATTGAACTATGAATATTCTAATTTTTTTTTGTTGAACCTTAGAACATTGGGCCTGCTTTGGTAGGAAAAAGTACTCACCCCAAAGTGACTCAAATCGACAACACACTAAAGCCAAGCGATGCCCAACCGGTATATAAATTTTAATGTTAAGGAAAACTTAGCATTACGAAAGTTCCTGTGGACAAGCAATTGATTCCCCAGTACCCTTGTGGTGCGTGAAAACCTACAAAATGTAACCTCTGTAGACTAGGATGATAATGCCTCTTGTGTGGCCTTTTGAATAGGTGCCCGAATTAAATCCTTTGTTTTAGCAAGCCCAAAACCTTCTATTCTTTGGTACAACAACAATCGTTGTGATGACACCTGCACCTGCACAGTTCTTAGTAGAGATGATCAATCTGCCATGGGAGTTTCATGGAGGTTGGAAGCTTGGTTTCCCTGAGAAGTGAGTGCACTGTAAGGGGGAGCCTGTGGGGCCAAGCTTCTGAATTCATCCGCTAAGGATATGCGGTTAGTGGGATCCAAAAGAATATTGTCCTTGCAGCCATAAGATTTTGTAAAATGACTTCTATGTGGTTGATTTTCATCATTTTTACAACACCATGTATTTGCCAACTGTTTTGAGACAAATAAACATCAAACTTGTCAAAATCTGAAATAACTTTGCCAAACTAAAACAAATCTTTGCAATCAACCTCAAATTTTGTCTAATCACTTTCTGCAACTCATTTTCCATCATGAACTGCATTTTTCAAATCAAGTCCTCAATTTTGCACACTTTGGGATAGGAAAAAATTCCTTTCTTTGTCAAACCATTGTCTCAAAAATTAAATTGTCATTGGACCAAGTCAAACAAATTAGTCCTTAGTCATTGTCCTTTGGTGAGCTACTTCCAACTCATAAGTCTAGTGTGGAAATCTCACTTTGTCATTTTATCATCTTGTCCTTCAAACTAGTCCTTTGACAATCCAAATCGAGACATTGGCCAAACTTTGAGTGGTTAGAAAACCTTTCCTAAAGATCATTTGACATAAGGCATTCCCTTTTATCACTTTGGATAACCTTAGTCTCATTTCATCCACCATCATGTCTTCAAGTCACTATGACATGCTTGCTAGTCAAACTGAATGCCAATTCATTAGTAATGGTCAAGCACAACTTGCTAGGGAATTCAAAACACTATACCTCCAATCCAAGTCCAAATTTACAACCTCTAGCCCTCCATCCATCTATCCATCTTACCAACAATCCAAGAGTCCTAGTCCTCTATCCATCTACTATCAAGGGTCCCCTAACACCATCCATGACACTAAGTCACAACAAATGTCCATTGGTCATACCCACCCTAACTTTGACAGGGGAAATCAACCATCCATCAATCCAAAACAACTATTCACATCATATCCTATTCCTTCATTCACATCATATCCTAATCCTCCATCCACGTTATATTCTAATCCTCCATCCACGTCATATCCTTGTCATGCATCCATGTCCTATTCTAATCCTTCATCTCATCCTAGTCCTTCATCCACTAACCCTTTCCAAACCTCCATGTCATATCCTAGTCCATTACACCCCAATCCATTCCAAGACACTCCATATTTTCATGAAAACACATCTAGTCATGGTCTCCAAAGTCCCATCCGATTTCATAAACTTGAGGATACATGTCAAAATGAAAAATCCAAAGCATGACATCATAACATCACCGTCTTGTCAAGATCAAAGTGGTCCATCCCATGAACCCATCTTTACATCCATTCAAGAAGTTCTCCTAAATCATCATGGCATACCAAATACACCTATCCTTGCTCAAGATTCCATCCACAATCATGTCATTCAAGACAAACCTATCCTTGGTCAAGACCCTATTTTTTATCATGTCATTCCAACTGAGCCCATATTTGATCAAGACACTACTTTTGAAGAAGTCCAAAATGATCCACTCCTTGACCTTTATGCCCTTCATGATGAAACACTTGAAGATGAACCTCTCCAAGCTTCCAACATTGACACTTCCAACAATGAGACACTTGCCTTCGTGGGACACATAGATGATCTACCACTAGAACAAGAGTCTCCTAGCATGGACATATTTGCAAATGATCAAGCTATAACTGAATTTAGTGGGCTCTATAACAATAACCATGAAGACGGTTTTGATATCAACTTCGAAGCACCAACAAAATCATCAAAATCTGATATGTCAAAAAATCAAACCGAAGATGTCAATCAAAAATTTGTCCAAGATGTCAATGAAGCTACAACATCCTATCAATTAGGATCATCTATCTTTTTCAGAGCAGGCTTTCTTAAAGATGAGAAGATTTTGAGCATTAATTTCCACAATAAGGATGGGTTAGCATCTTGCTTCCAAAGTAACAAGTATCCCATTGCCAACAAAATTTGTCAGAACATGCATTATCAGGGAAAAGGATTAGGCCTACACGAGCAAGGAATTTTGGAACCCGTTCAAGTTCAAGCACATTACGGACATCAAGGTCTTGGATATTCATCAGTCAAAAAATCTAATGATGCTAATGATACCTCCTCGATATTGGGGGCAACTTTATCTGATACAAACATCAAAATGGCAGTCATGAGTAGTCCTTGTCATAAGATTGTTGCCAACACCCCTTCCCTCCACACCCCAAATCATCATTCCAACATGAATAAGCCTTCCATTTTGGAACCAACAAAAACAAAAGTATTACAAATCCAAAGTTCAAAATCACATGTCAAAGGCCATAGAATCAAACAAAAAGTCAAGTGGACAAATAAAGCTAAAGTGGATCCCAAAACAAAATGGATCAAGTCAAGAAAAGAATGAATCAGGCAAAGAAAATATGCCAAATCCAATAGTCAATCAAAATGTGGAGCCACAGCACAAGAGGACTCCCACATATAATACATGTCCACCTCCGTCAAAATGGTCATCAAGAAAGACATATAAAAGTGTTGGTTCCAAACACTATCCTAATCCAACACCCAAAGTTTGGAAAATAAAAACCAATACATCCAACCAACCCATCCACGTCTACCATCATTCGTCATAATCCTACATCTCACCTAAAGTCCAAAAATCCCATGTCACAAATCCATAAAATCTTGGCAGCAACTCTCTATCATAAGGACTCTCATGGCACTCTATCGCGATGTGCGTATTCTAATAAGGCCAACTCTAGTATCAACAAGGATCACAATGACATCAATAAGCTGTATGCAAGCGCTATCATCCTAACAAGGCAACTACTTCAAAAAGGTCATTATTGGCATGTCATGGCACCAGTCTCTACATCGGCACCGTCAAAGGCTTAAGCACAGTTAGTGGTCATCTAAAACATCAAGGCTATCTGGCAAAAATGCAAAAATACAAAAAAAATGAAAAATCGAAAAAATCATCACCTTGATGAAAACCTGACAAACAAGCGTCTTGGTGACACCAAAAAAAAAATCAGTAAATAGAAAAAATTTGTCCGATGGTGAGAACCTGGCAAACAGGCACTTTGGATAAGTACCATGATGAAAACCTGGCAAACAGGCGTCATCTGTAGAATAAATCATCTATGTGGACCATTACACTTGGGGGCAAGTTGTCTCATCTCCCATGTCCTTCACATGAAATTTATTATGACATTTCCATCTACCCATCTAAACCTTATCGTGTCCATCCATTGTCCCACCTATTTTGATCTTGACAAAGATTGGGGCAAAAACACAGGTCATGCTTTGGAAAACTTTTGACATGTCTATCTTCTAGTCATACCTTAGTCATTGAATATCATGTCATTACCATCATAGCCTCATGTGTCATCATCCTTGGAGACCATATGATATTCTCCTAGTCCAAACCATCCATTGTCCTTTTATACCTATCACCCATCTTGGTTTCCCTTGTCAATGGTCTAAAGATCCCTCGTCATCCCATCTAGTCCTACTTAGGTCATTCCACATGCAACAATATGGAAAACCTGGCCCATCATCCAAAATATTCCTTGGATATGTCTCTGGCCCTACTGTGGACATTATCCTCTTGTCATATCATTGTCATATTCACATTGTTTCGGGATGTTTCCTTCCCACGTCAAACAACGTTGTCATTGTCATCATCACCTGTCAATTGGTATTTAGCTTGACTAGCAAAAAAATCATGTTTTTCCTTGGATTCATGTGTGTCACGATCATTCACATGCATTTGTCACAATTTTCGTAAAATGTCAAAAAATCCTAAAAATGAGAAAAAGTCTTAAAAAATCCTAAAAATCGTATAAAGTCCTGAAAAAAAGACCTAAAAATTGAAAAATGTCATGAGAAAATACAAAAACATCCAAATCAATGTCAAAATCCCAAAAATAGAGTCAAAGTAATATCTTGTCAATTCAATCTGTCACATCAATCAATATTTTGTCCTTGTCCGAACTACGTTGTCTCTGCGCATTTTCTACGTAGGCAAGATTCATCTTTGAATCCCTGAGACATTAGGTTAGTCCTTCTAGGTTTGTCAAAATAAAATCATGATTCAAACTCTTGTCCTTTGGACAACGTCATTGGTCGTGTCGAACTACGAGGTCTCTGAGTGCACGACGTAGGCAAGGCCATCAATCGATGAGCCCCCAAGGCAGCACTAGGTCAGTCCATTAGGGTTCATGGCATAATATTTTCACACATGTCAAGTTTTCTTCACATCACACAAATTTTCCATCAATACAAAGCAAGCAATCTATCAACAGTCTGTTTCATCAACAATCTCGATCAATTCAACATATCAGCAATGGCATGTAATCAAATTCTATCAAGACAATTGAACTTGGCAAAACTTTGGGGTTTTTCTTTAGATGTGTCCTTCTGAAGAGAAATTTTCATCAGTCCTTTATGCTTTTGGATGTGTCCTTCCTAAGCATTGTCCTCATCATCTGGCATTTTGATGGATTCTCCTAACTCCGAGAATTGATCTCCTAAATATCAACGTCATTCAGGATGTGTCCTTCTTGAATTTGATATCGCTCAACAATTGGCAACCTTGATCTTAACACACTTGGCAAATACTTGGCACTTGTCTTTGGCCTTTTCATCACCATGTTACTAGTTTTTCAATGAGATCCTGACAATAGGATTTAGAGAAAAAATGATGTCTCATGACGTGTGTCTTGTCTTTTGACACTCATGTTATTAGTTTCTCAGCAATGTCCTGACTACGAGATTTAGAAAAACAACGATGTATCATGATGGTGGCATTATTTTTGTTCTTTTGGCAATCATGTTGCTAGTTTCTCGAGGATGTCTTGGAAACAGGATTTAGAGAAGCAACGACGTTTCATGGTTTGTCCTTGTCTTTTTCTGCTTGTGGTTGGTTATGACAAAATGACTGGTGCAATTGCGCTCTTAGTATGATTCATGATTATCCTTGTCTGTGACTGCTTGTCTCGTGTGATGGTATGACCCTGCACACCTTGGTTTATGTCATATCATGGTGTTTGTTGGCCATTACAATTATCTGCCCAATGATGATTAAAGAGCAATAAATATTAAAGTCCTATGGTAAATGTTGAAGGATTTGGTCTAGGAACTAACATGCATCTCATATAGGCATTGCATCCATATCATCATCCATATATCTTTTTCACTAACATTTCTTTGTCTCTCCATATTCTAGTCTTCTCATCCATTTCGACAGCACACCCATGTTCTTGGAACCCGTCTATCCTCCCAAGGGGGCATACCGCAACCCTCCTTGTCATTCCTCCTCATCTTATTTTGCACTGGGGCATATGTTTGACTTATTTTCTTTGCCACAATGCGACAGGCTGCATTATGACAAAGAGGGGCAAATGTAGACACATAAAAATGACCTAGACCCATAGGCTCTTCTTCTAACCCTAATTAGGACATTTTAATTATGTCCCTAACTCACTTCCAATTATTAATTAGATAATTCTTAATTATTTAATTAATTCATGTCCCTTTCTATTCTTCTTGATTATTAAATAAATAAGTTTTATTTATTTATCTAATACGTCACTAATTGTCTAAATATATTCTTATAATTAAATAAATTTCTTAATTTATTTACCCCTTTATGCCTTCCTAATTATTAAATAAATAACTTTATTTATTTATTTAATTATGTCACTAATTAAGTCCTCTTCTTCCTAAAATTAAATAGATTCTTATTTATTTAATCCACCTTCCACTATAATTAAATAATTATATTTAATTATCTATTTATTCATTAGCCTCTTCTCTCCTAAATTAAATAAATTTTATTTATTTAATTTGGTCCACTTTCCTAAAGTTTAAATTAAATATTTATATTTAATTTAAAAGGTTTTATTTGTCACATTCTTCTAATAATTAAATAATATCTCTATTATTTAATATTCCACCTAAATTAAATAACCTTTTATTATTTAATTTCTTCTAAATCTTATTTATTTAAAATAAGTCCCAACACCTAAATTAAATAATTTTATTATTTAATTCCCCCTCTTTTATTGTGCTCATTAAATAAATTTATTTATTTAAAATAAGTCTTATTTAAATTCCCTCCTTTAGTAAATAATTTAATTTAAATTACTTACTGTCACATGACCCCACACTTTTTGAATTAAAATAGCTTTTAATTCGAAAAGTCAACATCTCCTCTTAAATCAAATAATTTTAAATTATTATTTGATTCCCCAATGACTTTGTTTTCCGTGCCCAAATTTTTTTGTCACATGTTTTGTCAGCCATTGATTTGATTTTTTAAAAATCAATCTTGACCCTTTATTTTGAATCTGACCTAATGTTGCCCTAACCCTAATTGTGAGTTGCTTTATTGAATCTCATCCATTGATTCTAGGGCATTTACTAACTTTCAATCTTGGCCATTCACACAAAATTGCCTCTTCTATAAAAGAGCAATTTTGGTCTCATTTTGAACATCTTACATTGTCATTTTTTAGAGATCTCTTATCATCTCATATTTTGATATTTTAGCTCTTGCATTTTAGATAATCTTGCATTTTCACATTTTAGCATTTTTAATTTCATTCATCATAGCATGTTTAGGTTTTCATTTGACATAGCTTAGACATTATAGATGCTTACTAGTTGCAGTAGGGCATAGTATTGCATTTAGGTTATTCAAATCCTTCAATATTTGCTTAGGGTTTGTCATTTCTATTGGCTTGCTCTTCACAAATCTGAGGGAAAACAACAATTTATTTCAGCAAATTAAGAAGGTGTAATGGAGGTTAGTCATAGAGGATGAAGACAATCTATAAGATTGTTCATCTATTCCTTTGCACTCCATTACCTACTTTGGGTTTTATATTTTGCATATTACATTGCTAAACCTAGAAAATTCTCATTGTTACACTAAGCCACCATCATAATTTTCAAGTTTAGAAAACTTACTCTTATCACCAATCATGTGATATTAACAACTACTATCAACAACCCAATAGTTCTTTTCTTGCTTAGCATGAAGAGTAGAAATCATTGTACCTTCACTCTTTTTTGGAGCATTTTCCTTTACCTATCTTTCAGTATTAGCAGAAATAGATTTATCTTTTATAACCAAGAAAAAGCATCCATTGTCATCAAAATCTCCATAATGAGATTCTTCATCAAAAATACCATCCTCTTCATTCACATGATATGCTTTGTTGATCTTCTTACCTTTGTTTTCTTTGCTTAATCTATGTTGTTTATTCTTCTTAGCTTTTTCTAGACATCTCGAAGCATAATGACCAATTCCTTTACAACTAAAGCATTTAAAAGGTAACTTACCTTCATTCTTACCGGAGCCCTTTCTCATAATTCTTACAAAGTTAGCTTCCACTTCATCGAGGTTCTTGTCATCCAGATCTTCACTACATGTAGCCTTAAAACCAGTTTTTGATTTGGATCCATTTCTCAAATTTTGTTTTCTTATCTCATAAGATGTTAGAGTACCCAACAAATGATCTTTAGTATAAGTCTCGTAATCCATATATTCTTCAATAGCAGATACCTTTTCATTATATGAATTAGGGAGAGTTTTGAGAATCTTTTTCACTATCCTCGATTCATCCACAGTTGCACCAAGTCCTCACATTTCACCTACCAGCTCATCGATTCTCTATACATAGGATTTAATGTTCTCATCTTCAGACATATGTAGGATTTCAAATTGTGCTTCCAAGTTCTATAACTTTTCTTCTTTGACCTTCTCATTTCTCGCATGAGTTGTTTCCAATGCATCCTAGACCTCTTTAGCAGTCTTTAGATTTGCAACTTAAATTAACTCGGACTATGAAAGTCATAATGTGTGTTTGTGTGTATATATATACACACAATTGGTCATTTACAATCGATTAAGGGTTTCATGCACCTATATTTTTGGTTGACTGTGTGTATACATAGACATACCATTCATGGGTTTGTATAGCCCAACTTTTTTAAGGGTTTCATGCACCTATGATTTTTTCGATTGTTTCCACTGTTGTTTTGAACCCCTCGCTCAAGAATTACTGACCCCCATCATCCACTCTTCCATGTCCATCGTCTATGCCTAAATTGTGGAGTGTTTGGGAATATTTCATATCCATTTATAGGATTTTTTTAGTCAATTTACTAGTCATTTTAGTTTTTTAATTGACTAATCATTTATAGGATTTTCCTTGTCAAATTAGTAATTATTTTAGTTTTTTAATTGACTAAACATTTTAATATTATTAATAACATATATTTATATAATATTCATCAACTTAATATTGTAATAAACATTAAAATATTATTTATGTATGTAAACACACATGCATACATACTACCACAATATGTATGTATGTTTGTATACTATACATACATACATGCATGGAAATATGTCAGTTAATATACACATAAATGTATACATATTTTATACACACATACATGTATGTATGTGTGTATAGTATACTATACACATACATCTATGTATTTGTGTATGTGTGTATATTATACATACATACAATAATACATATGGCAGTTATATCTATGGTTGTATGAAGGTCATGTAGTTAGCCATGCTTAAGGAATTTATATGTAACATGCATACATTAATTGTAATACCCCTCCATTTTGCTTTGTTGTGTGAATAGTGTTATGTTTTGTTATGCCTTAATTTTGTTAGTACTTTCACTATGGTACTCGGTTACTATTTGATCGCTATTTGTAAAGCGATGTGAACGTTATATTTTGATGTGATGGCATTTTATTTTGATATTATCATTATGGCATGTTCTGATTTAGCGAAGTGGATATTTAAATTAATGATGCTTTACGCTTTTGATTAAATTATTATGTTAGATTCGTTAGTTAGTTACACTGTATTAGTGAAGGGGACGGTATTGCACCACTCGCTTGCGAGCGCCCTTGCTTCCACGATGCTCTTCACGGTGTGTTCTAATTATGATATATATATATGCATGTGGATATACTCTTTGTTCGCAGGTTAATAGGTACAGGACATTGACTACACCTGGTTTCATAGGTTTGAGCATTTCCATTGTCCAACAGCATTCGATTGGGAGATAGTAGCTAGGTTATTCGTACCAAGTCATCACCCTGGTTATAGTGTGTCATCAGATTTTAGTCGGGTTAAGTTGCTTTAATATGGTTCAATTTGCTTTGATTATTTAACTGCATGTTATAAAGGTAAATATATGCTTTTGTAGTTAAGTTGTTGATTAAATTTATCTGGTATTATGTAAGAAATGTGATTTAATTTATTAATTAGTTAGATTTAATTAATAAATAGTTTAATCTTGGATTAGATTTATTTTATTGATAAATTAAATTAATTGTGTTGAAATAAATTAAGTTATTCATTTTGAAATTTATGGATATACTATTTGAAATTGAAAATTAAAAAAAAGGGTTTAAATTTCATTTTTTAGAAAAAATTGAATTCAAAAATTGAAAAAAATAGAGATATTTGCTATTCTATTTTTGAAAATTTATGAGGGTGGTTGCATAGATATTTTTGATTTTTTTCTTTTATTTGGATTTTGAATGAGTTTTCAACGAGCTGGAAAAATTGAAAAAACAAGGGAGGAAAAGGGATTTTCTGTTTTGATTTTTGGATTTGGAAGAAGCAAGTTGAATTCTTGGAGGAGCTGGAATCAGAAGCAGTTTTCAAAGCACCATTGACAACCTTTCAAGCTTTTTGGAAGAACCAGGTTTTCTTGTATTAAATTTGTTTTCATTTTGAAAAGATTCACAATTTTTATTGTTGTTTGAAAAATATTTATAAACTCTCTTTGATTTGCAAAGAAAACTCATGTTAAATCTTGCTTCAAAATTTGAAAACAAAACCTTTGTTAGGAAATGAACTTCTTCAAGAAAAAAATGGTGTTCTTGATTGAAAATGGTCATTTTAAGTATGATTTTTCTCAATTAATTTTACAAATTTCTTTTTTTTGAATATATAAATATATACACATATGTATATATATATATATACTAATTATGTGGGTTTGCTGTCAAAAAATTTCAAAAAATTATTTAACCCTGGCCAAATCACGGATGAAATTCCGCAGGCGGTTTTTGAAATGATTTTTCTTTTTTTTTTAAATGTAGAGTGGAGGGGAGGCGTTGGGGGCTCACCCCCACCGCACCCCCATGGGAGGCGAGTGGGGGGAGCCGTGACCAGTGTGACCCCCACAAACCCCCGCAACCGATGTTAACACAATCACCGCCATTATTGGTGGTTGGTTGTGCTAAGCACAGTCGTGCCACCAACAATGGTGGTCAGTTGTGCACACAGCCACCACCCAAACCCAATCCGTGTGCGGCCCTTGTTAAACGCGCCCAAAAGAAATTAGGGCGTTTGACTTTTTCTTGGAAATGAAAAAAATAAAATAAAATATATATATTTATATTTTATTATTATATTTTTATAATATTAAAATATTAATATATATATATATGTTATTGGAATATATATATATATATATATATATATATATATTTAATATTATATTATATAGTATTAAAATATTAATGTTTATATATATTTATTTATTAAATAATAAAATATATATGTATATATATAGTATATATACATGAGTGTATATATATATATTATGTACATGCATATATATATATATAGAATTAAGCGATTAATTCTACTATATGTGTATATATACATTTAAATATATACATATATTAAAATTGTTGATTTTAAAATGGCATGATTTAAAATTATAATTGAGAAAACTAAAATATTGTGTTTTTAGTCAAAATATTAATTTTATTTTAAAATAATATATCTGATGGAGCAGTATATTTGATTTGAACTAATATGCTTATTAAAATAAGTTTTTTTTTTTAAATGATTATGTCAGAAAAAGGAAACAATATTTATTTTAAAACGATGTATCCGGATTCATAGAAGTAAGTGTTATTTTATTATTATTTACGAGCAATTAGGGAATTAACTATTTGGTTTAAATTTCATCTTTTGTCTGAAATAGGCGTTATTAAATCAGTTTTATTAATGCAATAAATTACTCAATGTTAATAAGGAAGTGGATTTAGTAAATCCAAAGTAGATTTAATTCCTGTTTGATTGCCCGTGTTAATTATAAACTGCTATATTTCCGCTTGGGGGGAAATTGTGTGATGGGGGTTAATAAGTCTTCCAGATGGGGTTTTCAGTTATGTGGGTTGTCATATTATGTTATTCAACCTTTGGATAGCCTTGGGTAGTGCGTCTAAATGTATCCAGTTATAAATCTGATTATCACGAATAGGGATGTGTTGAATTTATATCATGGATAGGGATTCGATATCCTTAGGTCACACTTGTGTACCATTGGGTTGTGGAGTTGTTCCACGTGTTGTCTTAGAGGAGTGGCTTGCAATGAGGGCTGGCACACAAAGTGGTGCCAGGATAACTCATTGCAAGTTAGTTAATCAAAAGATAATGTAAATAAATGGATTAGAGGATTAGGTAGTATCAAACACTTAACAAAGATAATTGTGCCTCACTCATAGACGCAAGGGCTTGTATAGACTTGGGATGAGACGAGAAGGCCTGGAATGGAAAGACTAAATCTTGTCTTTACGAGAGATAACTGATTCCGCATTGGTTTGCATGAGGGGTCGGAAGTCGTTAGAGGTTACCAAGATAACCTAGATGGGGGTCGGCACCTAGGAAGACTTACCAGGATAACCCATGTAATATTGTGATGACACTTCTCCTAATTCAGCAGTATGTATGTATTAGTGATGTAATTTATTTGTTAACTCTGGAAGCATTGTAACTGTGGTGTTAATGTTGTATTTAAATTTGATTTAGTTCAATTTTGTTAGCTTGTGTCTAGAGGAAGATGGTCTTGGTTAGGAATCATGTTTACTATCTCCTAGCACAGGGGGTGGGCCTTGAGGTACCACTTGGTTGGGTGGAACGTGCACCTTACTCTGTTGGGCTTTCTTCTTGTTCGTGTTGACGATATTTCCAGCTGGAGAGCTCGTGGGATCCAGTTTCTTTTCATGCTTTATTCATTTCAGTCAATCTTGTAATTTATTACCCCTCATTTGTTATCGAGGTGGAAAGCTGTAATTTGTAATCATGCTTATTGGATTTACCTCATTCGGGGAATGGGAGATGTAATCTTATTGTTTAATTATTGTTAGATGAAATCACATGGTATCTCTTATTCTTGATGTAATTTATCATGTATGGAATGTATGTGTTTCTAATTTATTAAGTAAATGAATGTTATGGTTTCCATTCATGTTTTTTGTTTGGGTCTTAAAGTAAACTCAGTCTCGTAACCTTAGGGGTTGTTTGCAATGGGTAGTGAACTTGCATGCTATTGTAAAACAAAAAAAAAATAGTCTGTTTGAGTAGTTAATTGCAACTTCCTCTAGGGTTGCATGGTGGGGCGTTACACATGGTATCAGACCCTAGGTTTAAACACTAGGTACTATGGGATTATGATGGACCCATTAAGCTTTCAGTTGCGTAGGTTTTACATTGTGTACCTTGCCTAATACTTTGATGTGTCTATGCAAGATTATGCCTCCCAGACACGGAAGAGGTAGAGGGAGAGGACGTGGCCATGTAGGCGGTCATGATAGGAGTCAACATGACTCTCCTCCTCGTGTATCACTCGTTCCAGATCAGGAGGAACATCAGGCATCGCAGAATGCCCCAGGGGTCACTGATCATCAACAGAATCCTCGAGGGATTGAGGCTATGCATTGAGCATTTGAGGAGGCTTTGGAACTCCTTGGTCAGAGGCCGGTCGAGGTTCAAGGTAATCCTATTGAGAGGGAAGCTCCACCTCAGTCAGAGGTGCATATGAGAGATTTTATCAGGGCACATCCACCCATGTATGATGGAGCAGGCACTCGGTTAGAGGCTGAGACTTGGCTTATAGACCTTGATAGGCGTTTTGCTATGCACCAGTATGGTAGTAATACCAAAGTGCAGTGCGCTATCATGCATCTGTGAGGGTTCGCATCCACATGTTGGAGGTTGGAGGAGCAGAAGCTCCATATTGATATTCATTCAGTGTCTTGGGATATTTTCCTAGAGTAGTACAGAGCTCGTTTCCTATTCGAGCATTGGTGTTCGCGTAGAGGTGATGAGTTTCACGCTTTGTGTCAGTTAGCCTTATCAGTTGAGAAGTATGAGTGATGCTTCTAAGAGATCAAACAGTTTGCATGGATAGGCGACAACGAGAGTATGTTGGTTCACCACTTTGTTAGGGGCTTAAATGCTCGTCTTAGCGGAGGTGTGAGGTTTTTCGAACCCAAAACCATGGAGATAGCAGTGGAGAAAGCACATCTTGTTGAGGATAATCTGACCATGGCACTAGGAGGTCACATGGGTGTTCAAATTGGCATTAGTTCAGCAACAAGGTCTAGTGCTCAAGGAGGTCTGTCTCAGCAGGGTCCATCGCAGAGTGGCCAGTAGCAGTAGGTTTCTCAAGGGAAACGTGAAGGTTTCCAACAGAAGCAGAGGGACAAGAACTGGAGGCATGTGAAATGCTTCAGCTTCGAGCATCTAGGATAGAGTTCTCAGTCCACCTTCAGGGGTAAAGCACAGCAGTCTAGTGCACCATCTGGAGGTAGGGGTTATGGCAGAGGTACTGGGTGTTTTACATGTGGCCAGCAGGGTCACATAGCTAGAATGTGTCCCAATAGGGACACATCTGGATTTTCACAAGGACCAGCAACATCTGAGCCGACAGTTGGTGATGCAAGCAGAGGGCATCGGGTTTTCATAGTGGTTGATAACCTCTAGGTAGAGCATCAGGGTACCATGGTCGAGACATATGGTATGTTGTTAGGTAACCCACTTACTATCTTGTTTGATTTTGGAGCGTCAGACTCCTTCATTTCTTCTTCCATCGTGATGCAATGTAGACTAGGTGCAGTAAAGCAAGTCGATAAGTGGCAGGTTGAGTTAGCCTCGGGTGTGAAAGTCGCATCTCATTCCCTTGTACCAGAGTGTAGATTGGAGGTTGGACCTCTTCATACCATAATGGACCTCTGAGTTACTCCATTGGGTTCTTATGAGGTTGTCATAGGGATGGATTGGTTAAAGACGCATAGTGTGGTCATAGATTGTCGACGTAAGTCAATTTGATGCATTGATGCATTTGGTAGAGAAGTAGAGATAGTGAGATTTCAGAGGTCGATTTCTTTGAGTGTCATCTCAGCTATGCAGTTGAGAAGGTGTGTGCATTAGGTTTTCCTATTGTTTTTTGTTACGGTGGATGATTTGGATTTAGGAGGTAGAGAAGAGAAAGTCTCTCTCGATAGTCACCTCATTCTTCAGGAGTATTCTGATGTCTTTCCAGACAAGATTCTAGGGATGCCACCTCAAAGGGACATAGATTTCAAGATAGACCTTGTACCTAGATCAGAACCCATTTCACAATCTCCTTATTGTATGACCACCCAGGAGTTGAAAGAGCTTCGCTTGCAGCTTGAGGAGTTTTTAGAGAAGGGCTTCATTCGCCCTAGTGTTTCTCCATGAGGAGATCCAGTTATCTTCATGAAGAAGAAGGATGGTTCATTTCGATTATGTATTGATTACCGACAGTTGAACAAAGTGACCATCAGGAATCGATATCCGCTTCCAAGGATTGATGATCTATTTGATTAGATTAAGGGTGCCACAATCTTTTCAAAAATTAATCTTAAGTCATGATATCATCAGATTCATATCTTTGACTTAGACATCCATAAGATGGCATTTCGAATGCAGTATGGTCACTATGAGTTCACAGTAGTACCATTTGGGTTGACGAATGCACCCTCTATGTTCATGAGTTTGATGAACAATTTATTTCGTACATACCTAGACAGATTTGTCCTTGTTTTCATTGATGACATTTTGATATATTCTAGGACAATGGAAGAGCATGAGGAACATTTACAGCAGGTATTACAGTGTTTACGGAATAATCATATTTTTTCTAATCTATCGAAGTGTGAGTTCTTCAAGACTGAGGTCCAGTACCTTTGTCATGTTATCTCAGGGGAACGTATTTCAGTGGATCCTGCAAAGATCCAAGTGATCTCAGATTGGCCTGTGCCCACGAATATGGAAGAGGCATTTTGTGCAGGGCTTTTCGAGGATAGGGTATCCTATCACCTCCCTTCAAAGGAAAGGGAAGAGGTTTGAGTGGTCAAAGAAATGTGAGGCAGCGTTTGAAAATCTTAAGGAGAAGCTGACTAGTGCACCAATACTTACGATACCTAATCTGACTGGGGACTTTGTAGTTTGTACAGATGCGTCCTTGGAAGGATTGGTTGCAGTGTTGATGCAGGAGGGTCGTTTCATTGCATATGAGGCATGGGAACTCAAGGATCATGAGTTGAACTACCCTACACATGATCTTGATTTGGCGGCAGTTGTTCATGCATTGATGAGATGGAGGCATTTCCTTCTTGGTCATAGGTTTGAGTTGCACAGTGATCATAGAAGCCTTCAATATATTTTCACACAGCCCAACCTTAATGCTAGGCAGAGGCATTGGATGGAGTTTCTTTGTGAATATGACTTTGAAGTGAAGTATATCTAGGGAAAGGAGAATTTCATAGTAGATGCACTCAGTAGGTGGAGACACAAGATATCCGAGTTGACTCTTGTTGTAGATTTGTGGAGTAGGATTCTTTTTGCCCTTCCAGCGGATAGTTGGTATGAGGAGGTTAGGATAGAGATAGAGGCAGTTAGACCTCTTGAGGGCAGGTATTCTAGATATTCTATGGATTCAAATGAGATATTGAGGCACATGGGATGCATATGATTTCCTTCATCAAGTGATCTTTGCACATTGGTCAATATTGAAGCAAATCGTGCACCTTATTCAGCCCATCTAGGGGTGAAGAAGATGCATGCAGATCTGGGTCAGTTTTATTTATGGCCAGGGATGAAGTGTGATATTGTGGATTTTGTGTCGTGATGTCTTGAGTGTTAGTGAGTGAAGGTTGAACACCAGCATCCAATAGGGCTTTTGCAACCGCATTTAGTACCATAGTGGAAGTGGGATATAATCTCATTGGATTTCATTATTGGTTTACCCAACTCTTCGAGACGACATGATGCAATTATGGTAACAATGGATAGGTTGAAGAAGGTTGCATTCTTCTCACCTATGCACTCTTCCTATACTACATCGTCCATATCTAGAGTGTTCATGGAGGACATAGTGAGGTTACATGGTATTCCGCATCAAATTATTTCTAACACAGATCCAGTGTTCACCTCACCTCTTTGGACTTCATTACAGCATGTGATAGGGACACAGTTGAACTTCAGTTTAGCTTATCACCCAGAGATAGATGGACAGACCGAGAGGGTCAATCAGATCCTCGAGGATATGTTGCATATGTATGTAATGGAATAGCAGACACGATGGGAAGACTATCTCTATTTGGTAGAGTTTGCCTATAATAACAGTTTCCAAAGTTCTATCGGCATGCCTCCATTCTAGGCATTGTATGGGAGACCATTTTGCACTCCCTTGAGTTGGGATCAACTGGAGGACAGAGTAGTTTTGGGTCCTGAGATGTTGCAAGATATGGAGCAGCAGGTGGATAGGATTAGAGAGAACTTGGTGGCAGTGCAGGATAGGCAGAAGAAGTATGTAGATGCGCATAGAGTGGATCGTCATTTTTCTGTAGGCGATTGAGTCTTCTTGCGAGTGCGTCCGCGAAAGAGTCCCATCCGTTATGGGAAGGGCTCTAAGTTGGCGCCTCACTTTGTCAGACCCTTCGAGATACTAGAGAATATTGGTCCAGTTTCTTACCGTCTTGCTTTACTGCCCAGTCTCTCGCGTATTCACAATGTATTTCATGTTTCAGTTCTTCGGCCATACCATCCAGACATTTATCATGTCCTTGATTGGAATGCTCTATAGGTAGAGGACGGGAAACTAACTTTGGAGCCCATGGCCGTAATGGAGCGCAGAACGCTCACTCTTCGAGGGTGAGATATTGATTAGGTTAGGATCTAGTGGGATCCTAGGGATGACACATCATCCACTTGGGAAGATGCAGCTAGGATGAGGGAAATCTATCCCTATTTTTTCGCAGGCTTCCAAGAGTAAGCCTGATCCTAGGGGGGAGGATGTAATACCCCTCCATTTTTCTTTGTTATGCGAACAGTGTTCTATTTTGTTATTCCTTTATTTTGTTAGTACTTTGACTATGGTACTTAGTTACTATTTGATCGCTATCTGTAAATCGATGTGAACATTATATTTTGATGTGATGGTATTTTATTCTAATGTTATCATTATGGCATATTTTGAATTAGCTACGTGGATATTCGAATTAATGATGCTTTATTCTTTTGATTAAATTATTATGTTAGATTCATCAGTTAGTTACACTGTATTGGTGAAGGGGATGGTATTGCACCACTTTCTTGCGAGCACCCTGCGATTCCGTGATTTCCTCTTCACGGTGTGTTTTAATTATGATATATATATATGCATATGGATATACTCTTTGTTCACTGGTTAACAGGTACAGGACATCGACTCCACCTGGTTTCACAGGTTTGAGCGTGTCCATTGCCAAGTCATCACCCTGGTCATAGTGTGTCATCGGGTTTTAGTCGGGTTAAGTTGCTTTAATATTGTTCAATTTGCCTTGATTATTTAATTGCATGTTATAAAGGTAAATATATGTTTTTGAAGTTAAGTTGTTGATTAAATTTATCTGGTATTATGTAAGAAATGTGATTTAATTTATTAATTTTAATTAAATTTAATTAATAAATAATTTAATCTTGGATTAGATTTATTTTATTGATTAATTTAATTAATTGTGTTGAAATAAATTAAGTTATTCATGTTGAAATCTATGGATATATTGTTTGAAATTGAAAATTAAAGAAAAGGGTTTAAATTTCATTTTTTAGAAAAGTTTGAATTCAAAAATTGAAAAAAATAGAGATATTTTATATTCTGTTTTTGAAAATTTATGAGGGTGGTTGCATAGATATTTTTGATTTTTTTCTATTATTTGGATTTTGAATGAGTTTTCAACGAGCTGGAAAAATTGAAAAAACAAGGGAGGAAAAGGGATTTGTTGTTTTCATTTTGGATTTGGAAGAAGCAAGTTGAATTCTTGGAGGAGCTAGAATCGGAAGCAGAATTGAAAGCACCATTTACAACCTTTCTAGCTTTTTGGAAGAACCAGGTTTTCTTTTATTAAATTTGTTTTCATTTTGAAAAGATTCAAAAAATTTATTGTTGTTTGAAAAATATTTATAAACTCTGTTTGATTTGCAAATAAAACCCATGTTAAATCTTGCTTCAAAAATTGAAAAAAAAAACCTTTGTTAGGAAATGAACTTCTTCAACAAAAAAATGGTGTTCTTGACTAAAAATGGTCATTTTAAGTATGATTTTTCTCAATTAATTTTACAGATTTCATTTTTTTAAATATATAAATATATACACATATGTATATATATATACTGATATATATATATATACATACATATATATATACATACACATATATATTTTATATATGGGTAAGTGCACCAATCTGTGACACAATTTTGGCTCTTAAGATGCCACTTTTTTTTTTGAAATCAACAAAATCTGATTTGCACAAGAAAATGAAGATAGTTACGCTCAAAATTTCAAGATGCGGAAAGAACAAAAGTTGAAGTGCTCTGAGTCTAGTTTCTAAGCTACTATAGTTATTTGAAATTAATGAAGATTAAGGGTCTCAAAAAGGGGGGGGGGCAAAACAGGTCCTGTTTTTATCAAAAAGAATAGCATAGCGCCTCAGGGCTCCCCCCTTTTTGGTTAACTTTTTTTTAGAATTTCAAGAATCCCAATAGTGAGAAATTAGCTAACACCATGTAGTTTATCCTCCTTCTTTCGGATAATTTTTTTAATCAATATATAATATTTTAAGAATTCTCAAAGTGGACACATCCTGAAAAGCTAAAATTTGAACGTGCTCCCCCCCGCCCAATTTTTTCGCAAACTAATCAAAAATTGATTTATTTATTTTCATCATGTATAGAATGGAGTCTAGTTTCAAAAAACGTAATTTGTTTCACGTTTCGATGAACGTGTAAAAATCTATCCTAAACCTAGCACATGTTGGTTTTTCACCAAAAAGGAAGGCATTTACAATAGAAGCCATGAATTAAAACCTTAACTAAATCAAAATGAAAAAAAAATTATATATTTAGACAGATAAGAGAGAGGTTAACGCTATCACGGTTTTTTTTATAAACTTGCATTGAAATAAGTGCAAATGAGATGGGGAGCACGGACGAAAATATGAGAAAATTTGGAAAATCCTGTTAATTAACATGTCTAAAGTAGGCCATTTGGCGAGCGCCAAATGACTCATCACATTTGGCATCCACAAAATGTGATAAGTCATTTGGTGTGCACCAAATGTGATGATTCATTTGGCGAGAGCCAAATGGCCTGCTTTGCACAAAACTAGATTTTCGCTTTCTCTGTTAGGGAAACTATATACATGAAATAAACATTTAAGTATAAGTTGACATTTACTTTCTTATAATTTAAGTTATATTTCATGTATATATAGGCAGGATGTTTGAGAGTGGTTTCAGATCTCCTAAGAGTTATAATGCAAATTCTAGTTTTTGGAAGATCTTAAAAATTTCAGACTTAGTCAAATTTCAGTAATCAGCATGTCAAATTTCAGTAATCAGGAGGTCAAATTTTAGTACTCAAGAGGTCAAATTTCATCTTTCTCTCTCTATCTCACTCATTTTCATCTCTTATTCTCTAGACCTCTCTCTCTCTCACTATCTCCATCCCTTTATCTAACAATATCTTCCTTGAGCTCAAGAACTGTGTCTCTACATGTCCATCTCTCTCTCCTTCCCTCTCCAATATCTATCTCCCTCCCTCTTTCCCTCTCTACATTTTTCTATCTCTCATCCCTCTCATTTTATCTTTATATATCTCTCTCTACTCTTTATACCTACCTATCCCTCCCTCCCTCCCTCTCCTCTCTTTCTCTCTCTCTTTGCTTCCCTCGCTCTCTCCTCCCCTCTCTACTCTTTATCTTGCCATTCTCTCTCTCCCTCCCTCTCTAGTTATCTCTATCTCACTTCTCTCTCCTTCCCTCCCTCCCTCTCTAATTTTCTCTATCTCCCTCTCTCTCTCTTCTTCCCTTTCAACTTCTCTCTATCTCACCTCTCTTTCTCCCCCTCTCTCTCTCCCTCTCTCTTCCTTTCACCCACCTTTGCTCTCTACTTCTCGCTATCTAACCTATCCCTCTATACATATTTCTCTCTCCCCCTCCTTCCCTCTCAATCTCTCCACCTTCCTCCTTATCTCTCTACTTTTAAGCTCCATCACACATCTCTATCACCTATCTCACTTATCTCTTTCCCCTTCCCTCTCTACTCTATTTCTCTCTATCTCACCCCTCTCTCCCTACCTATCCCTCCCTCATCTCTCTTATCTCTCTCACCTCTCTCTCTCCATCCCTACCTCTTCCTCCCTCTCTCCTTCCCTCTAAACTTCTCTTTATCTCCTCCTCCCTCTATCTACCTAGACCTCTCTTTATTTTTGTCTCACCTCTCTCTCCATCCCTACCTCTCCCTATATCTCTCCTTTCATATATACTTCTCTCTACCTAGTTGTCCCTCTATACATATTTCTCTATCCCTCCTTGCCTCCTCTCTCTCAATACCTCCACCTTCTTTCCCTCTCTAATTCTCTCTCTATCACCTCTCTCTATCTCTCTCCTCCCTCTCTACTCTCTCTATCTCTCCCTCCCGCCCCCTCTTTCTATCTCTCCTCTCTCCCTCCCCCTCTTTCTATCTCTCTTTGCCCTCCCTCTACCTATATCTCTCTCCTTCTATCTATCTCAACTATCCATCTTTACCTATCCCTCCCTCCTCTCTCTCTTCCACCAAAATTCACTCTAATCTCTCTGTCTAGCCTACCCCTATATACCTCTTTTTCTCTCCCTCTCTCTTTCCCTCTCTCAATCTATTTGCCTTCCTCATTACGCCTCTACTTCTCTCTATCACCTCTCTCTCTTCCCATTCCCTCTTTACTTTCTTTCTCTCTCTCTCACCTCTCTCCTTAAAATATCCCTCCCTCCTCCTCTCTCTCTATCTCCACCCTATCTCACTCCTCCTACCTCTTCTTCCTCTCTCCTCCATTCTCCTCCTTCCCTTTATCTCCCTCCCTCTCATACCTACCTCTCTCTCTGTTCTCTCTCTCACCTCTCTCTAGATCCTTATCTGTCCCTCCCCGATCCCACTACCTCTCCATCTTGTCTCCTTCCCCTCTCTGCTTCTCTATATCTCCCTTTGCTCTCTACCTACCTCTCTCTCTCTCTCCATCCCTACCTCTCCCTCCAATTCTCTTTAACTCTCTACTTCTCTCTACCTACCTATCCATCTATGCATCATTCTCTCTCTCCCTCTCTCCATCCTTCCCTCTCTCAATCTATTCACCTTCCTTCTTCTCTCTCTACCTTCTCCCTCCCTTCCCCTTTGTCCTTCCCTCTCTACTCTATCTCTATCTCAAATCTCTCTACATACATATATATCATTCCCTCATCTCTCTCTCTCTCTCTCTCTCTCTCTCTCTCTCTCTCTCTTACCCTCTCTCCCT